>CM064575.1:5355189-5370189 GCA_032716605.1 Paralithodes platypus
TCATCGGTCCAGCCATCAATTCTTGCAGTAAGTATATTCTTCTAAACATTAACAACCCTATCATTGAGCTTAACTCTTCCAGTAAACAAGGAGGCTATTACAGATATTCAGGATGTCAGTAGACCATTGTATTCAGGTATGGAAGGCCCTATGCGAATCAAATAGGGAAAGTAGAGCCCAATTCACCGCCTGATTTCCAAAATAGCTTCCCAAAATCAATAGAATCTAGTAATGATAACCAGAATAAGAACATAAGAACATAAGAAAATGGGAGTCTGCAGAAAGCCGATTGGCCTAAGCAAGGCAGATCCCTGTCCCACACAACCCCAATTACAAAGCCCAATTATAGGCTCAACACTCTAATACCCTGAGGATCATCTTACCAAAACGGTTAGAGATTAACGCAGGATTACGGGGTCTGCAGAGCGCTGATTGGCCCAACCCTGCTGATCCCCCTTCACACCCAACCCTTCTCGTCCATATGCTTATCCAATTTTATCTTAAAGCTCCCTATCGTTTTTAATCCCACTATAGCACTTGGTAGTCCATTCCACCCATCTACAACTCTGTTACCAAACCAATATTTGCCTATATCTTTTCTGAAACGAAATTTATCTAATTTGAAACCATTGGTACGAGTTCTTTCGCTATCACTGAGCTTTAGTACATTTGTCATGTCCCCTTTGTTAATCCCACTAAACCACTTGAACACCTCTATCATATCCCCTCTAACTCTGCGTCTCTCTAACGAATGTAAGCCTAATTTCTTCAACCTTTCTTTATACGGAAGATTTCTAATATTATGGATAATTTTTGTCATTCTACGTTGTACTCTCTCCAATGAATCTATGTCCATTCTGTAATAAGGACACCAAAATTGAACAGCATAATCCATATGGGGTCTCACTAATGACAAATAACATGAGGTTATAGGCATGTGATAAAGAGTCGCTGGAACTCCTGTTTCATTTGCTTGGCCTCTCTTACTGATTTTCTTTGTGCCTCATTTACATTGAGAGCAATCCAGCTAGCTCTCACAAACACCTCCTCCTCCTATCCACTTCACTACACTAAACATGAACACCACACTTCATTCCTCCACACCAAAATTAAACAAACACAAAATGATGAATTTTAGCCCAGCCTCGGAGTCCCCAGGGGGGGGGGGGGACCATAAATGCCCCCTCACCCGACCGACCATCCCCTGACGACCCCACACAATTACCTGGACCTCGGCCTGTTACTCTTTCTATTAATTTCTGCAACATTCGCGGACTTTCCTCAAACTTTCACTCTGTTGAGCACCATCTCTCCTCCTACAAACCTGATCTTCTCTTCCTCACCGAAACTCAGGTGTCTGTAGCAACATCCAGCAACCCCTTCTCTGTATCCTCCTACTTTCTCTATCCTAGTTTCAAAGCCAAAGGCGGATGTTGTGCATATGTGCACAACAAACTCACTTGCTCTCGTGTTCCCGATTTCGACTCCTCTGAATTCTCAACTTTATGGCTCAAACTTTCCTGTCATTCTCTTACTAAATATTTCTGTGCTGTCTATCTTTCCCCTAACTCTACCAACTTTCCGAAATTCTTTGACTATCTAAACTCTACAGTGGAACACATTCTATCCATTTCTCCTTTCTCAGAAATCTCCATCTTAGGAGATTTCAACGTTCACCACCGCCAATGGCTCTCCTCTCACACTACTGATCCACCTGGTGAACAAGCCTACGTCTTTTCTATCCTAAATGACCTAGAGCAGTTAGTTCAGCAACCCACCCGTATCCCGGATCGCATCGGAGATCGGCCCAACATTCTTGACCTGTTTCTAACTTCTAACCCTTCTTCTTATACTGTCGATCTTTTCTCTCCTTTGGGCTCCTCCGACCATAAACTTATCTCTATCACCTGTCCTATCTCTCCAGTACAGCCACCCGATCCTCCTAGCCGGCGGCGCTTGTGGCACTTTGGCGCTGCCGACTGGGAGGCTCTTCGGCAGTACTTCTTTGATTTCCCATGGAATGATTTCTGCTTCCATGGTCGAGGACCCTCGGAGAGTGCTGAACGCATTACCGAGGTAATCCTATCGGGCATGGAAGCATACATTCCATTCTCTTTCTCTCAGACTAATGCTAAAAAATCTTGGTTTACTCACGCCTGTTCTACTGCTGTCCGCAATAAGGAGGAAGCATTCAAACGGTACCGACACCTTAAAACTCAAGACTTTCATTCTTCATATGTTTCTGCCCGGAATCAAGCCAAATCTGTTCTTCGACTTGCCAAACACTCTTTCATCAATAATAAATGCACTGAACTATCCAACTCTAGCTCTTCCCAAGCTTTCTGGCATCTAGCCAAAATCCTCTCCAACAATTTCTCTTCCTCGTCTTTCCCTCCCCTTTCCCACTCTGATGGCACAACCATCACTTCTTCCTCTGACAAAGCTAAACTCTTCGCTCAAACTTTTGCTAGAAACTCCACCTTGGATGATTCCGGTGCTATTCCTCCCTCTCCGCCCTCCTCTCTCTTACTTATGCCTAATATCCTAATCTCTTCTAAAGATGTACTTTCTACCCTCTCTGGGCTTAACACTAATAAGGCGTACGGTCCGGACGGTGTTCCTCCTGTTGTTCTCAAAAACTGTGCTTCCGTGCTGACTCCCTGCCTAGGCAAACTCTTTCGTCTCTGTCTATCCTCTAACGTCTTCCCTTCATGCTGGAAGTTTGCGCACATTCAACCTGTCCCAAAGAAGGGTGACCGCTCTCAACCCTCCAACTATCGTCCAATTGCTCTTATCTCTTGTCTTTCTAAAGTTTTTGAAACTATTCTTGCTTCCAAATTTCTTAAGCATTTCTCTTCTCATAATCTGCTCTCAGATCGCCAGTATGGCTTCCTTAAGGGTCGCTCTACTGGTGATCTTCTTTCATATCTTACTAACTCTTGGTCATCCTCCTTTCGGGACTTCGGTGAGACTTTTTCTATTGCACTAGACATATCGAAAGCCTTCGATAGAGTCTGGCATAAATCTTTAATTTCTAAACTACCCTCCTTCGGTTTCTATCCCTCCATCTGTGCCTTTGTCTCTAATTTCCTTTCCGGCCGTTCCATAGCCGCGGTTGTGGACGGCCATTGTTCACTTCCTCACCCTATAAACTCCGGTGTTCCTCAGGGCTCTGTCCTATCTCCTATTCTCTTTCTAATTTTTATAAATGATCTCCTTAACTGTACCTTAATTCCCATCCATTCATACGCAGACAACTCAACCTTACACTACTCCATTAGTTTTTCAGAACGCCCCAGCCAGCAATCCCTCAACGACAAACGTAATGAAGCCATAGAACTCTTAAATTCTGATCTAAATACTATTTCCAATTGGGGCAGAGAAAACCTTGTTAACTTTAATGCTTCCAAAACCCAATTTCTCCATCTATCTACCCGTCAGGATCTCCCAGCGGACTATCCCTTATTCTTCAACAATACAAAAATCAACCCTTCATCTTCTCTCAATATTCTTGGTGTCTCTTTTTCTTCTGCTCTCATTTGGAAGGACCATATTACCAGTCTTGCTAAGGCAGCCTCCCAGAAGCTGGGTGTGCTCAACCGCCTTAGGGGGTTCTTTTCCCCTGCACAGCTTCTTGCTCTGTACAGGGGCATAGTGCGCCCTTGTATTGAGTATTGTTCACATGTGTGGGGAGGTTCCTCTCACACCGCTCTCCTAGACAAAGTTGAAAGGAAGGCCTTTCGTATCATTAACTCCCGTCCACTCACCAACTCTCTGCAATCTCTCTCTCTCCGCCACAATGTTGCATCTCTCTCGCTATTCTATCGCTACTATAATAATCAGTGTTCCTCAGAGCTATCCCAGTGCATACCACCTCCTTTACGTAGGACACGTGGTACCCGTCTTGCAACTCAATCCCACCCCTACTCTGTGCAACTCTCCAACCCAAGAGTGAAACGTTACTCTCAAACTTTCTTCTACTCAACATCTGAGCTCTGGAACTCTCTCCCAGAATCAGTCTTTCCCTCTTCCTATGACTTAAATTGCTTCAAACTCCGTGTGTCCAGGCATTTTGGCTCGAACGTCCCTTGATTTTGGCCCTGTCACTCTTTCAACTATGGGGGAGGCACTCGCTATAGGCAGTTATGCCTTTTGCCTCCCTCAATCACATAGAAAAAAAAATAAAAAATAAAAAAAAAAAAAATAACATCAGCAGTTCTGTTACTCACACTCCTAGAGATGAACCCGAGAATCCTGTTTGCCTTGTTTCGAACGCTTATACACTGTTGTCTAGGCTTCAAATCATTGCTAACAAACACACCTAGATCTTTCTCACAATTCGAGTTTTCTAATTCCACATTAGCTAGTTTATATTTAACATTTGTATGCATCTTCTCTATCTTTAATACCTTGCATTTGTCAATGTTAAACTTCAACTGCCAATTTACTGACCATTCTTGTAAGGTATCTAGATCCCTTTGGAGGCACTCTATATATCTATCTGAATCAATTGTTCTCCCCATTTTGGTATCGTCTGCAAATTTACTTATCCTACTAGTTATACCTAAATCAAGGTCATTTATGTATATAACAAACAACAGAGGACCTAATACAGATCCCTGGGGGACACCACTTTTGACTGCTCCCCATTCTGACTTCGTACCATTTATGCTGACTCTCTGCTTCCTACCAATTAGCCATGACCTAATCCATCCCAACAACGCCCCACCTATTCCATGCGCCTCAACCTTTCTCATCAATCTCTCATGGGGGACTCTGTCGAAAGCTTTACTGAAATCTAAATATATTATATCATATGACTTGTCATTATCTACTGCTTCATATACCTCTGAGAAAAAACTAAGCAAATTAGTAAGGCAAGAACGTCCCTGAGTGAATCCATGCTGAGAAGAATTTATTAAATTAAATGTATCTAAGTGGTTTCTAATTTTACTAGCAATAATTGACTCTAGTAGCTTTCCTATGATTGATGTAAGACTAATGGGACGGTAATTGGATGCTATTGATTTGTCACCTTTTTTGAAGATCGGAACTACGTTTGTAAGCTTCCAAGCTTCTGGAACTATACCTGTCTCCAATGACTTGTTAAATAAAAATGTTAATGGGTAACTTAACTCATCCCTACATTCTTTTAATACTCTAGCATATACCTCATCAGGACCAGGCGATTTATGAGGTTTCAGTCTGTCAATTTCCTTAAGCACATCATTTCTACTTATAGTAACCGTACTTAACCTATTTTCTATACTATCGCATGTAATGCAAATGTAATGCAAACACACATCCTCGTGTACTGAAAGGGTTTTAAAGTAATCTTGGCTATTTGTCTTTTAAGTTTGCTCCCTAGAACTCTATCAAGTATTAAAACAAATCATCAACACCCCCTGCGAGATAAATTTGTAAATTTTTCGGTAGAAATATTTCCCGGCCACAGGCCGGTTCCTCCTAAACAGATCTTCAAATTTATTCGCCAGTGTATCGTGAAAAGGTTAAATTGTTCAATATCTTCCAGTTACCTGAGGATTATGGTCCGTTTTGACAGTTATATATGGCTATCATTAAACAATTTCATACAGCTTAGGAAGGATCTGTGGGAATTAAGAGTGTGAAGACTATTTCAACTAAGTCTCTGACTTCCACATACCCTTACTAATCTGAATAAAATAGTCAAATAATAGCCAGGAAACAGAAAATAAACGCGTATTGTATCTTGAAAGGGTTAATCAGTAAATGGGATTGATCTGTACACCATAAGACACTAATCCTGTTCCATTAAGTTAGAAACTCACTCTGTTAAAAATACGGGTATGAAAAGCGTAATTAAAGTGTCCAGAACTATATAGATTTATAAAGGTATATTGGTACCAATAAAGCCATCTAATGTAAGGATAGAAAGGTAAATCACTACCAATATACCCTAAGATTACATATACCTGTTATACCTTAAACCTTTCAGCACGATTACGTAATTTTCACATGTTCTGGTTACCATTAAACGATTTTCAGTAGCTTATAAACATACATAACAAAGCCACTCCAACAGCTTCCTCTCTCTCCAACACCCCTTCTCCCCTCTCTACACTCTTCAGAAAAATAGGAAAAGTAGAATGTAGATACGAGGTGCCGTTGTAAAGGCTTATCCCTCAATACCTTCATCACCTTCATCTGCCATCTAGCCATTATCTAAACTACCTCTAAAACTCAATGGGTAAATACAAACTCAATAAACCCTATACAATATAATAGTCTTTCTTGAACTGCATATACTCGTTTAATTGTAGCCAGAATCAAAGGTAAAAATTCGTTATCGTGCTGAAGGTGTTACAGGTATTTAAAATCTTAGGGTTTATTGGTAGTGATTTACCTTGCTATCCTTACATTAGATGCGTTTATTAATCTATGTTTTATTAATTTCACCACACCACCAAACACCTCCAATGAAATTAGTGAAAGCATATATTATGTGATCCACCGGGATTTGAACATGGGTTATCACACACAGATTTTTAGACACCTTAACCAATATACCAATATACTTTTTTTTTTTTTTTTTTTTTTTTTTTTTTTATTGAATTTTGTTGTGTTCACCAGAGTTATGCGTGTGTGAGGCGAGTTACAATCCCGAGGCGTGTATGGTGCCTTCAGAACTAGCTACCTGTTTATCTCTCTGCCCAAGATCATCACCTCTACGATCACTAGCATCACCACTACCATCACCACCACTACTTCCACCACCTACATCACCAAAACCATCAGTAATATCTCTGCAATCAACACCACTACCACCAATACCGTCATTACCAACTCTGTCATCAACACCACTACCAGCAGTACCATCAATACCATCAGAACCATCTCTGACATCAACACCACTATCACCAGTACCATCCCTGCAAGCAACACCACCACACCACCAGCCTACCAATCCTGAGCACACTAGAAGCAGGAGAACCTCTGATAAAACAGCTGATAATGTTAGACGAAGGGGACCAACAGATAGATCCAAAGTGGCCCTTGGTAAGAACAGGACGAAACTGAAAAACTACTCGACAAAAACCAGTGAAATCCAGCGAGTGCCCATATATGATACGTTTGATGTAATAAATAGAAATGAGTTGATAAAAGGAATAAGACTGAAAAAGTACTCGACAAAAAACAATGAAATCCATCGAATACCCATATATGAGACGCTCAATGTCATAAATGGTAATTATTCGACACAAGTCAGTTTAACCCATCGAGTACCTGTTTATAAAGCCCTTAATATCCTAAATGCAAATGATGAACTGTTGTTGCATCAAATTTACGATAATATCACTGCCTCTATTAAAAACTCAAACGGTTTGCATTATTTGTGTGATCTTGGAAATAGGAGGAAAAAGAGACATCGGAACGTAGGCATGTTAATACCAAGTGACGATAAACTAATTGCTATTGTAGTAATGAAAGTTAAGAACAAATGTTCATCGTGTGTATCTTCTATGAAAGAAAAATACTTTGTGGAATCATATATCTGCTATAAAATGGTTGCTATAACAAAAGGGATTATTTTAAGGACATTGAATTCTCCTGCTTTAATCAAGAGAGGATATTGTAATGTTGGTAATGTAATTGTAAAAGATGATGTGCCAGATTTGCACTGCTATGTAAATCATAAATCACTCGAACTAAAGCATCTGAAAGGCAAGTATTTAATTATCATGATTTACAGGACTCGACCCCCATGTAAACCTTTAAAGAATACAGCACCCATTGAAACCCTGGCAATTTTGTTTACACATAGATATCCAATGCTCTCCAGACTTATTAAATATTTCCCCAAAAGAGGCAACAGAGCTAAAGATTACAAACATCGGTACAAAAAGACCAATAAAAGAAAGAATCGACCCACAGAAAAACGTCAAGTAGTGTATTATAACAAAGTGACCAATACAAGAAAGTACCAACCTAAAGAAACAGTTCAAAGAGTTGGCAAGTATCATAACAAAATGACCAATACAAACAAGTACCAACCTAAAGAACACGGTAATACAGTTCGCAAATATTATGACAAAGTGACCAATGAAAGCAACAATCAACCTATAGAAGAAGAACAACGTATTCTCAAGTACTATAAGGTGACCAAACAAAGCAAGCACCACACAACAAAGGCCAAGAAAAGGAGAACGCGAAGAAGTCTAAACGTAAATGACGAGCCGGCTGCCCAAATGGACCCCAATCCTCCCGAAGCCTCCTCCAATGCTCCCAGCCGCCCGGGGAACCTCCTTAGACGACCCAGATCAGACGGTAGCCAACAATTGGATCACCTCTTGGTAAGTTGGAGAGAGAGGGAGTGAGAGTGTGTGAGAGAGAGAGAGGGGGGGGGAGAAGGAGAGAGAGAGAGAGGGGGGAGTGAGTGAGTGTGTGTGTGTGAAAAAGTTACATGGGGTGTCAGAGAATGGTTACAACTGGCTGGAATAGAAAACGCTGTTGTAAATAGTTGGTGAATGACGGGAATGATTATTATATATAAGTGAGAGAGAGTGAGTGTGTGAGAGAGAGAGAGTTGCATGAATGTCTGATAAGGATTACAACTGACTTGAAAGGAATAAGCCTTGGTAAGTCTGTGAATAAACGGGATGGTAATATACACATAAGTGAGGATGACAGAGGTACATTAGGTGCCAGAGAATTATTACACATTACTTGAAAGGAATAAGCCTTGGTAAGTCGTTGTGAATAACTTGGATGGTTATATATATATATATATATATATATATATATATATATATATATATATATATATATATATATATATACGAGAGAGAGAGAGATTTTACAACTATCATCATCGCTTTAGGTGTACATAAAATGGGTAGAATACAAGGGGTTAATATATTAAGAATGAATGTGATAGTCAATAAAAATGCAATGCACCCATATGGACGCAGATGTTAAAACACAGTAGTATTAGAAGTAGTAGTAGAAATAGTAGTAGTGGTAGTAGTAGTATAGGTAGCGCCAGCGAACTTGTCAATAATCTTGACCCCTTAACTTCATATAACTCGAAATGAATGAAAGCAATCGAGCTGACGTTTCTATCATTTGGGAAGAGTTCACCAGGAAATAGGTATTGATATTTACAGCCAGTTTGCTCTAGGCCCGTTTGAGTTACAGAGAGGTCAGGGATCAAGATTATTGTCAAGTTCGTTGGCGCTACCTATATCAATTTAACCCTCTCCGACATATGACGCGATTTTGAGCCTATTGGGGATACTTTAAAGCCTTTGTTTCCATCAGGGGTATTTAGAAACCTTTTGTTTAGTTACTTCAACCTTTGCAGTTGTCTTTGAGTTAGCTGTGGGCAGAAAACTAATTTTGGAGAGGTAATTATGAGAGTGAGAGAACTCTATTTCTTATTGCTAATATGGCAACCTCTGCGTCATAAATGCGTGAAAGGGTTAATGGTAGTAGTTATAATTATACTTTATTATTATTAGTTTTAGTAGTAGTAGTAGTAGTAGTAGTATCATCAGTAGTAGTAGTAGTAGCATCAGTATATCTCTCCCTATAATTTTTCTACCCAGGACCACATAGACCAAGAAAGCCACCACCCCTCAACAGACACCCCTGAAAGCCACCACCCCTCAACAGACACCCCTCCAGACGTCTGTGGTGGTGAGGCTGTGAGAAGGCCAGCTACACCACAGACTCTACTAACAGACGTGTGTTTCTGTGAGCACGAGAGCCACCTTAAGTGTCCCCGTACCTCCCTCACAGACCTACCACCTAATATAATAGGGGGCGTCACGCTCATGTAAGTAGGGGGGGGGGGGTGGCCTTAGTTCTCTAGTAGTTCTCTCTCTCTCTCTCTCTCTCTCAAAAGGGTAAGTTTGACTCTTTGTTCTCTCTCTCTCTCTCTCTCTCTCTCTCTCTCTCTCTCTCTCTCTCTCTCTCTCTCTCTCTCTCTCTCTCTCTCTCTCTCTCTCTCTCTCTCTCTCTCTCTCTCTCTCTCTTTTCTTAACCTGTGTCAATAGTAAATTGTTGTTTTGACCTAACTGCATTATTCATTGGAAATAATAGATTTCTATCAAAAAGTTTACCAAAGAAGCAATGTCAATGCAGTATCAATACTATAATGTATTCATATTAAAGAATCGTTATTTTTGAAGCGCTGCAACACTATTTAACACATACAGTGCCGGCGATGTCCTTTTCATCACATTTTGGCAACTATTAGACGATTAAATTCAGCTTAAGAAAGACTTATACCCATTAAAAGGCTACAGACTATCGCAAGTAATCCGTTTAGCTACCATATAT
Organism: Paralithodes platypus; assembly: GCA_032716605.1. Taxonomy (NCBI): domain Eukaryota; kingdom Metazoa; phylum Arthropoda; class Malacostraca; order Decapoda; family Lithodidae; genus Paralithodes; species Paralithodes platypus. The sequence goes on from CM064575.1 coordinate 5,365,513, forward strand.
CTTTCCTAAGCTTCATAAAATCTTCTAAATGCACCTGAAATAAAAACAAAAAGACGTCACTGGTACTGTACCGGTTAATACAAAAATCCTTGAACTAATTATTTGATGTTTCCGGTGTGGTTGCGGGACAGAAACATCAAGACCATCCAAGAGCTGAGCCTCAACGTGACCACCCTGTCCAGGTACCCGACCCTCCAGACACTGTGAGTACACCACTGCTTCAGGATTCTGCAGGAAGGCCACTCAAAATCGAAATTCTAAACTAATGGTCCGATTTTAATTATGTTTGCGTCATTCGATTTAGCTTGGCAAAGTGTACTCACGGTATAAATTTAAACACAATCCGTACATAAATAACTCGTCTGTGGAGTTTTTTAACTTTAAAATAGGCCTATTGGGCCTAAAAATTGGTCAAACTTAAAAAAACTAAATATACCGTTGAAACTGCAACGGCGAGACGAATCCAAATATGCAATAATATTGACAAGTCAAATTTCGACCAAAATCAACGATTTGCCTGGGCTTAATTAAACCCAAGGTTTTTTGGAAAAAATATTTTCGATTCTGGGCGAATGGCTGGGCGAAAATGAAATCTACGACAATGGTTAGTAGCAGATCGGCGAGAAAAAACAAATGGCACCAGTTAGAATTCTCTAGGACTTATAGTTTGGGCTACAGAGGACTTTTAATGTCCAAAAAGCGGTCCCCTGGGCCCTCCAGGAAGGCCACTCAAAATCGAAATCCTAAACTAATGGTACGATTTTAATTACGTTTGCGCCATTCGATTCAGCTTGCCGAAGAGTACTCACGGTATAAATTTAAACACAATCCGTACATAAATAACTCGTCTGTGGAGTTTTTAAACTTTAAAATAGGCCTATTAGGCCTAAAAATTGGTCAAACTTAAAAAACTAAGTATACCGTTGAAACTGCAACGGCGAGACGAATCCAAATATGTAATAATATTGACAAGTCAAAATTCGACCAAAATCAAGGATTTGCCTGGGCTTAATTAAACCCAAGGTTTTTTGGAAAAAATATTTTCAATTCTGGGCGAATGGCTGGGCGAAAATTAAATCTACGACCATGTCTAGAAGCAGATCGGCGAGAAAAAACGAATGGCACCAGTTAGAATTCTCTAGGACTCATAGTTTGGGCTATAGAGGACTTTTAAAGTCCAAAAAGCGGTCCCCTGGGCCCTCGGTGTCTATATTCTTTTCACCTGGTGTTAAGTTGTTGTTGTTGTTCCCCAGGCTGTCTGGCCGAACAGCCCCAAGGTCTCGAGCAAGGCCATAAACGAGCGCCCCCACAAAATCCTCCCTGCTTACCACTAACAAAGCCCGGGTGACCGAAGCCACTCCAAGGCAGGGAGCTGAGGAGGGTGCAGAAACGCCCGGGAAACCAAAGCCCCACCCAAGGCCCTGTGCCCCTCAGCAATTATGAAGGGAAAGTTTAGGGGTAAGGGAAAAATGTGACGCTTTGGCTCCCAATCTGCCAACTTCTAGGTTGGCAGTAGTGAGGTCAATCCACGGAAAAGACGCCGCCACTCGAGATCTAGAAGATATATAAGTAAAAGGAACAGTCAGAGTAAGCTATGGGTATGGCAGAGATCGCTCAGTTCTCACTCGGGTAGACCAGCCCATCACCACATGACGAGAACCCAATCCTCTCAGCATCAGCTAGGAAAGGCCCTAGAAAGCCGCCTTTGGCGGGGGGATAGCTCCCCTATTTCAACTCCTTTCGGGGTTGGGCACCCGCCCACCTGGTGTTAAGTTCAATCCATTAGCAGCTGATTTATCTATACTTGGCAGTATCTGATCCGACATTTATCTAATAGTAATATTATTAGATAATTAGTTTTTCTGTCTCGAGTCGGCCATCCCCAGAAAAATAAAAATAAATTGGGTATGCGCCTGAGTAGATAGATAGATAGATAGATAGATTAGATTAGATTAAGGAGTGCTGGAGGGACCTTGGTGACCCTGGTCTCTGGGTCTTCTCCTGGATGACCTACTGTAGATGTGTGTGAATTTGTATTTTGTGTTTGTGTGTTCATTGTTTTGTGTTGTCCCTATTCTTGCTATGTCTTGAGCCCCCCCCCCCAAAAAAAAAAGGAAAAGTGGGGATTGGGTATATAGATAGATTATTATTATTATTATTATTATTATTATTATTATTATTATAAATTAATACAGATTTCTTTTTCCATACAGGTCTCTGGATGCAACAGGTCTTCGCAGTCTTCCTGAAGGGGTCTTCAAGTATCAGGAGTCACTTCGCCATCTGTGAGTTCTGATATTGTAAATCAATATAAATTGGTCTCTCCTCTCGCATAAACATATCACGCAATTGACCACTTGCGAGTTTCCGTCTATAAGGAAGTTGGAAGTGTAGAGATTTGATAGTAAATAAAAATACAATAATAATGTAGGTTTCTGATGTTTAGAAAGTGTGTCTAGTTTGGTTTTATGTATTTATAAATGTACTAGGACCTTATTTTAGTTGTTAATTCTGCTAAATATCGATGCCTACAGCTCCAACTTCCTTATAGGCTGAAACTCGCAAGTAGTCAATTCAATAGCCAGCATAAACGGAAAAGGGGCATCATCGTGCTGAAGGGGTTAAGAAATCACCCCCAAGCCGTCCCTTCGAGATACATGTTTACTTTTATCGGTAGAAATAATCTCCTGGTCAAAGGCCGGTTCCTCCTAAATTACTGGTAAGCGATAGCACGAAAGTTCTTAAAATTAACTAATAAATGGGGCGAAAGGTATTAAAACCGCCAAACTAATGGGGCGAATGTCTCAAAATAACAAAATTAATGGGGCTAAACATGAGGGAGAAGGGAGTCCAGAAACCTCCCCATAACGACTAACGATACTACATCATACATAATATTATCACGAGTCGTGCACCTCCCCCCCCCAGGCAGGCAGGCAGGTAGGCTTGGTTTCCGGGGTGTGGTGTAGGACAGTGAGCAGACTATGCATATGAAAGGCAAGCTATATATACTATGGAAATTGTCTGGAGTAGTGTGTGTGTGTGTGTGTGTCTGTGAGAGAGAGAGAGATAGTGTGTATGTGTGTGTGAGAGAGAGAGAGAGAGTCAGTATCTTATGTATGTGTGTTTGTGTGTTGTGTGAGGGAGAAAGATTGTATGTGTTTCTGTAAGTGTATATTAACAGTATATGTGCGAGAGTGTATTTGTTTACAGTGCGTCTGAGGATGAATATAGTGTATATCTAACAATCTATCTCTCTTCCAGGTACCTCTCCAAGAACCAACTGGAGGTGGTGTTGGAGGGCAGTTGTTTGGGGTTACAACAACTACAAAGACTCTACCTGGACCGTAACCTGCTCACCCACTTCAACCTCACCTGTCTCCGCCATACACCAAGCCTCATTGAACTGTAAGCAGATTTAATTGGTTGCTTTTTTAAACTAGAGAGGCACTCGGGAGAGCGCGTACCTCCGCCTACGCTGGCGGAGGTGTTCTCTCTACCGATCACCTCCTAAAATGAATAACTTCTTAAGGCCCTGTCACACTATGTCGATTTAAGTGCCGATCGGCCACGATTTAAAGAGTGGTGTGTCAGAGCCGATGACCAGCGATATAATATAAGGGCCTGGTCGTGATACTAAACAAAGCGGCGCGTGCCGAGTGGTCTGCACGTGATCGCTGTAACATGCATACTGTACGGGGTCGATCAGTGGCATTCGACGACCAGTCGTTGATTTAAATTAAATCAAGGCCATTAATGGACTGCGTCATGACGGAGCCGTGCTCTCCCCCCCCCCCCCCCCCCCCCCCCCCTCGCGCGCATACCGTAGGGCGAGCAGGCTGCAGACGGCCCTCGTAATAGGGCTCCGACCGACGGTCACACTGACACACTATTGCGGTCGGCGTCTGCACCCATACGGATCAAAGAGGGGTTGTGTCGCATATATAAAGGCACCCCATGTAATGTAATATGTGTGTTGGCTTAATATAATCAATAGAGTATGTAATATTTTATATTGTACATAATTATAATGTGTGACAAGTAGGCAGTAAAAACAAAATTTAAATATTCAATAATAGATTTGCCCCTCTTATGCTTTCCGCCTCAGCTAATTTCACCATGAATGTTAAATATATAAGTTATGTACTGTATGTATGTAATAAATATATAAGTTATGTACTGTATGTATGTAATAAATATATAAGTTATGTACTGTATGTATGTAATAAATATATAAGTTATGTACTGTATGTATGTAATAAATATATAAGTTATGTACTGTATGTATGTAATAAATATATAAGTTATGTACTGTATGTATGTAATAAATGTGGGAAAATGTATGGACAAATATCATGAACATAATTACGGTACATTTACTGAATATAAAATCTATGAAAATGCACCTAGTACAAATACAGTGTGACAAGTAGGCAGTTAAATGATTTAATATACAACTTTATGACCTTTGCATGTTTTTATAACCTCAGGCCATTACATAATGGACGTTAGATATAAAGTTAAGTATATAATATGTGCCTAATGTATGTATGTATGTATATGCTGTACTGTATATGCTCAGGTCCAATCCCAACTTTTCCTATTTTTATTTTTATTTTCTATTTGTGCCTAATAAAAGGGGAAATTGTATGGACAATTATCAACATAATTACATTT
>CM064575.1:5372689-5845189 GCA_032716605.1 Paralithodes platypus
CCATCCCAACCCCCAGCCCCTCCCTCACCCCCACCCCACCCCCCCATCACCCCCACCCCCACCCCATCCTCGTGCAGCAGCACCCAACATACATCGTGCACATAACATTAACATTCTTCAACTGAACATAGATGGCATCAACACAAAGAAACACGAACTCTCACACTTCATCAAACAACACAACATACACATTGCCATCTTACAAGAAACAAAACTCCGCACAACACAAAAAACACCCACATTTCATAATTTCACCACCATCAGACAAGACCGGGCTGTCGGCGGGGGCGGTGGACTCATCACCCTGGTACACAAAGAAATATCATACATAGTAACCAGTGTACAAACCAAATCACTCCTCCCCCCAAATGATAACACAACAGAAATACAGTCAATTAAAATACGCACTGGCAACAACTCCAACATAACCATCATAAACACATACATCCCTCCCCAAACATCCCCTACAGTACCAAATGATTACAGACCACACTTACAACACATCACAAACACCCCACACACCCCACACATCATCCTGGGTGGTGACTTCAACGCCAAGACGTCGGCCTGGTTTGTCGACAACCCCGACACAGACAGAGGGCTGGTACTACAAAACCAAACCGATAACCTCATCATCCTTAACGACATCCATCAACATACCCATATTCCTCACCAAGCCCTCTATAACCCATCATCTCCAGACATCACCTTTTGCTCCCCAGAACTCGCCCCCACAACATCCTGGAGGGTGGTCAGAACCTTAGGCTCTGACCACCTCCCGATCATTATCACCACCAAAACCAGACTCACCCCAGCTAGCCACAAACACACATACACCAATTATAAAAGAGCTAACTGGGAAGCATTCACAAATGAGACAGAACAACACTTCACAACTCTAAACAGTACACCCATCACTAACATCAACAATGCTGTACACATACTCAATAAAACTATCCAAAACGCTGACAAGAAACACATTCCAAGAGGTAACAGAAAAAGACACAACCCCAACTTCACACCAGAAATTCAAAACCTCATCAGACAACGCGACATACTGAAACACTCCCCAGCACCCCACACACAAGACATCACACAACAAATTCAAGCACTCAACACCCAAACTAACAACAAAATACAAGAACAACAAAAACTAAATTGGAATAACTTCCTACAAACACTTGATCACAAAACAAACCCCAAAAAACTCTACAAAACACTAAACAGCATCACACTTTCCAACAGCAACACAACACAATCACATGCTGCAATCACAACAACAGACTCTACTCCTTCATGTAAACAACAAGCAAACACTCTCATCAATCACTTTTCACATGTCAGCCACCTAAAACCTCACAAAGACGACCGACGTGTCATCCGACGTAAGAGACAATTCCCCACAGACCCTGACTATTCACCCTTCAACCAATCACCAGACAAAGCATATCATCAACAATCTCAAGCACTCACCCGCCTGTGGCCTGGACAACATAAGCAACATACACCTCAGACACCTGGGACCACAAGGCATACAAGCACTCACTAACATATCAAACTACAGCTATTCACACAACACAATACCAGACATTTGGAAGCATGGTATCATCATCACATTCCCCAAACCCAACAAAGACCCCACGCTACCCTCCTCGCACCGCCCCATCACACTCCTTTGCTCCCCCTCCAAAGTCATGGAACGCCTAGTATTACAACTAATTACACCTGACCTACCCCTAGCTCCAACACAACATGGCTTTAGGCCACTGCACTCCACAAACACTCTTCTCACAGACCTTACACAAAGAGCTTTCGACGGCATCAATTCAGCTAGACCACCACACAGATCACTATTAGCCACACTCGACATTAGTAAAGCCTTCGATGCCATCCCCCGCCATAACCTAACAAACAAAATCTACAACACAAACATGCACAACAACACAAAAACGGTGGCTGGCCAACTTCCTAGCAGGCAGATGTGCACACGTATCTTTTGCCGGTCAGTCATCTAAAATCAGAAACTTTCCAAACGGAGTCCCACAAGGATCCGTCCTATCGCCCGCACTCTTCAATCTGTACATGTACGATATAACTACACCCAATACGCCCCAAATAAACTTAGCCTCCTATGCAGATGACATAACACTCACATGCACACACCATGACCCAAAAAGAGCAACAGATCTCCTTCAACCCTATCTCAACACACTACATGGCTGGTGCACTACAAACAGACTTAATCTAGCCCCAGCCAAATCCACCGCAACCCTGCTCACAAGTTGGACAGGAGAACACGAATACATCCCTCAACTCACCATAAACAACACACCCCTAACACATACACACACACCCAAAATCCTAGGAGTAACATATGATACTCATATGACATTCAAACAGCACACCACAAACATTAAAAAGAAACTGACACCCAGACTTAACGCCCTCAGGTCACTTGCTCACACAAAATTTGGACACAACAAAGAAACTACCACCACAGTATATAAACAATACATAAGATCAGTGATGGAATACGCAAGCCCAGCCTGGGCTTCTAACTTAGCTGAAACACATCATAAGACCTTACAGACTATTCAAAACAAAGCCCTGAAGATCATTACAGGCTGCACAGCTACTGTACCCACAGATCACCTACATCAAGAAACCAAAATCCTCAAAGTCAAAGACCATCTGGACATGAGAGGCACTCAATTCCTGGCAGCAGCCTCCACGAACCAAGACCACCCACTAAACTACATGGCAACACACCCACAGACACCAAGAAATATCAAAACAACACCCAGCACACGGTATCACACACAATTATTGTCCTCTCTCCCTCCCTGCCCACCCCGAACCAACTTCCAGAAGCACATCCATACTCATATCTCTCACCGATCCATCCACTCACTCACAGACAACACACAGCTGCATGCACGACCTCCCGAAATCCATCCTTCCGAATCCTCCCTTCCTCGCGAGGACAGAGTCCACCTGGCCAGGCTGAGATGCGGACACCATCCAGCTCTCCTGAGCTATCAGAAGAGACTGGATGACTCCGTTGTCGACGCCTGCCCGGGATGTAACACAGCACCCCATACCATTAAACACATCATAGAAGACTGCATTTCACACAACCACTTACGCCAACAACACAATCTACACTCAATGAGAGCTCTGTGGGAAAGCCCGATCGTGGCCATGGCCTTTCTCAGGGACTCGGGGCTGTTCGGCCAGGCAGCTTAGGGAACAACAACCAACTGACCTCCATATCTCCCACCTTCCTCATAACTCTGACAACACTTCAAAAACTGTTAGTCTTGTTATAGGTGTTTCTGTGTGTGTGTGTGTGTGTGTGTGTGTGTATGTAGAGAGAGAGAGAGAGAGAGAGAGAGAGAGAGAGAGAGAGGTATCTATCACAACCAACTGACCTCCATATCTCCCACCTTCCTCATAACTCTGACAACACTTCAAAAACTGTTAGTCTTGTTATAGGTGTTTCTGTGTGTGTGTGTGTGTGTGTGTGTAGAGAGAGAGAGAGAGAGTTAATATTAAATTTATTTATGTATGGTATGTAAGAGAGAGAGAGAATGTTTGGGTGGATTTTCGTTTGGGTGTGTATTTGTGTGACCACGAGTGCTGGCTTAATCATCCAATAGGGTTTATAGCCTCTGAAGTCCGATTTTAACTAACTAAGGTCAGGTTAGTTAAAGTCAGAATAGGTTAGGAGTCTTTTATTATTATATATATATATATAATATATATATATATATATATATAAATATATATATATATATAATATATATAGTATATATATATATATATATAATATACTGTATATATATATATATATATATATATATATATATATATATATATATATGTATATATATATATCTGTATGGTTATTTTAAACCCCTGACCAATATCTTGTCTTCACCAGATGGCTACAACACAACAAGATCACGTCAGTTCACCCCGAGGCATTTAGTTCTCTCTCCAACCTCAAATATCTGTGAGTTTTTATTTGTTTTCTTTGTTATCGCGGCCACCAGGTGCTTTTGTTTATTTTATAATGAATGTATAATATATCAAGCTGTGTATAGCTTGTAAATAACTGTGAGAATTGACTTTTTGTTTATCGCTACCACCAGACACTTTTATGTTGATTATAATGAATGAAATAACTATATAGCTACGTAAAACATATATGTTGAAGCTTGACAAATACAGTTTACATAAGGAGGAAACTGTATTATTGCTACTGTCAGACGATTTTCTTGAGGGTAAAAATATTAAACACAAAAACGGTTATATTTACAGTATATACAGTATACAGTATATACTGTATATATAATTATATATATATAAAATCTTCAAAATATAGCTAAGACAAAACAGACGTCACCAGTACTGAATGTTAAGTGTTTGTTTCTCTTCTAGCGGTCTGTCTGGGAATCGGCTGACTTCCGTTGGTGGTGTGCTACGCGACCTGCGCTCTCTCCAGCTGCTGTGAGTCCTTAACCCTTTGAGTACCAGCGACGTGTCATTTATTTTAGTCTAGCTATTAAAATTTAAAACTTGCAAACTAAACAAACCAACAAATGCTATGGTGCCTTCCGACAACAAAGTATGGCCAAGCGTCTATAGTTACCATGGCGACCAAATCCTGTGACGTAGGTCTTTGTTGACGAATGGACAGTTGGATAGGTCAAGAACAAAGTTGACGACCGATAGTTGCTGCTGGGGGAAAAAAACGCGCCTGTGTCATTGTCTTAACCCTTTCAATCAGATGACGACTATTTTGTTATTGCTGCATGCAGACGATGTTATGCAACTTAAGGGGTACCCCAGTGCTTGGGTTTTGGTCTATATATTTATATATTTATATATTTTTGAGTTTCCTTGCTAGACCTCCATCAAGCTTAGAAAACACCCCCTAGACCCCCTTTCAAGATACATTTGTAAATTGTTCGGTAGAAAAATATGCCGGCCGAAAAACGGTTCCTTTTACAATTAGAGGCTCGCTCTCGCTCACCAGGAAAAAATTGACACCTAAAGGGCACAAAAAAGGTTTTAATATTGATAAACAAATGAGGCGAAAGATCTCAAAATCGCCAAACTAACGGAACGAACGTCTTAAAACCTCAAAACTAATATGCTAAACATGAGGGAGAAGGGGGTCCAGAAAAAGCGAGTACTACCCCCTTAAATATATTTTTTTCAGAGTTGGAGGCTTAATGAGAATAGTCTTTGAGTTCGTATATTAGTTTGTTTTCTATTTCCCCCTCAGCAAGTTGGAGGAGTTGGAATTGAAGGACATCCGCGAGCAACACTTCAACTTTCTCGGCAATCTGACTATCGTGTGAGTTGACTATATGAACAGATCTATTACTTAGTAGCATTTGCTATAAAGAAGAAGGACCAATGCCAATCACAAAAGTATGGACTATTTGTGTTTAATTTAGTTGCAAGATGAAAGGTGCGAAGCTTTTTAACTATCCATTAATATAATTACATTTGCAATATGAACGATGCAATGCTTTTAATTTTCCAATATTGTATTTACATTTGCAATATGAACGATGCAATGCTTTTAATTTTCCAATATTGTATTTACATTTGCAATATGAACGATGCAATGCTTTTAATTTTCCAATATTGTATTTACATTATTATTCTACAATATGAAAGTTGTAATACTTTTCACTGTCCATTAAGGGGAGATTTCCATTTGAGGGATTTTTTTCTTTGCCCCTTTCTCCTTCATGTTTAGCCCCATTGCTTTTTAAATTTTAAGACGTTCGCCCCATTATTTTGGCGATTTTAAGAAGTTTCACCCCATTTATGTCACTTTTAAGACCTTTCGTCCCATTTAGGTGTCGATTTTTTCCTGGCGAGCGATAGCGAGCCTGTAATTTAAGAGGAACCGGCCTTCGGCCGGGAAATTTTTCTACCGAAAAATGTACAAATTTATCTTGAAAGGGGGTCAAGGGGTGTAATTTCAAGCTTGATGGAAGTCTAGGAAACGCACTAAAAACCTCCCCTTTGTTTACACTCTTACTTTGTGAAGCTGAGACATTTCCGACGTCATGTTTGCTCGTCTGACACTCTATGCTATTTATTTAGTTATGTATATTTTTGTATTTATTTATCGTCTGACACTGTATTATATTTATGTACTTACCGTATATATTTGTATTTGGTGCAGGTACTTTGAGACGTTCCGGTACTGCAGTTACGTGCCCGCCGTGCCTCACTGCCTGCCCAACTTTGATGGTACGTCAGAGGGGGTCAGAGAGAGTATATAATTATGGTACATCAGAGGGGGTCAGAGAGAGTATATAATTATGGTACGTCAGAGGGGGTCAGAGAGAGTATATAATTATGGTACGTCAGAGGTGGTCAGAGAGAGTATATAATTATGGTACGTCAGAGGGGGTCAGAGAGAGTATATAATTATGGTACGTCAGAGGGGGTCAGAGAGTATATAATTATGGTACGTCAGAGGGGGTCAGAGAGTATATAATTATGGTACGTCAGAGGGGGTCAGAGAGTATATAATTATGGTACGTCAGAGGGGGTCAGAGAGAGTATATAATTATGGTACGTCAGAGGGGGTCAGAGAGAGTATATAATTATGGTACGTCAGAGGGGGTCAGAGAGTATATAATTATGGTACGTCAGAGGGGGTCAGAGAGAGTATATAATTATGGTACGTCAGAGGTGGTCAGAGAGAGTATATAATTATGGTACGTCAGAGGGGGTCAGAGAGAGTATATAATTATGGTACGTCAGAGGGGGTCAGAGAGAGTTTATAATTATGGTACGTCAGAGGGGGTCAGAGAGAGTATATAATTATGGTACGTCAGAGGGGGTCAGAGAGTTTATAATTATGGTACGTCAGAGGGGGTCAGAGAGAGTATATAATTATGGTACGTCAGAGGGGGTCAGAGAGAGTATATAATTATGGTACGTCAGAGGGGGTCAGAGAGTATATAATTATGGTACGTCAGAGGGGGTCAGAGAGAGTATATAATTATGGTACGTTAGAGGGGGTCAGAGAGTATATAATTATGGTACGTCAGAGGGGGTCAGAGAGAGTATATAATTATGGTACGTCAGAGGGGGTCAGAGAGAGTATATAATTATGGTACGTCAGAGGGGGTCAGAGAGAGTATATAATTATGGTACGTTAGAGGGGGTCAGAGAGTATATAATTATGGTACGTCAGAGGGGGTCAGAGAGAGTATATAATTATGGTACGTCAGAGGGGGTCAGAGAGAGTATATTATTATGCAATGGAGCAGCTTGGTTGAGTCAAAGTACTTTTATCTTTTACTGTACTTCCCATTTCTCAACTTATTCTTCCTCTATCCAAAACTCTCTACTCTCCCACTTTACTCCAGCCATCATCATCATCATCATCATCATGGGGGGGGGGGGAGAGAAGTCCTGTGTGTGTGTCTAATATTGTGAGTGAGCGGGTGGGTAAATAAGTATGTGAAAAAAATGTGTGTGTGAGAGAGAGAGGGAGGGGTATTTGTGTGTGTGTGTGTGTGTGTGTGTGTGTGTGTGTGTGTGAGAGAGAGAGAGAGCATTTGAGAAAACCTGTTCGTGTGAATGTGAAATTGTGTGTTAGAAGCAATATATGTGTGTAGCAGGATGTGTATGTAATGTATGTATATTTAATTATGAGAGAGAGAGAGAGAGAGAAAGTGTGTGTGAGAGCATAAGAGAGAGAGAGAGGGGTGTGTGTGTGTGTGTGTGGGGGGAGGGGGGGGGGGGGTTCTGGGTGAGTGTGTATGCATGTCTGTTTACATTAGTTATTCATAGCATAACAAAACATACATTATAAGACCTGTAATAATTGATGTATGTAATATGTACTGAAGTGAATTATGAAAGATTGCTGCACTATTAATGATCCAGCCTTGTTTCAGTTGAGTATGAATAGGGTAATTAAGGGCAGGTTTCTAGTTTGTTTCCTACTCCTCCAGCAATCTTAAAATTTCACCCCCTTGACCCCCTTTCCAGATAAATTTGTACATTTTTCGGTAGAAAAATGTCCCGGCCGAAGGCCGATTACTCTTAAATTACAGGCTCGCTATCGCTCGCCAGGATAAAATCGACACCTAAATGGCACGAAAGGTCTTAAAATTGACAGAATGGGGCAGAAATTCTTAAAAATCACCAAACTAATGGGGCAAACGTCTTAAAACCTCAAAAGCAATGGGGCTAGACATGAGGGAGAAAGGGGTCAAGAAAAAAGTCCCTCAAGTGGAAATCTCCCCTTAATGTGTCCATAAAGGTGTATTGGTAGTACTAAACCCATTTCACATAAGGATAGAAAAGTAAATCACGCAATACACTCACAGAGTTGACATAGCTATTTCATACCCTTTCCATATCCTTGTTGATATATAATGCATGCCGTCTGCACTAGCCCATCCGATGTCTTGGGGGGGGGGGGGTTATCATGGTGTTTTTCCACAATCTATTACCATGTGTTTTTATTGCTTCTGCCGATTTCGAGAAATTCATTGGTAGTTTAGCCCCTAGGCTAAAATAATGCCTTCCCAGACCTCCTTCAGCTAACCCTTCTGTCCAGGTGTGAGCAGTGGGCGTGACCTGGTGGGTGGGTGGGGGTTGAGGGTGGGCGTGTGGGTGGTGGCAACCCTCACCCTGGCTGGTAACTCACTGGTCATCTTCTGTAGGGCCGTGTCCCGCAAAGACAACAAGATCCTCAAACTCTTCATCAAGAATTTGGCCGGTTAGTGGAATTAAATTGCTTGATTAATCTCATTTGACATTATAAGCTCAAAGATTTGAACTGGTGTAATATTCTGTACAGGCGCAGACCTCCACCTGATTAAAATATATATGTATTGTGTACAGGTGCGGACCTCCTGATGGGGTTGTACCTGGTGGTGGTGGGTGTGGAGGATATCAGGACCCGGGGCACCTTCCATAGTCACGCCCTCCGTTGGTCTACCTCACACACCTGTACCTTGGCCGGGGTCCTGGCGCTGGTGTCCTCTGAGGTAATGTAGCATAATATAACATAAATATCCACCACCTATACCTTAGCTTGGGTCCTGGTTCTTATGTACATTCGCGTTAATGTAGTGGCGAGTGTCTCGGTCTTTAGTAATATAATCTACTATAATATGTCTGTATGTCTCGGTCTTTAGTAATATAATCTACTATAATATGTCTGTATGTCTCGGTCTTTAGTAATATAATCTACTATAATATGTCTGTATGTCTCGGTCTTTAGTAATATAATCTACTATAATATGTCTGTATGTCTCGGTCTTTAGTAATATAATCTACTATAATATGTCTGTATGTCTCGGTCTTTAGTAATATAATCTACTATAATATGTCTGTATGTCTCGGTCTTTAGTAATAATCTACTATAATATGTCTGTATGTCTCGGTCTTTAGTAATATAATCTACTATAATATGTCTGTATGTCTCGGTCTTTAGTAATATAATCTACTATAATATGTCTGTATGTCTCGGTCTTTAGTAATATAATCTACTATAATATGTCTGTATGTCTCGGTCTTTAGTAATATAATCTACTATAATATGTCTGTATGTCTCGGTCTTTAGTAATATAATCTACTATAATATGTCTGTATGTCTCGGTCTTTAGTAATATAATCTACTATAATATGTCTGTATGTCTCGGTCTTTAGTAATATAATCTACTATAATATGTCTGTATGTCTCGGTCTTTAGTAATATAATCTACTATAATATGTCTGTATGTCTCGGTCTTTAGTAATATAATCTACTATAATATGTCTGTATGTCTCGGTCTTTAGTAATATAATCTACTATAATATGTCTGTATGTCGAGCGTTATTGAATTTTGGAGCGAGGGCTAGAGAAATATGGCGTTAACCCTTTGAGTACCAGCGACGTGTGTTATATTATATTCTAGATATATTTAAACGATAGTATGCAGCTTAGGAAGGATCTGTGGTAGTTAAAAGGGCTGGTTGAGATAGTTTGAAGCCTTATTATTGCTAAAGGGCCTTCCTAAGTAGAATACAATCGTCTAATAGGTGCCAGAATATGATAAAAGGGACGTCCCTGGTACTGAATGGGTTAAATAAATGACCTGAAGACTATTATCATTATTATTACTCTGAGGTAAACTTTACCAAAGAGCTGTTTCTTTAACGTTGTCAATTAGTTTCCTCCACAATGCCCTATCTGCCACTGGCTTTATTAATTAATTCGGTTACCATCATTCTTTTCCCCGTTCCTTCGATGATTTTGGATATATATTTCCAATGTTGTCTCCCTCTCAATCTCATTCTATCTATCTTCCTGGTAATCTCAAGTGTTTGGTCATGTGTTTTATGATCACATGCCTTAAAGATACTATTTTTCTGTTACAAATGTTCGCGATGTAACATAACATAGCTTAATATAAAGTTTCATTAATTTGAACAATATCCCCAAATTATGTGATTGCAAGTTATGGTTAGAAATGAGGGACAGGTGTACCTGATTAGAACACCCAAACTCTTTGGCCCGGTGCACATTTAGGCACAGGCAACGCAGGTGACGCAGCACAGAGTAGGGCAGCATTCTACAGTCCTTTCAAATACATAAATTGGAACGCAGAGCAGCACAGCTTGTAATAACTATCTGCAGATTTTGTGCACTGCTCTCTGCTCCGTCGTCTGTGATGGTTGTGTCTTAATGTATGTCAGCCCTTACAAAAGCCTATTGAAGTTTGACATGTAGAAACTGTTTGTAATTTGAAAGGCCTTGATAATTTGTAATAGCCACAGTGCCCCCTCTGTGCCTGTTCAATCATGTGATTTGAATGAATATCCACTATTGTGAAGATGCCAATTGACAGAACAATCTTTATCTCCTGTACTGAATGGATTCAATCTTCCTCCTCCCACAGACCTCTGTGTTCATCTTGACGTTCATGTCTCTGGAGCGTTACCTGTACATTAGTGAGAGTATTGATGACCGCACAGTGTCTCCCAGGGGCGCCCGGCTCTGTCTCGTGGTCATATGGTCCACGTCACTCTGCCTCGCTTTGTTTCCGAGTAAGTCATCCATGCTTAGACCTATAATTGAACTATATTGAGCGGGTAAGTCTGTGCATCGATTGTGACTAATGTTAAAGGCTCCATACAGTAAATAAAGGATTGCTCAGAAAATCATTACAAGGATAATATCTCTTCCCCTCACCCGACAGTGATGTGGGTGGGCAGTTTCTACGGCAGTAACCCTCTGTGCTTCCCCCTCCACATCACCGAACCCTACCTGGCTGGCTGGCAGTACTCCGCCTTTGTCTTTATTGGACTTAATCTTATCAGGTAAGATCTGTTTGTCACTGCAGAACACCGATCAGACAGCATGTTTTAGAACTGAAGTGTATCAAATCTGATACAATGAAATAGCAATGAAACCATCAGGGTGTCTGTAATGAAAGTTTGAGGTTGAGGCCCTTATCTAATTTGTTGTAGACTATGGCACTGTAATCAATGCAGTTTTTTCATAAAGGAAAGCTCCTGTAGTTTATTTTATAACAGTTAAGATACAAACAGATGATTTCTGAACATCATATCCCCAGGATATAAACATCATATGATTAATGATGCTTGCCATTATTACTTCACTTTGTTGACCACCTGCATCTGTGTATTATCAGCATGGTAGTGATCGTTGGGTCGTACATGGGACTATTCTTCAACATTCGTCTGACACGGCTCTCCACGCCACTGTCCAGCGACGAGATGAACTTTGCCCTGCGGTTCTTCTTTATCGTGGTCACTAACTGCCTCTGCTGGCTGCCCATCATTTGTGTCAAGCTGGCGGCACTGGCACAGTTGGAGGTTCATCGTAAGTTCAAACAATATATACATTTTACCATTCTATCTAGTCCTGCAGTGTAAGTTTTCAATAAATAAGATAGTTGATATTTACAGTTGATATTATACTGACAAATCCATATCACTACCGAGAAATGTGTATTATTATGAGAAACGACAGTTTGCTGTTTTTGCTTTATGATTCCTATTCATGTTAAACAAAATCCTGGCCTTGGGATCCTCAAGACTTGACGAACTGAATAGAAACACCATTTGAAGAGGAGCCCTTCATTGACAATAATTTGCATATAGCTTCTGCAAGTCACTGGACCAGAAGCTATCTGCAAAACGTTGTCAGTAAAGTGCTTCTCTTCAAATGGTGTTTTATTCATTTGTCAACTTTTAAAGTTCATTATAGCTAGACGAACTGTCAGAATTTTCCCTCTTTGACTACATAGACATCGTGGAAGCTGACAAAACGAGTGACTCAGCTGGACTTGGTATTGTGTTGTGTGTGAACGTACAGAGGGAGTGTACGCGTTGTTGAGGGTGTTGCTACTATATGTCAACTAGGCCATGAACCCCAACCTCTACACCTTCTCCACATCACACTTCCAGGCCCAACTCATGGCAGCCATAATACAACAACACCTACACCACCTTTTCCTTTACTGTTTAGAGGTTCAAATTACTAAATAGAGGTTCAAATCATTATAGAAAGGATCAAGAAATTAAAAGAACCTCCTCCTTTCCCTCCAACCTAACAGAGGGAGTGTACGCGTGGCTGGTGGTGTTGGTGCTACCGGTCAACTCAGCCGTCAACCCTGGCCTCTACACCTTCTCCACGTCACAGTTCCAGGCACAACTCACGGCAGCCATAGCCAACATCAGCTGGCCCAGGAGACGACAAAATTCAGGTCAGTTATTCCTTTTCACTAGTGCATGTTCGGGTTAGCTCCTTCAAGACAAATTCGGGTTCCACATATGCTACAGTTTTGTGCGCATTATGTGTAAAAGACGACTATAAAATTCAGGTCAGTATTTTAAATTATATATATATATATATATATATATATATATACATATATATATATATATATATATACTGTATATGGTGGAACTCTACACTCTTCCATGTATGCAGAATTTCTTACGACCACAAGGTCATACCACCATACCATATTTTCAACAGTCACAAGCATATCTAACTGTCTTATTACCGTAATTTAGAAGTACAGTATACAGTAATACTATTAATATGCCGTAATACTGAATAAGGTTTATGAAAGTCATAATTTACGGATATTATTTAACAGCATATATATAAACCTTCCGACATGACCATTGTGTTAAGTAATGTTAAAATATAGATTAAACGATATCTCCCTTCCCTTGCTAGCGGATAGTGCTCATATGCTTGGCTCTTTATATTCCAAGGACACTGTTTTATGGCGAGAGACACAGAACATTATATTTTGATAGAGAGAGAGAGAGAGAGAGAGAGAGAGAGAGAGAGAGAGAGAGAGAGAGAGAGAGAGAGAGAGAGAGAGAGAGAGAGAGAGAGGAGAGAGAGAGAGAGAGAGAGAGAGAGAGAGAGAGAGAGAGAGAGAGAGCGAGAGCGAGAGAGAGAGAGAGAGAGAGAGAGAGAGAGAGAGAGGAGAGAGAGAGAGAGAGAGAGAGAGAGAGAGAGAGAGAGAGAGAGAGAGAGAGAGAGAGAGAGAGAGAGAGAGAGAGAGAGAGAGAGAGAGAGTCTTGCATAAAAATGCAGACCAACCAGCCTGCAGACACAAAACCTCATTTATATTCAGATTGCTTGGGTATCCCCTGTAAGGCTAAAGCTAGTATGTAGAAAACAAGCAGTTCAGGGATTTTTTTTTTTTTTTTTTTCATTTTGCCTTTTCTGCTTTTAGAGTGATCCCTATTCCTTTATCAAGCTAAAAAAATAAAAAAAAATAAACGATAAATTTGTACATTGTTTGGTAGCCGGGTCCTCCTAAATTACAGGCTTGCTATCGCTCGCCGGGTGAAATTGACACCTAAACGGCACAAAAGATCTCAATATTACCAAAAAGAGGGGCGAAAGGTGCTCATGACAATGAGATAAGAATATTTTGGAGCAGACGAAATATGCATGTAGGCGTTTCTGCGAAGTTTATTCTTTAGTGAGGGTGATGATGTACTGTGTGTATCTGTGTGTGTTTGTGTGTACTTTATCACAAAGCAGACAGTTTAATAACGATCTCTGCCTTCCTTTCCGAGCAGACACGGAGGCGCTGCGTCACTCTTCTCGAGCCTGGAGCCTGTTCTCTGCCCCTACCCACATGGTCCCCCACCTTCCCCCTCTGGCACCACCCGAGGAAACCCATGACCTCACCTCAACACGCTGCACCAGACACAAAGCTGAGGTCCTCCTGTCGCCCTTTGGCCTCAGTGGGGAGGGGTCACATTGCTACTCCAACGACATCAAGCACACAGCCGGAGTTCTTGATTCGTCGCCTGGGTTTTTTCTCGAAAGTACCCACTTTAACTCCAATAACATGAAGCGCAAAGTGGAAACCCTCCTCTCGCCTTTTGACCTAAATATTGAGAGGGCTCACTGCTACTCCAACGACCTGCTCACCACCGAGGGAGAGATCAGGGAGCTGCAGAGAAGGCTGAAGAGAAGCAACAGCGAGAGCAACGTCATCTGGTCTCATGGGTATGTCAACTGTAACGCTGAGATCCCGTCG
This sequence comes from Paralithodes platypus, assembly GCA_032716605.1. Classification (NCBI taxonomy): domain Eukaryota; kingdom Metazoa; phylum Arthropoda; class Malacostraca; order Decapoda; family Lithodidae; genus Paralithodes; species Paralithodes platypus. Next base: position 5,387,275 of record CM064575.1, read on the forward strand.
ATTGGTCCACCAGTTGTATCCTCCCAAGCCACCACTAGAAAGTTTCCTCATAGGTGCCGGTCCACTCGTCCATCTAATAGGGCTGCTAGTGCCAGCCCTAGTCACATAGCTTTTGATGAATATTGTAAGAATTAAAATATACCTTGAGGTTTACAAAAATTCACTAATGGATCAGTGTTTCTACAAATTTTGATATATATCAATGTAGCATGCTGTTCGTTCATAAGCTACAATAAGTATACACTCATTCAAATCTTTAAAACCCTTAAAACCAAAGACTGCAGAGCTTAGGATATTCTAAAGCTCTTGCTCATCTCAATGGATTTGATGCTGATTGAAATGGGTATATGGGTATTATGGCATGTGACTGTTCATTCATGTATATAATAGATTTAACCCATGAACTGAATGTTTTCCAATACCTCTACTTGGTAGCGGCTCGCTTGGTGTAGTGACTAGCGTCTCGGACTTCCACCCAGAAGGCCCGGGTTCGCGCCCACGCTCGGCGCATTAAAGATTTTTCACAAGCACTGAGTCGTTACCATCCCTCATGAGCAAAGGGATGGGGTAGTAGTACAGGACCCCAATGGAAATACGCCTAATCGGCCTTATTGAGCTATCCTTAGCTAGCTTAGCATGCGCTAGCTTTAAGAACTATTATTATTATTATTATTATTATTATTACTAAAGCCGGTATCACACGAGCGCTTTTTCCCTCAACATTTATCCTCAACACTGGTCTGGCAGCTTATGAGTTCAACATTTGTATTATTTATGTCATCTAAATTCATCTACCATCAGTCTAGTGTCCAATACCAGTGTAAAATATTCCAGAAATGTTGCCAGAAAAATCTTGATCATCGAATGTTGACTATAAACGCTCTCGTGTGACACCGGCTTAAATAATATATTTTCTGGCAAAAATCAGCTCACCTGGAAACATTACCAAATGTACAGTCAGCAAGATCTTCAAGTGGCCCAGAATTCTCTGTATGTTTATTATTTAAGCATGAAAGCATAAAAGAAAATCACAAACAACAGAAATCAATAAACTATTGGGTAAGGTATCTCTGTTTAATATTTTTGCCAATACTTTTCCTTAAAATTTATAAAATATATAACTACAAATAGCCCTGGACCAGTTGAAAATATTGCCGGGTGTAGCCTACCTAAAAGTTGGGAGAGAGGTATCATTAAGTACCTTAAAGTGTTGGATATTGGTCTGTTTATATGGCCCTAAAACAGGTATCAAGTAATGGTGGTCGTAGGTGTGAAAATGGCATAAAATAACTATTACAGTCATTTAAATTTTGCAGCCAACCTAGAATTCTCGCTCCATTGCAGCAAGTTGCATTACAGTAAAATTAATAGATGCCCGCCGCAGTTTACGGGTTAAAATGTCTATTATACTATTTCTCGTATGTCACATACTGTAAGGATATTTGTACACTCTTTAGACATAAATACTGGCTCACTAGGAACTCTTGAACAGGAAAAGCGAACCTCTGTATTGTAAATATATGGTAGAGAAGTAAAGAGACGGTTCAATTCAAATTGGTATACCTTCAAAGACTTAAGGGGAGATATGGGCTGCATTTTCTGGTCCCCCTTCTCCCTCATGCTTAGCCCCATTAGTTTTTCAGATTTTAAGATGTTCAGCCCATTAGTTTGGCGATTTTAGGTCTTTTGTCCCATTTCTTTGTCATTATTAAGACCTTTCGTGCTATTTAGGTGTCTATTTTTTTTTCCAGGCGAACGATAGTGAGCCTGTAATTTTGGAAGGACCGGCCTTTGGCTGGTCCGAAAAATTTACAAATTAATCTAGAAGGGGGATCTAATGGATGTGTTTTACGTTTGATGGAGGTCTAGCGAGGAAACTAAAAACTAAATAATATATAAATAAATATACCCCCAAAAATAACCACTGTCCGCTTAAGGCCACGATTTATGTCCTAGAGTGTACTATCTGTTCATGATCGCATGATAACTCTTTTATCATGATAATGTGTTCCACGGCAATATTATCGTCATAGGAATATACAGATTTTCCAGTAAGACATTTTGTGTATTACATGCTGGCTAATATGACATGTGGGATTATATATTTAAAGGGCGGTGTCACACAAGCCCTTTTTCCATCAATTTTACATGATTAAGCTTTTGTCATAATATTCCAGGTCCTCTGTCTCGAGTCAGCCACCCCCAATAATAGTTGAAATAAAATGGGGTATGTGCCAGAGTATTTAGATAGATAGATAATATTCCAGGATTTTTTTTTTGTATTGCACTGGTATTGGCAACTAGACTGAAGGTAGATTATATTAGGCGCCTTAACCCTTTCATGCACTGGGGTTGCCGTTTAGACATTATTTTTACCGCTTTTGGTGGTATAATCGCCCTCCGTGAAATGTGCTAGTGTTTTAAAAAAAAAAAAAAAATCTGGACACCCTTCTCCCTCATGTTTACCCCCATTATTTTTTTCCAACCACTGATGATAAACTAATACCTCTATAACTTGAACACTCCTGTCAAAATATAACTAGAATGAAATATAAAAATACGTGGCTGGTATAGAAGGGGTTAAGGTAACATAGGTAGTAATGCACCCATCTCTGGGAAGGAGAAAAATAAATCACAATCAATATATATACCGAATTATTTTATATACTTGTAGTACCGTTTTTAACCCTTTGAAGATTATGACGCATTTTGACGGTGTATTCTGGTTGTCATAACATGATTATATGCAGTTTAGGAAGGATATGTGGGCATTATATGAATAAAGACTATGTCAATTAACCCTCCGACTTCCATATACCCTTGCTAATGTAAATAAAATAGTTTACAAATACCCAGAAACGAATAATAAGAAATGTGTAATCGGATCTTGAAAGGGTTAATATTATGGTTGACAGTGTAGCTTGAGTGTGGCGCCAAATAAAGTACCTGTTAACCCTTTCAGTATACCATGAAGCGTTTCCTTCTTTATTCCGGCTGATAGTAGACGATTGTACTCGGTTTGGGAGGAGCCTTTACAAATCCAATGGCTAAGGTGTGTCTAATTTAAATTTCCGACTTCCAAAATTCCCTCCTATGCAGATTAAATTAAGTATTGTATGTCTAAAATAATGTTCTGACTTCCAAAATTCCCTCCTGAGCAGAATATAATCGCCATATTGCAAGAAAATCGTCATGTTAGACTGAAAGGGTTATTTTACTGACTAATTATATACTGTATATGCCGATGTCCATGCCTAGGCTATAAGGTATATTGTATATTTTCTTAATGTATTAGTGTTTGTATGGTATGGTGCGATAAATAAAGCTATAATAACCCGACAGCTGTTATTACTCCCTTGGATAATTAGTAAGTTAGGATTATAATATAGTAACATCCTATGCTGGCAACTATTAGACGATTGTATTCAGTTTAGGAAGGACCTGTACCAACAATATGGCTTCAATATATCTCGACCAACCCTTTTAACTACCGCAGATCCTTCCTAAGCTGCATAATATCGTCAAAATATAGCTAGAATAAAACATAGTAGACTTCGCTGGTACTCAAAGGGTTAAGCAGATCTTTAGATATATATATTCTGACATACGGAGCCCTGTATGTTAATTTAAGAGTTAGAATTAGAGTTGAAGGAGTGTCAAACTACCCAAGCGGCGAAGCAGACTAGCGAGCGAACCAGCGAGTGGGAAACCAGCTCGCCCGCATACCAGCAAACAAGCCTTCACACCTGCATGCGTCATAGGGGACCCTGCAAACTACTTGATGACCAGACGCTATGACGTATGATCGACGCCAGGAGCCCTGATTGGACCAGGCACCTGCTATGCAACTCGAGGAGCTATGATAGGGGTGCGCACCATCACTCGCCTCCTGATTCGTTCCTACACCATCATTGTTTAGTATATAAGACCCGAGTTGTGGGCATTCAAATCAGTCTCATTTTGGAGTTGGGGAAGGTGAACTTGCAGCTGGAGGAAGACGGGGTGAAGTATTATAATGGGATTGTGACTGTCAGTCAGATTATATATGTGTGTGTGTTAAGTGTGTTCGGTGTAAACATTTACGTTATGTTGGTTAGTGAGATATGTGATTGGGAATTAACGTTAACGCTACTATTTATGTACTTAACTATTTGATTGGGAATTAACGTTAATGCTACTATTTATGTACTTAACTATTTGATTGGGAATTAACGTTAATGCTACTATTTATGTACTTAACTATTTGATTGGGATTTAACATTAACGCTACTATTATTATGTACTTAACTATTTTAGTTGACTAACTTGTGGACTAAAGCAACTCTTTAAGTAATTGGGTTATGATGAAAGTAATACTATTGTTTTATATTAATACTTACGAGTTCTTTCATTTTCTTTTAATTAAGCTTACATTGCTTAACGGTGCTTAGTACGGTGATGCTATTGTCTCTTATTAGTAATATCGCCTTAGACTAACATGGCTGTGTTAATATTACTTCTAGTGATTACCTAAGCTGAAGAAAATTCTTTTAGCTTCAAAATATTATTTTTGCTTTTCATATTATTTGAGTGAGACCTGAATCGAATCTATGAAGCGATCCTGTAACTTAATTTACTCATAATCAAACCTCAATGTTACGTGGTTAAGAAATACATTTAACTAATTATTAAATATATATCTAACTTTGTATGTGACTTTGATATAAATCCTGATGATGATAATAATATAATACTGTTAACGTAAGACAAGAACCAAGAATAATTACATTAAATATAAATAAAAGGACATAAGAAAACTATCTATTCATTTCAAATAGGGTAAGAGACAGAAATATTCTTACTTTAATATTTATCTTTCATGACTTTTTATAGAATTAATAGTCCTTCTTTAGATATAACTTCTTCGGTTCATAACCATAGCCTACTAAGCTTCGGTTAAATAAATATTCTTTATAAATACTACATGACTTTAATTAGTTTCAGTATTTTTCATAATTAAAGAGTATCAGTCAATAAAGGATACCAAGTCTTAAGATCCAAAAGGAAAGGAAGCAACAACAGGAAATAATTTTATTAGATTTTACTTTTGTTTTGCCTTCAGCTGACTGATACCTTAATATATATCTCTGTGAATCTAGATTCATCAAGTTAACCACTTGAGGATCAAGAATCCAAGATACGTAACAATATATATATATATATATATATATATATATATATATATATATAGGCTATATCAGGTCAAAAATTGCTTCGTTCAAAGTGTATACCATGGTGTGTGGACTGTGGGGCCATTACCATCCATAAGACGCTCAATGGGACCATTAAGGGGAGATGGGGCGTTTTTCTGAACCCCCTTCTCCCTCATGTTTAGCATAATAGTTTTTGAGATTTGTAGACGTTCTTTCCGTTAGTTTGGCGATTTGGAGGCCTTTCACCCCATTTCTTTGTCACTATTGAGACCTTTCGTGCCATTTAGGTGTCGATTTTTTTCCTGACGAGCGATAGCGAACCTGTAATTTTAGAAGAAACCGGCGGAAAAATTTACAAATATAGCTTGAAAGGAGGTCTAGAGGGTGTTTTTTTAAAAGCTTGATGGAGGTCTAGCGAAGAAACTAATACATGAATTAATAGATACACATATAGACCAAGAAACTAATACATGAATTAATAGATACACATATAGACCAAGAAACTAATACATGAATTAATAGATTTACATAATTATAGACCAAGAAGCTAATACATGAATTAATAGATACACATATAGACCAAGAAACTAATACATGAATTAATAGATTTACACATATAGACCAAGAAACTAATACATGAATTAATAGATACACATATAGACCAAGAAACTAATACATGAATTAATAGATACACATATAGACCAAGAAACTAATACATGAATTAATAGATTTACATAATTATAGACCAAGAAACTAATAAATGAATTAATAGATTTACATATAGACCAAGAAACTAATACATGAATTAATAGATACACATATAGACCAAGAAACTAATACATGAATTAATAGATACACATATAGACCAAGAAACTAATACATGAATTAATAGATTTACATATAGACCAAGAAACTAATACATGAATTAATAGATACACATATAGACCAAGAAACTAATACATGAATTAATAGATTTACATATAGACCAAGAAACTAATACATGAATTAATAGATACACATATAGACCAAGAAACTAATACATGAATTAATAGATACACATATAGACCAAGAAACTAATACATGAATTAATAGATACACATATAGACCAAGAAACTAATACATGAATTAATAGATACACATATAGACCAAGAAACTAATACATGAATTAATAGATTTACATATAGACCAAGAAACTAATACATGAATTAATAGATACACATATAGACCAAGAAACTAATACATGAATTAATAGATACACATATAGACCAAGAAACTAATAAATGAATTAATAGATTTACATATAGACCAAGAAACTAATACATGAATTAATAGATACACATATAGACCAAGAAACTAATACATGAATTAATAGATACACATATAGACCAAGAAACTAATACATGAATTAATAGATACACATATAGACCAAGAAACTAATAAATGAATTAATAGATTTACATATAGACCAAGAAACTAATACATGAATTAATAGATACACATATAGACCAAGAAACTAATACATGAATTAATAGATACACATATAGACCAAGAAACTAATACATGAATTAATAGATACACATATAGACCAAGAAACTAATAAATGAATTAATAGATTTACATATAGACCAAGAAACTAATACATGAATTAATAGATACACATATAGACCAAGAAACTAATACATGAATTAATAGATTTACATAATTATAGACCAAGAAACTAATACATGAATTAATAGATTTACATAATTATAGACCAAGAAACTAATACATGAATTAATAGATACACATATAGACCAAGAAACTAATACATGAATTAATAGATACACATATAGACCAAGAAACTAATACATGAATTAATAGATTTACATAATTATAGACCAAGAAACTAATACATGAATTAATAGATACACATATAGACCAAGAAACTAATACATGAATTAATAGATTTACATAATTATAGACCAAGAAGCTAATACATGAATTAATAGATACACATATAGACCAAGAAACTAATACATGAATTAATAGATACACATATAGACCAAGAAACTAATACATGAATTAATAGATTTACATAATTATAGACCAAGAAGCTAATACATGAATTAATAGATACACATATAGACCAAGAAACTAATACATGAATGAATAGATACACATATTGACCAAAACACGAGCACTACTCCCTCAACGGGGGGGGGGGGTGACCTGCTTTTTTTTATTTCTGTCCTTTTCTCTCTTTCTCTGGCTTTTATCCATTCGGCATTCAGCCAACTATTTTAAGACGTTTATCCCCATCTAGGTGTCGATTTCTTTCTGGCGAGCGATAGCGAGCCAGCGTTATATGAAGAAATCCGGCTTCGCCGGAGACTTTTTTCTATCGAAAAATGTAAAAATTTAGCCTGCTGTCAAACAAAAATAAAAAATATGCTGGCTCGCTACCGCTCACCAGTAAAAAATTGACACCTGGATGGGGATAAACGTCTTAAAACAGTAGGCTGAATGGGGCCAAATGTATACAAGCCAGAGAAATATAGAAAAGGACAGAACAAAAACAGGTCACCCCCCTTAGGGGATGTTCAGTTATTATTTTAACCCCTTGTTTACCAACGACGTGTTTTTTTGTTTTTTTATTATTATAGCTATTATTTTGTTATTATGTAGACGATTTTGTGAAGTTTAAGAAGTATCTGTGGTAGTAAAAAGGGTTAAGTGAGATGGTTCGAAGCCTGTTAATTGCTGGAGGCCCTTTTAAACTGAATTAATTGGTCTTATAGTAGCCAGAATAAAATTAAAAATACATCGCCGGTACAGAAGGGGTTAATGCGATGACTACTCTGTTGCTTAGGGTGACTGACGATACCCCAATTGACCACTTGCGAGTTTTGGTTTATAAGGAAGTTGGAGTTGTAGACATCGATATTTTGCAGAATTACCAGCTAAAATACGGTTGTAATGCATTTATATACCCATACAAAATTAATTAATCATACTTCCTATCCATCAGAAACCTACGTTATTATTGCATTTGTTTTTATATCAATGTTTACAGCTCCAACTTCTGTATGCCCTGAAACTCGCAAGTGGCCAATTAGGCATACATCTCTCCCCACTTACAAGCTAAATATAAACCAGGTAATTGGAGTTGTGTGCGTGTATATGTACAGTCGCGCTAATAAGTCATGTCCCAGCTGGCATTACGTTTGGCTTACTCTGTGCTGTATTAATGTCTGTCAGATGTTGAATAGGGTAGGTAAGTGTATGAATATGTTTGCATATTTCACTCGATATGAAGAAATGAAGCTTAAATATTGCTGATACCAATTATTAATCAAAACATACTTGGTGCCCAGACATCACTTATTAGCGCGCCTGTATGTGTGTAAATAATAAATAATAATAATCGGTTTATTTCAAGCCGGCAGCCAATGGGGCTGAAAATACACAGACTTAACCTAGATCTTATCCTAATGGATCAACAGACTGATCCTGGCAGCTAACGAGAGCGCCTACATACTCCCAAGGGAGTAGGACGTGGGCAGGAGACTTTGTGGGTCCGCCGAGACGATCCGCCCAGATCTTGCCTTCACGGCCAGGGAAAGTTTTTGAGAGAACTTCCCCTGCCGGCGCCTGGGATTGAACCCCCGACACCAGAGCTAGCGCTCCCAATACAGAGTACTAAGCGCGCTCGGCCACCGTGACCGACCGTGTGTGTGTGTGTGTGTGTTGGGGAGGGGGTGGGGGGGGGGGGGTCATAATATTACACTCCGCTTAGACTATGTTAACCCCTTCTGTACCGGCCACATCTTTTTTAGTTTTTACTTTATTCTGGCTACTATTAGACGATTTAATTCAGTTTGAAAAGGGCCTCCAGCAATTAACAAGCTTCGAACAGTCTCGCTTAACCATTTTTACTAACACAGATCCTCCTTAAACTGCACAAAATCCTCTAAATATAGCTACTATATTACAGGCTCTATCGCTCGCAAGGAAAAAATATCGACACCTACTTTGTACATTAGGTCCTAATATTGACAATGAGGTGAAAGGTATAAAAATCGCCAAACTAATGGAACGAACGTCTTAAAATCTCAAAACTAATGGGGCTAAACTTGAGGGAGAAGGGGGACCAGGAAAAGTGACCATTCTCCCCTTATAATACGATGTTGTTGACGGACTTATACTGCAGGTGACGATATACTCCACCTAGTAATGAGCTCTCGACATCAAGGAGCCAAAAATATACCGTCTGATTGGTGTTGACTGCGTGTGTGTGTGTGTTTGTATGTGGGGAGGAGGGAGGGGAGTCCTAATACCACACTCGGCTCAGACTATGTTAATACGTTGACTTTTTAATTGTTGACAGACTTATACTAGGTGCCGATATTCCAACATAGACGATATTCCAAACCGTCTGATTGGGTTTGACTGTGTGTGCGTGCCTGTGTGTGTGTGTGTGTGTGTGTGTGTTCCTGTGGGGGAGGGGGGGAGAGAGAAATGGTTGTGTGTGTGTTTGTGTGTAGGGGGGAGGGTTGAAAATGATGGGGCGGATTGACAGGAGAGTGGGGGAGAACCAAATATAAATATACAACAAATATGTATTTTTGTATATTTATATTTGATAGTGACAGATACCTTGAATATAAAGGTGTTAGTAGGGTTGAATGGTGGGTGATAACTACCTAGTAGAGTATAAGTTAATACCAAATGGGAGTGATAACCATAGGAAGAATACAAAAATTAGTCCTCGTGTTAAAAGGGTTACTGTGGGGGGGGGGGGGAACCTGGAGCCCGGAACCACTATCACTATAAACAATGGTAGCGCCAACTATCTTGACAATAATGTTGATCCCTGACCTCTTTGTACCTCAAACGGGCCTAGAGCAAACTGGCTGTAATTATCCACACTGATTTCCTGGTGGACTCTTCCCAAATGATGGAAACGTCAGCCCGATTGCTTTCATTAATTTTGAGTTATAAGAAGTTAAGGGGTCAAGATTATTGTAAAGTTCGTTGGCGCTACCTATACCACCACCACCACTACCACCATCCCTACTACCACTATCACCACTACTACTATCACCACTACACTCCCTAACACAACTACAATAACTACCACCATAACCACCACCACCTTGCTCTTGTACACTATTGTCTATTATTTTAAGTTGGCAATTAATTGGCGTTTCTCCATCCTATATAACTAGGCTATAGCAACGTTATTATAGCCAATTAAGTTGTGAAAATTTGGTGATGTGTAGAAACTGTCAATCATTGCAATAATTGCCACCCTTACATTATCCCGTTCAGACCGATGCAGTCCTTTTAACTTTATTCTGGCTAATACTGAACAATTGTATTCAGCTTAGGAAGGATGTCGCCGGTACAGAAGGGGTTAACGTGCTTGAAGACCAAAATCGGAGAAATTGTTTTTGTGTCTATGCATTTGTTCATCGATCATTTTTTTTTCTTGTGAAATTGCTGTATGTTGAAATAATGTATGCTATCAATGATTAACTTCGGACATTATAGATATATTTGACCGCTTGTCATGACTTAATAATTTCTTACTTCATTTCTGCATCTCCAGGAGCGCGTCTGAAGGACTGGATAATGACCTGAGGACGCGTTGTGAAACTAATAGGCCCTACTGTATAGAACTAAAGCGCAGCCAGCCACCCCGCCCCCAGGGAGAGGGGATCCTGGATAACTTCTCCTTCCTCAAGCCTCTCGTAACAAAGGGGCCTACAACACAAACCTACAGGAGGGTAAGTACATGCAATTAGTAAGTGACTGACATATTTTACCCTGATTTCTTTCTTTTAGCAATGGTCAGACATTTTGATGCTGTGGTCCGGGTGGCTGAGGTAGTGTCTCCTTTCACTACTATTCCTCCATTGGTGTTATTGAAGCAATAAGGACTCGAGTGAGGTGAGGTCTCTCTTGATGCTTCGTGGTAGCAGTTTCGATTTTAAGGTCGTCGGGGTGGAGGATGTTCCAGGCGAGAAGTGTGCGTTGGTCTATTTGGGATAGCTTCGAAACTTAGGCTGTAACTGATGCCGTTGAGAGTAGGCCTATGCATGTATAATATATTATGATTTAATTTATCCTAAAGTGTACAGTTTCGCACATAAGTTCTATTCCTCATGATCTTATAAAAGTAAATTAATATGAATGAATTGCGAGTGTGGTTTCTTTTAACTATCAGTTGAGTTACCCACTGCATACGAAACTATACTCTTAACTCATTCATGCATATTATATTTCCATGTATTAGATGTTCCTGGCCTTGTACAAAACCCTTATCAGACCCTTAATGGAATATGCTGTCCAGGCCTGGTCTCCCCAGAACAGGGGAGATATAGACAAGCTGGAGAAGGTCCAGCGACGAGACATAAAGCTAGTCCCGGAGCTCAGAGAATATCATTGAATTGGTCTATCTATCTATCTATTGCCGGACGCCTTACTCCCCTTAATGAGGGTGGCCATACACAGAATGCCCCCAAGCGGACCCATTCCCTGTAAGAGGGACAACCCGAGCCAGTTTACTGAAGGACTTACAGGATTGACCACTCAATTTAGGATCCGTCCGACTCTGAGACCCTCTGAGTATCTTGTTAGCACTATTTTTGGCAAGAATGTAGTTACCGGGTGTACCGCCCGTCTTGTTTACACTACGCGGACGCTCACCATCATGTTCCCGTCTATTTTGACTGCCTTTGGATACAAAAATACATTACCCTAACCAAACAACCTAACCTAACCTAACCTAGTATTATAGATTTATAAGTATTTATTTTATTATAAGTATTTATAGATGATTTATGTCGTATATCGGTAGTGGTACACCCGGTAACTACATCCATCCCCTATTTTTCTACAGTGGTGTTCGGCTAATCCATCCACTTCTTCTTCTTCTTGTTTGATGGGGTCACTGCGAGGAGGCTAGCCTTCAGACCCGTCAGTGCGCCTGGTAACCAGCATTCCCCCATTAGAGAAAGTTTGAATATGTGAGATAAGGACAGTTAGAATATGATAGTATAAGAATAACAGTAGGAGTATACTGTAGTTTAAAAAAAGCTTAAGGTGAATATCTACTACAAGTAATTATTCCTCTCCCCTTCCCTCCCCTCTACCCTCCCTCTCCCCTTTCTCTCTCCTAATCCATACTTCTTTCAGGAATTTCTTCAGTATCATCATTCTTTCCTTCACTCTTCCTTCTTCTAGTCTTTCCAGCCCACACAACCATGCCATTCCTATGTCCTCCCTGGTTTTCACTTCCTCCCATCCCTCTGCTCCCACACATCTCCTCATCCTCATTTCTAGCTCCTCCCGCTCTCTCTTGTATGCTTCACATTCTGTTATTACATGCTCCACTGTCTCTTGCACCCTCTCTCCTCCTACCCAGCAGTTCATACATTCTTTTGCACCTCCGTTCCACCTCCATGTTCTCGTGTTTAATTCCCATGCCCCAGCTCTTATCTTGAACAGAATTTTGCCTCCTAAACCCCCATCATACCACTCTTCTCTCTTCGGCTTTGACTTCTTCCTGTACATATCTAAGGTCTTTTTCCTATCCATTCCACTTCTCCATTCTCTTAGCCCCCATTCCTAAATTCTCTTCTCGACTATCTTTGTAATGTTTCCTCCCTCTCCAACTGTATCTCCACCCAATATTTCTTTCCATTCTGTTCCTGGTCTCTCTTGTCTCATCCCTATTCTCTTTAGTTTTCTCCTGCAATCCCCTCTCCACCTACTCTTATCCCTTGACCACTCATAGATTCTCCTAATCCAGGTATTGTTCTCCAGCTTATCTAACCTAATCTTGTATTTCAATTTTGCCTTCATAATTCTTTCCCTGAAGGTGCTCCAACCCATATCCCCTCTAATTGCCTCCACTGCCGTCCATGTTTTTGCTCCAAGTGCCAGTCTACCAACTCTGTTCTGTACCCTCTCCAGCCTCTCAACCTCCTCCTCAGTGCAAGCTATAGCCTCCAATCCATGCATTATTGCTGGTACCCCAATCCCTTTCCATAGTCCTCTTATCACTTCATACCTATTTACCCTTTCTTTAACTTTATTTAACAAACTACCCCAGATTCTCACTCCCTTTCTTGCTTCCTCATTTATTTCTCTCTTGAACCCGTTCCTTCCTATCCATATTCCTAGGTATTTGTATTCCTTGACTTCCTCCATCCTCTTGCCTCCAAGCCTCCACTCTCTGTTTTCCCCACGCTCCTCTGCATTGACACCTACCACCATCACTTTACTCTTTTCCCCACTAAAGTTTACATCTAGTTCATTCCCAAACCTGTCCACCTCTTCCAGTATTCTGTTTAGGCCTTCTTCTGTCTCTGCCATCACTAACTTGCCTTACCCTTAGGAACGTACGCCCGGTAACACAACTCATTCCCGGATTTGTATCAGGTTTACTTCCTTAGACAGGTTGCCGACCAAGGCTGACGAGTCCCATCCACCCAGATTGTTATAAGGTTGTCTTCCCTAGATACGCCGACCAAGACTAACGAGTCCCATCCACCCGGATTGAATTGGTAACAGTGTAAAAAGTAAACTAAAGCATAATCCGGATTTGGTAACATTGTGTGAGATTACGAACCTTGCTGCCCGTAGCATTTTATGCTGTACCACAAGTCGCATGTTGTCCAGATCATGGACTGTATGGACAGCATGGAGTTTGGGGGCAATGGGGAGATCAGGAGAGGATTTACAGGTATTCAGGACTTTAGGTAGGTTACCGTAGGTAGAGTAGGCTAGTTGTTATAGGCTAGGCCTATTCAAACTTTTTGGTCTAGGCCTAGGCTACAGCCTAGCTGCAGGAAATTCAGGAATGGATAGGCTAGTTGAGAGTTTGGAAGTTTGGCCTAGGCCTAGTAGCTACAGGTGACAGTCTGTGTTCGGTAAAATTCTATCAATGGCTCCACATTTATTTTAGCATTGATTGGCCTAACCCTGAACAACTCGACCCTATCAACATAGTTCGGATTTTTTTTATTTTAATAGGCCTACCATGAATTTTCAGAGTGTTTTTTATAAACAAAATTGGTCATTTGCATCAATAGGCCTAGGCTATATAGCCTAGTGTTTGTAATTAATTAGAAATCTCGGGAAAACCTATTTTCCCCATTAAGCCTATCGATCGATGTTGAGACACGCTCGCTCCCCCATAGTGATTTGAAAAGACATTAGCCTAACCTAACCTAGTATTATGGGTGGGGGCTGCTGCCCCCACACCCCCGCTGATTGAGTAGGCCTAGTCCTAATAAAAAAAAAAAAAAATTGGCTGTCAATTAGCCTATACGAAGGTGAAAGAAAAGTTGATGAAGTCTATGGTGTTTACTCTGCAATCTTCAGCTTGATTGTACATTGATAACGGGAAAGTACCGTATTGACAACCTTGTTACGAAAATTAAATTTTAGTACCATACTTTTATATTAGGTTTTCCGAGGGTTTAACACATTTTCATATGATCTTTAGAGCTATCGATGACTGAAAGTACCGTATTGACAACCTTCTTACGAAAAAGACATTTTAGCACCATACTTTTTTTATTAGGTTTTGCCGAGGGTTAAAACAAATTTTCTTATGATCTTTAGAGCATATAGGCCTAGCCTAGATTCATTATTTATCTTCAAATATATCAACAAAATTTGTGGTATTAAAATAACATTAAACCCATACTCCATAGTTTCTCCAGTCCCAGCCACAACCCTGCCAGTGACCCTATAGCCTAGTCTATTCGCTGTAAGTAGGCGAGAAATCATGACCTCTATGATCTATCCTCTGTAACTCAAAAAGGGCTAGAGCAAATTGGCTGTAAATTTCCACATCTAGGCCTATTCCGTGACTGACTCTTCCCAAATGGTGGAAATAGTAGCTTGATTACTCTAGTCGTTTTTTAGTTACAGAGGTTAGAAGTCGTGATGTCTCGCCTACTTACAGCGAATAGACTATAGCAGCCCTGTCGACCCCCTGCCACCCTCTTCAGCCACCGCCCCCAACACCCGGGACGGCGGGACGTTATGGCCGTCGATGGACTCAGTCTGGGTAATGTTAGTGCATTGGATGTAGCCCAGAACTCTCCATCATCTCCACACTCCTCTCCTTCCTTCTTCCCTGACCCCAACAACACTATCCTATAGGTAGCACCAACGAAGTTGACAATAATTTTTACCCCTTAACTTCTCAATTCTCATAACTCAAAATGAATGAAAGCAATTGAACTGACATTTCTATCATTACATTTATTCCTTCATTCATCCATATCCTACAGTAAAATTTTATGAACAGTAATTAATAGGTACCTGTAGCTATCTTACTAAATGCTTTTGTTTGCTATCTGGTGGTATAGGAAGTGACATCACTACAGTATGATCACTGTACTGTAGCCTAGGCTATAGATAAAAAGTACAGATAAGTTGTTAAAGGAAATGTACGGTACTTGATAAACATCCTCAGTACCAAGTCGTCAGTTTAGAATTAAAGTATAAGAAGCAGTGAAGTGAAATGTTGCGCATGAGCAGACTTGGTTGGTTTGGACACATGGAGAGAATGGATGATCAGAATTGGGTGAAGAAATACCAGTCTATAAAAATGGGGGGAGCTGCATGTAAGGGTTGACCAAGAAGAAAGACGTGGGATCAGGTACTTCGGTCCAATATCAACATAAAGAACTAGACGACAGAGGCAGCGCTGCCCAAAGCAGGGTCACCTGAAAAGCCGCTACTTAGTACGGTACATAAGACTGAAACCACACTCTCTGTGGCTGCTGAAATGGTCTTTAAACTTGTATGTACAGTACAGTACTGTATGTATATATTTAGCTACAAAGTTTTCATAATACTGTAGCTTCATAAACAATGTGAAGACATTACAATTTAGCAGCAGCTTAAAATTAACTGACAATAATTCCTTTTATAATACTGTACTATCTTAGGTGAACTAAATGCTCTACCCTGACCCCCTTGCATGTTTTTGGTTTAATTGTCTTTTTCACTTTAACTCTTTTTATAATTTATCCTAATTAGTTACCATACTCTTCAGTATGGTGACAACTTTAGCTCCCCTGTCCAGTACTGCAGGCTTATATGTTTGTTTCTTCTGTTATTTTGTTTATGGAAGTAAATTTTGATAGATTGAATTACGAGTGTCGTTTGATATGCAGTCATTAATTCATATGAGTAATTAATTGTTCTAGAGGAACCTAATATCTTAAATCAATCATACTATAATTGCTTCTATGCATCTTTTCATATTGAGTAGTCTGGTTAAACTATTATATTACTACTACTGTACTACCAGTACTATTACTGTAATTCTCTATGGTCTGATCTACCCAAATATCTATTACAAAAACTTCAGTCAGTGATAAATTGTGCAGCTGAATTGGTTTTGTCTACTACATCATACAGTACCGGTAACATGACGTAACTTCGGATGGGGAGGTAACTTCGGACATTCTAGAAAACATATACAATGAACCTCAGTTATGGGATAAATACATGATGTTATGGAAAAACAAGTAAATCTGCGGTGTTCTTCCATAATGCAGTCATTTTTCCATAACTGTAGCTTACATACTGTTACAGGCGGGTGCCCAACCCCGAAAGGGGTTGAAATAGGGGAGCTATCCCCTCGCCAAAGGCAGCTTTCTAGGGCCTTTCCTAGCTGATGCTGAGAGGATTGGGTTCTAGTCATGTGGTGATGGGCTGGTCTATCAGAGTGAGAACTGAGCGATCTCTGCCATACCCATAGCTAACTCTGACTGTTCCTTTTACTTATATATTCTCTAGATCTCAAGTGACGGCGTCTCTTCCGTGGATTGACCTCCCAATCTATCAAGATTGGAAGCGAAAGCGTCACATTTTTCCTTTGCCCCTCAACTTTCTCTTCATAATTGCTGAGGGGCACAGGGCCCTGGGTGGGGCTTTGGTTTCCCTGGCGTTTCCGCACCCTCCTCAGCTCCCCGCCATGGAGTGGCTTCGGTCACCCAGGCTTTATTGTGGTAAGCAGGGAGGGTTCTGTGGGGGCACTCGGTTGTGGCCTTGGCTTTGCTCTGGGCTTCGGGGCTGTTCGGCCAGGCAGCTTGGGGAACAACAACAACAACAACATACTGTTATCCAGAAGTGTCCGAAGTATAGCCCCCGTCCGAAGCTAGGGCATTTCACGGTACAGTGTACTTGATTTCATTCCTGTGAAGAATTAACGCTCTTTTATATAAGTAAAATATTAGTAGTATTTATTACCGAGGGAAAGGAACTTATATGCACAGCTGTTCACAACCCTTTTCTATTTCTGTCTTATAATTTCCTCAGAATGACACCGAGCGCAGCCCTGATCTTGGAGTCAATCGCCACAACATTGCTGTCGATCTCTTCCCGACACCGACCGCTGCCAGAGAGAGTCTCATCAAACACCAAATGGCTCTGCGGTAAGATCCTTACACCGATTTCAAGGACTTCACGTTAGTTTTTTATATTGTGTTTGTTGTATATTTTACTATACCTTTAAATGATAATTGGTTAGGTAGGTCTTCTATTTTATATCCTGTTATCGGTTATACATTTGCATAATAACTGAATAGGTGAGTAATATACCGGTACAGTATTTACATATTCTGTTATCAAAATGTATTCAGCAACACCAATAACTACCAGAGAAAATTACATTTAGCGGCTCTACAGAAAGATGTTTACATGGATATTAATTAAAAAGTTCAGTTAGTTTATACAGTACTGTCTATAAATAATTTTGTTTACTCTATTATACTGTTCACTGAAGTCCCTATCATCAAGGCACCCACCTTAGCCCAGCTATTGATCAAGGAGTGCATGGTGGTATAAACTGCATCATATAATGATAAATTGATTGGTGGGTTTTCTATTTTATATCCTGTAATCTTCCGTACTTTTGGGCAACAACTGAATATACATACAGTATTTAAATTTAATTAAAGACTGAGTGCTCCACACAAAGTGCGGTACTGGTCTCACGTCCTAATAGTGGCGCTCCTGGCAGCCCTGTTCAGAGCTGTTTCACTTGTTAGATTTTTAAATTCAAGGTCAGACCCTATTGTCTGATCTCACTGCTTTCTTGGTCTACCCCTTGGTGCATCTCCCTCAGCAATCACAGACTTGCATCTTTTCACCCGACTTAAATCATCCATCCTCTCCACATGCCCAAATCATCCAAGCCTGCTTGTACACATCTCATCACTGATACTCTTGATGCCTCAGTGTCTCCTCAGCTCTTCACTATACAGTATATCCTATCATGCTGTTTGGCCCCATACATATATCTCACCATTGTCCCACAGAGTCTTCGTAGGGACCTGGAATGTAAACAGTCACCCATCGTGAGCTTGGCAGACTGGCTCTCCGTCGACGAGGACCCGCCCGACGTGTACAGCATCGGATTCCAAGAAATGGACCTTAAAACAGAAAGAAACATACCCCTAAGGAGATGCAGTGGCTGTAAGTATTTGTTAGCTTTTAAATGTGGATTACATATTCGTTATTAAATTTTGGCTTACGTTTGATGATTTTTTTTCATATTAGAAAATTAGTCTTAGAGTAAAAAGCCTTTAAATTACCTCAACTATATCCTTCAGTGCTATTATACATTGATTTCTTGGATTCTGGCTAACACTAGACAAGCGGGCAGGGTGTTAAACCGGTACAATTTAGTTTTAAGGTTCAAATTAGAATGAGAAAAATACAGGAAAATATATACAGGAAGTTTGATTGTGTTGGCCATGTTATCACTTACAAAAATATAATAAGAACTGTGAAGTATATATTTGACTGTACAGTACAGTATATTTAGTAATGATGACTATAATCAAAGGAATATTTGCAAGGAGCGGAATGAATTGCCAGAAGAATGTGTATCAGCTTCTGATATTACATCCTTTAAATCTAAAATATATCAGCTTATTGTTTAATCAATACAGATCTTATTGCAATATACTTTTTGCCTTGTTATCCTGTTTTTTTTTTTTCCATGTAGTATGTCTCCCAGCAGGGCCACACACTGCAAGCAGCAAATAATGTGCACTTCTGTTGATGTCACCCAGGGCGAAGGGGTTATAGTTTGTTAACATTAAGTCCGAATAACCCCAGTCAATGTTACTATACCAAGTTGAGTGCAGTTATATTACATGTGTGTATAACAATTAATGCGGCTGATAGTGCATAAGTATATTTTGGTAAATATGATTGCTAGGATCAGGATTCAAGATTCCTGTCCTTTCACCTCGCTCTCGTACACCCTCTTAGTCATTCTCTCGCTTCCCATACGTTCCATATGGCCGAACCATCTCAAGGTATTCCTTTTCACACTTTCCAGCACGTCTACATCCACAACACACCTCTCTCTTACTTCCTCATTCCTCTGTCTATCCCTCCCTGTAACTCTACACGCACTTCTCAAGTAACTCATTTCCACCCCTCTCACTCTTGGTCTGAGTCTCTCCACCAACGTCCATGCTTCGCTCCCGTAAGTCAATGTCGGGATTACCACACTGTCATGCAAGGACTTCTTTACTTCCATGCTGACCACCCTATTTCTAGTTACTGCTTTCAGCATTCATACAACCCTCTTCCCCTGTTGCACCTTCTCCCTCACTTCTTCATCCATACTCCCATCTTTACTCAGCACACTGCCCAGATATTTAAATGAGCTGACATTTTCCTTACCCTGACTGTTCAACCTCACCTCACACTCTGTGGCTTCACCCCTTTCGTAGACCATAACCTTGCTCTTCCCCGCATTTAGCCCCAGTTTAAGTTTTTCACATAGCCAACTGTTCCAAACATATTTACCAGACCCTGCAACTCCCATTCACTATCGCCCATCAGAACTGTATCATCAGCAAACAGCAGTACAGGTAGCTTCCACTCGTTTCCCTCCCTTATTAGCGATACACCAACATCCACTACTCTTCCTTGTATTTCTTTCATTACTCCATCTATTTTAATGATTTCGTTATATTAATTTGAACAGTAACTTTTGAGTTCTTTTTCAAGTTTTATATTTTAATCGATATATTCCAGGGTACCGATAACAAAGGTGGAGTATCAGTGAGGCTGGACCTTCACAACACCTCCATCTGTTTCGTCAACGCCCACCTGGCTGCTCATCAGGAGGAGCTGGAGCGCAGGAACGAGGATGCGGACATTTGCTGACGACGGGGGTCCTGCTGCAACTCCGGTACGGCGCTGGACATTTCCGCACGGATCATAGCAGACGACACACAACATAAGAGTCGTTTGTTTACGTTGCAGGAAATTGCGTGCTTGACACGCAACTACAGTAGGTCAGTAGCAGTTCCAAAACAGTTCTTATTGATGCTGATTGCTTGCCTGACATGCAAATATGTTTTTGTTGGTGGTATAATGTCAGCTTAAGGTAGGCTAAAGGCTCAAATAGGGGACTGGGAAATTGGCTGGAACGAATTGAATTAATTCCCATGAGGCCTGTTATTTCTAATACACAGGTTTGATATACACTGCATGTACAAGGTACGAATTAACCATGTATATCGAGACCTGACTGTACTGTACTGTACTAAGTATCAGTTTATATATTTACCTGTATTTAAAATTCTACTTGACGAGTCAGAAAACGGGGTGGGGGAACGCGAAAGTGGTCCCGGACCCTGAGAATAGGAACTTTAAATGTTGTTTCTGTTCGGGCTCTGTCTCGTGTCGGCCACCCCTAGCAATGGGGTATGTGCCAGAGTATATACATGCATATATACATACATACATACATATTGTATTTAGATTTAAGGCTATTGTATATTTCAACGTGAACTTGCCAAGAGATAACTGTAACAAAGCAAAAAAAAAGATATGCTATTAATGCTATGTCTATCTATTGCCTGACGCCGTGGCCACGAACGAACCGACCCCATGCACCTCTGTCCCCAGTCAGTCGACGCCCCTCCCCCCAACCAGCACCGCCCTCGTTCATATACTTCCTCACTCCATCCTTACACCTCTCCCTCTCTGTCCCTCCACCTTGCTCTCGTACACCCTCTTAGTCATTCTCTCGCTTCCCATACGTTCCATATGGCCGAACGATCTCTAGTTGTTCCTTTTCACACCTTCCAGCACATCTACCTCCACACCACACCTCCTTCTTACTTCTTCATTAGTCTGTCTATCCCTCCATGTAACTCCACACGCACTTCTTAAGTAATTCATTTCCACTGCTCTCACTCTTGATCTGAGTCTCTTCTCAAACGTCCATGCTTCGCTTCTGTAAGTCAGTGTCGGGATTACCACACTGTCATGCAAGGACTTCTTCACTTCCATACTGACCACCCTATTTCTTGTTACTGCTTTCAGCGTTCCTACAACCCTCTTCCTATTGTACCCTCTCCCGCACTTCTTCATCCATAGTCCCATCTTTACTCAACACACTGCCCAGATACTTAAAAGAGTTGACGATCTCCATAGCCTGACCGTTCAGCTTCACCTCACACTCTGTAACTTCACCCCTTTCGAAGACCATAACCTTGCTCTTCCCCGCATTTACCTTCAAATTCCGTTTTCCGCACACTGTTCCAAACTCATTTACCAGACCCTGCAACTCCCATTCATTATCACTCATCAGAACTGTATCATCCGCAAACAGCAGTATAGGTAGCTTCCACTAATTTCCCTCTCTTTTCAGCGATACACCAACATCCACTGCTCTTGATAGTATTTCTTTCATGACTCCATCCATATATACAGTAAAAAAAACAGTCAAACTAATTCTTATAATTCTACAATTTATTCAATCTTTCGGAGTGTTTCATCCGATTCACCTAGTATTGCTCCATAAAATTTGCAAATATTATCAAAATCCATTGATTTTTGTGGCTGCTAATTATCTTCATTATTCTGAAAAGTGGCTCGTAATAATGTTTATAATATTTATATATTTGTTTATTTATATCTTGTACTAATTGGACTCTTGCGTTCATTTTGGCTCGTCTACCCCATACGTGTGCTTTCAAAAATTTGCTGAGAGAAAAGAGAGTGATGTTATGAAGAAATTATGAGAGAGAGGTTTAATATTATGATTACTTGTATTCTAGTGCAATTATTCAGGTAAATTAGCCTGTTTGTAGGTGATGTTCCAAAATAGTATGCAATGTAAATATAAAAATACCAACAAAAAGGGGAGTAAATAAAATAAATGAAACCCGACAACTTAATGTACCTATGACGTACTTTTTATCATATTGTGGCAAATATTAAGCAATTTTAATCAGCTTAGGAAGGATCTATGGTAGCTGAAAGGATATAATGAGATAGTCTGTAGCCTTTTAATTGCTAGAGGTCCTTCCTAAGCTGAATAAAAGTCCTCTAATAGTTGCCAGAATATAACAAGAAGTACAGAACGGTTTAATCTATGTCTATTCATTTTGACTAGTAGTATTTATATAGATTTTGCTTACTATTTGGAAAACCCCATATAAATAGTCTAGTCTACCCTACATGGAAATGCGAAGGTATTGACCATGATTTTCTGTGTATTCTGGTCCATTTTCTTGTTTCTATTGTTGATCTTGTTGCACGTTCCTTATTCGTGTTGAGTGATTGTTGCTAAAGCCGGTATCACACGAGGGCTTTTTCCCTCAACATTTATCCTCAACACTGGTCTGTCAGCTTATGAGGTCAACATTTAAGATATTTCAGTTACCTAAATAAATCTACTATCAGTCTAGTTTCCGATGCCAGTGCAAAATACTCCATAAATGATGCCAGAAAAATGTTGATAATCGAATGTTGACTATAAAAGCTCTCGTGTGATACCGGCTTAACAGTTTCTTCCTAACTTTTATGATATACAGAGACTTCTCACTTAGTCGCATTATTTTAAGTTGTTTCATTATTCACTGCTAATTAATGCCGGAACAAAATTCACTTAAAGTTGTTTAGCTTCATTATTAATTTGTAAATCAGACAAAATGTTCCAAAATCACAATGAAAATGACAAATAAGTCTTGATTCACTTATAGTTTTTAAATTTCAAGTTTTGATTTACTTAACCCCTTCAGCATGATATCTTTATCTTTGATTGTGGCTAGCATTAGATGATTTTATGCAGTTATAGAAGGCCTTATGTTAAGTAGAGGGTTTATTGAGATCATATGTACCCCTTTGAATCCTAAAGGTAGATTATACGCTAAAGAAAATCGTGCGATGGTAACCAGAATATGATAACAAATATGCCATTGTGCTGAACGGGTTAAAATAGTTTCATATATAGTCTTGATATTCAGAAACGTAACTACAACTTTAAGCGAGGAATAACTGTGCGGTACTTCTGAGTATTGTATTATTATTAGTGTCCATTTAGTATATAGGTACAAGAGAGGAATCAGGATATATTGAATGAAAGACATAGGCATATACTGTAGCTGAAATTACTGAGGACTTGACGCTTTCAGACCGAGTGAAGTTATATTTCTTTTTATTCTGGCTATCATTATATGGTTTTACTGTGTTTAGGAAGGATTTTTGACAGGCAACGAATTAATGGAGATATTATACACCTCTCTGATTACTAGATGTCCTTCCTAAGCTGTATAAAATCATTCAATGATAGCCAGAATATAAGGAATAATGGCATCACTCGTCTTGAAGTGGTTAAGGAGGTTTCACACGAGCTTTTATCATCAACCTTCGATATACTGTACAATCGGGCAAATACTGTAAGTGATATCTCGGCACCAAGAATATGCTGATCAATATTTGGTATCAGCACTATCTAAACTTTATTTCTTCATTTCGAGTGAGGTATGCAAACATGATCCTACACTTACCCACCCTATTCAACATCTGGCAGACATTAATACAGCACAGAGAAAGCCGAACGTAATAGTAGCTGAGACATGACTTGCTAGTGCTACCGTGCATAATTATCCTGGGAACACTGTAAAACTATTTGGCGCTATACCCTGTTCCAAAGAGGTAGGCCGGAAATCGTGAACCCTAACCTCTATCACTCAAAATGGGCTATAAATTTCCATACCAGTTCCCTGGCTGACCGTTCTCAACAGGGTGTCAAACTGTAGCAATTTTGTTTGAAGACTTGAAGGAATACTAGAAAATTAATATGAAATAGCATTATTTTTGACCATTTTATCACTTCCAAGGACACAATTTGAGCTATAAACCATAAATTTTATCTTCTGGTTCTCACACTACTGAAATATGAGCTCGATTACTCTAGTCGTTTGTGAGTTATAGAGGTTATCGTTCAAGAGTTTTGGCCTGCCGGTACTTACTTGGAACGTGATATAGTATTGGCAACTATAGTCTTCATTATATTTAGGCCACAATTCTTGACCACTGACCTCTATAACAAAAAATATACTGGAGTTATCGTGCTTATTTATCTACCATTTGGAATGAGTCAGCCAGGGAATACGTGTGGAAATTTACAGACCATTTGCTCCTGCCCTTTTTGAGTTAGAGAGGATAGAGGTCAAGATTTATGATGAATTGAGTATAGACTGGATATAGATAATTGTAGGTGACTGAATTATCATACACCTTTAGAAGATTATGACGCATTTTGACAGTTTATTCTGGCTATCATAATTATAATGTTAAACTTGAAAAATAAACAAACCAAAACTTAGACGAACACAGTAAAAAGACAAAAGAACTTATCAAAATCGCTATGTGGAAACAACGCAAAATAATATTATAAATAAAAGAACACAAGCCACCACATACGTTGAACATTACTACATGAGCAAGACAATTTTATACAATTTAGCAAGGATCTGTGGGAATTATAAGGCTAAAGACTATCGCAATTACCCCTCTGACTTCCATATACCCCTCCTAATCTGAACACAATCGTCTAATGATAGCCAGAAAACAGAAAAGAAATGTGTCATCGCATCTTCTAATTGGTAAAAAACTGCCACATCAGAGTTTCCGTTAAAAGTTTATATAAAAAGCGCTTGTGATTCCGGCTTTAGATCTGATTCTCTTATAATGTACTTGCAATAACTTTGGACTAAGTCTTTATTTCAAACTGATATCATAAATGTATTAATTCCCTTCACATTCATTCCATTTTCATTCTAAGAAATGTACAGGCTAGTTTGTTAGTAGTTTACTTAACATTACATAATTATGAATTTTGTTTTTGAACCAGATGTTTGAAAGTGCTTGAGAATGAAACTTAAATACTGTAATACTGTATCATCAGAGTTTGGGACCCTTTATTTAGTCTGTTATTCTATTAGTTTCTTGTTATGTGATACATTACTGCCTTACATTTACTTTAGCATTAATAGTACTGTATGCATTATTCTGGTAAAATTAGTGATAGGGAGAGAGGGCACCCTTCTGACCAAAGACAGCCGCTTGGAGGCTTTTTTTGTTTTTGTATTTGGCCACCTCAGGTACAGGGGGCTATATTCTTGGGTTAACCCCATCACTATGTCTGATAATTGCTATGCCGTGTTTTGGTTACCATTGGCAAAGGTGGGGCATGTCTGAAGGTGCGATCCTAAGGCATCTGGTTCATTCTTAAATTCAGTTTCCTTCCATACTTTGCTCTGAATGAAATAGTTATGAAACCAATGGTGTACTTGAACATCTAGATGAGTAGGCCTAATGACTATAAGTAGCACCAACGAACTTGACAATAATCTTGACCCCTTAACTTCTTATAACTCCAATTGAATGAAAGCAATCAGGCTCACGTTTCTATCTTTTGGGAAGAGTTCATCAGGAAATAGGTGTGGATATTTACAGCCAGTTTGCTCTAGGCACTTTTGAGTTACAGGGAGGTCAGGGTTTAAGATTATTGTCAAGTTCGTTGACGCTACCTATAGTCCCTCGTTTGCCAGGCCTGTTATATTAACTGTGTTGGTGGTGTAATGGTTTAGGTGCTTATGTTCTGGGTGTGGTGTCCCGAGTTTGAATCCCGGGAGGACCATATGCTTTCATTAGTTTATTCAAGTACATTGGGGTTTGTAATTGATGATTAATGTTAAGAATGGGGCGTTACTTATGAATGAACAGGGGCAGGGATGTGTGGAGTGACCCTGGATAATGAACAACTTATAATATGTCCAAAATAGTAAAACACATTGAATCTAACTGAAAATTCTGCCAGGGGAGAGGTGCCAGGTTCATTTAAACAGAGTATAGTGTGCATTGTTGCCCAAGTAAATGCAAGGTAAATAAACAGAAAATTTTTATATATATATATTTTTTTTTTTTTTTTTTTTTTTTTTTTTTAAAAGAGGCAATGAACGGAGGAAGGAAAAACACAGATAAAACAAAAAGGTCCATGTGCCTAAAGGCATCCTCCATTCATAAAATGTTTGTAACAACTGGATTTAAACATTTGTAGATTGTAAGTTTGTGGAAAGCAATTCGAGGGAAGTGAATTCCAAAGAGTAGTAGCTCTGGGGATAAATGAATTCTGATAAGCAGAAGTCCTGCATTGTGGAGGAGAAAGTGTAAATTCATGGGCGCTCTCAGCTGCCCTAGTTCTACGGGGAAAGATGTGGCGAGGCGGCACAATTGAAGCAAGTTCCTCGGAACAATTGCTGTGAAAATATCTAGAATAATGCAAGGGATGCAACGTTTCTTCGTATGGATAATGTAGGAAGGTCCTGTGTGATTGCAGGGTTATTGATAATCTAATAGCTTTATTTTGAATTTTGTCCAACTGCCTCAATGCAACCACTCCACTTCCACCCCACAGAGGTGAACAGTAATCCATCTGAGAACGCACATGACTTTTATATATCACGGCCAACTGCTCGTCGGTGAAGAATTCTCGAACTCTGTACAGGAGTCCCAGTTTTTTAGAGGCATTCTTAGCAATGCTTCTAACATAATGTGTCTAAGTTTGCTGAAAATCTTGCTTATAAACTGTGTAATTATAAGTTATTTAATTTCCTGTAGACAGTCCTCAGGTGCTTCTAATTGTCTGTAACTATAGTCGATTCATTATATGTTGGCCAGAAATCTTGACCAATATCCTCTATAACTAAAAATGACTAGAATAATCAAGTTAATATTTCTACTATTTGGTAAGAGGTCAACCAGGTAACAGGTGTGGACATTTACACCCCATTTGCTCTAGTCCTTTTTGAGTTACAGAGGATAGCGGTCATGCTTTCTGGCCTACTTAAAATTAAGGACTATAGTACTCTTTGTTTCGCATCATAGAAATGTCGGGTTAATGTCCCCTTCTAGACGTCTCACAGAATGTCATAAAGTTTTTTGGCAAGTTATTGATTTTGACTGCACTACTTTTTTCAATGCCTTAGTGCAGCTGTATGAGAGAAAAATTTATATAAATAACACAAGTTCATATGTTATAAAGATGTGCAGTATTATTCTTAATTAGAACAACTTTCTTTTCCATCTCGCTGCTAACCATTTGTGAAATTTGGGTAGATCAGTTAGTTTGTAAATGGTGGTTTATTTAATACATGGAACAGGTACAGTTGGCCTAATAAGTTATGTCTTGGCACCAAGTATGTTTTGATCAATAATTGGTATCAGCAATATCTAAGCTTCATTTCTTTATATCGAGTGAAATATACAAACATGTTCCTACACTTACCCACCCTATTCAACATCTGGCAGACATTATTATAGCACAGAGCGAGCCAAACATAATGACAGCTGGGACATGACTTATTAGCGCGACCATACAAGCTAGATAATCGATTCATTTGAGGCCATCCCCTCTCTGGGATTACGGCTTCTGGCAATAGACAGAGAGAGATAGAACTTCATAAAAAATACTACCCCACTAAAAATAGTAGATTGATTAATAAGTGTAGTATCAAGACTGTTGATAGTTAAGGGGAGGTTTTTGTTTGTTCCCTAGACTTCAATCAAGCTTAAAATTACACCCTCTAGACCCCCATTCAAGATAAATTTGTACATTTTTCGGTATTGTGAAGTCTCTTAAATTACACAGGCTGGATATGATGTATTAATTGAACCCCCATATACAAATGTACTGGTCTACCCTTGTTGATATTCAGTCCATATGGTGGGTCAAATGGGGTCATTTTATTTATAAGAGGAATAAAAGGAATTGAGGGCCATTTATTTATTTATTTATTTATTTATTTATTTATTAGCGCCCATATTATGTTTTAACCCCTTCACCACCATTACGTCATTTGTGTCATTCTGGTTACCATTAGACGATTTTCTTTAGTTTATAATCTACCTATACGACTCAAATGGGTAAATACGGTCGCAATAAACCCTCTTAGTAACGTAGGTCCTTCTTAAACTGCATAAATCATCTAATTTTAGTCCGAATCTAAGGTATAAAGATGTCATAGTGCAGAAGGGGTTAAGCAGTTATTATTCTTGTTGTGGACTATAATTATTAATGAATATGATACTAGGCCGGAAATCTTCACCCCTAGCTTATTATAATTAACAGAACGATATTTCTAACATTTAGGAAGAGTCAACCAGGTAGAGAGTTACAGTCCGTTTGCTCTTGCCCTATTTGGGTTATAGAGTTTATGGGTCAAGAATTCTGGCCTAGTTACAGTGAAAAGACTGACTAAAACTATAAAATGAAGCTATGTTATGAAACCCAAATTTGTTTTGTAGGATTTAAGCTGAAAACTTGACTGGAGAAATTGGCCCTATGTGTGTACAGTATTTTGATAGTTAAGTTTTATCTGGAAGTGAATATCATTACATTGTTATAACTAGGCTTTAATGGCTGCTTTCTCGTAGTTTTGACATTGCAAACAATAAAGCCTATCTATTTTTATGCTATGTTTTAATTTCCGCATATCAATTCACATTTCATATATACATATTCTTTAAGACAGTGATCCATAAAAAGTATGTCAGTGGCTGAATTGTATTTTTCCCTTTATACATACATACATACATGCAATGGTTTAACGTAATTTTCTATGAGTAGCGCCAACGAACTTGACAATAAACTTGACCCCTTAAATTCTTATAACTCAAAATTAATGTAAGCAATCGGGCTGACATTTCTTATCATTTGGGAAGAGTCCACCAGCAAATAAGTGTGGATATTTATAGCCAGTTTGCTCTAGACCCTTTTGAGTTACGAAGAGGTCAGAGGTCGAGATTATTGTCAAGTTCGTTGGCGCTACCTATAGTATTATTACTGTATTGTAAAAGTGTAAAATAGTGACACGCTATGACCTGTATACAAGAAGGTGTGGCTTGCAACTCTATCCAGTACAGTGATGCTTTGGGTACACGAAGATATGTAGTGCTGCGAGAGACAGACTAAGTATATATAGACTGGGTATAAGGTTACGTCGGGAGGATTACACTCAAATGCCGCTCGAAACCGTTGGAGAATATAGAAACCCTCTTTCACTATCTGCGCCGTTGATGGAACCCCCTCGTAACTGGTTGATGAGACATGTCACTTGATGGGAACGCTGATCATTCACATAATGTGGCTAACATGTTGGTCAGAAAATGCATCTTTGCTGGAAAGTGTATCAGGTCAGTGATCAGTTAATACATTTCAGCATGTCAAGGTGGTTGGCAAAATAGCCCGGAGCGCCACTAAGGAAATGCGGTCCTGTACAGTAGTTGGGAGTAGTGCACTGCTACCAACAATCTTTTATGATCCCTGGAGGTGGTAATGGTGCTGGAGTTAGGGATTTTGTTTCTAACTCGCCATATCTAGTATCGTCTATGCTGCTTAAGGGGAGGCAGACCGTTTTTCTGGATCCCCTTCTCCCTAATGTTTAGTCCCACTAGTTTTGTGATTCACTAGGTGTGATAGTAGGAAATGGTGAGTTGAGTGAATGGTTTGAGGTAAAGGTAGGTTTGCGACAGGGTTTTGTAATTTATGGATGGTGTGGTGAGGGAGGTGAAAAGGAGAACTATGGGAAGAGGATTGGGTTTAGTAGGAAAGAATGGTAGAGATTGGGAGTTGAATCAGTTGCTGTTCGCTGATGACACAGCATTGGTGGCGGATTCTGATGAGAAACTGCAGCGGGTAGTCAAAGAGTTTGGTGTGGTTTGTGGAAGGAGGAAACTGAAGGTGAACGTCAATAAAAGTAAAGTAATGGTGTGTAATAGGGGAGAGCATAGGGTGAATCTAGATGTGAGGCTGGATGGGGAAATATTGGAACAAGTAGAGTGTTTTAAATATCTAGGAGGAACGATAAGCAGGAGTGGAGGTATGGAAATGGAGGTAAAACAGAGAGTGTGTGAAGGAAGGAAGGTTTTCGGAGCAATGGGAAGTATGTGGAAGACGAGAAATCTCGGAGTGAAAGTAAAAAGTGCACTGTATCAAGGAATTGTTGTGCCAACAGTGATGTATGGGGCTGAGACATGGGCTCTGAAGAAAAAGGAGAAAAGAGGGCTGGATGTGATGGAGATGAGCTGCTTGAGGAGTATGTGTGGAGTTACTCGTAGAGACAGATTGAGGAATGAAGAGATACGTAGGAGAGTGAGGCAGCAGGAACATTTGTCAGCCAGAGTGGACAGAAGGGTGCTGAGCTGGTATGGTCATGTTGAACGAATGGGAGATGAAAGGCTTACAAAGAGAATATGTGAATCAGGTACAAGGGGAGATAGAAGGGCAGGAAGACCCCCATTGAGATGGAGAGACTGTGTACGAAAAGCTTTGGATGATAGAGGAATGACTATAGATCAGGCAGGGGAAGTGGTGGTGGACAGGAGTGAATGGAGAATGCTTGTGATTAGTTGAGTGAACACGTGGTCATTTGGAGTAAGGGGTCGGGCTTGAGTTGGATTAATAGTCCATCAGGCGCCTGGCCCGGGGAGACGATTAATATGAAGGGTGCGCCTGGAAGTGTGGTGGGAGGCCTTGTGGCTTTGGCTCCGCTGCATGTCTGCCTGCTGAGATCGGAACCTCTCCGGGTGGTCGGGGGCCGGGGGAGTGCTGGAGCGACCTTGGTGACCCTGGTCTCTGGGTCTTCTCCTGGGTGACCTGGATGTGTGTGAGTTTGTGCTTTTTATCTGTGTTTATTCGTTGTTTTATGTTGTTTTTGTGTTTTCCCTGTTCTTGCTCTGTCTTGAGTCGGCTACCCCCAAAATGGGAATTGGGCCTGAACATATAGATAGATAGATAGAATAGTTTTGTGATTATAAGACATTCAGCCCATTAGTTTGGCGACTTTAATTAACACCTTTCACCCCATTTCGTAGTCAATTTTAAGACATTTCGTGCCATTTAGGTGTCTATTATTTCCTGGCGAGCGATAGCGAGCCTGCAATTTTAAGAGGAACTGACCTTCGGCCGGTAAATTTTTCTACCGAAAAATTTACAAACTTATCTTGAAGGGGGGGGGGTCTACGGGGTGTTTTTCTAAGCTTGATGGAGGTCTAGCGAGGAAACTAAAAAAATATTCTGGCTCTTGTTAAACGATTTTATCTAGGTTAGGAAGGGTAGATGGAAGTCAGAGGGTTAATTAAGGCAGTCTTCATCCTTTTCATTCCCACCGATCCTTCCTAAGCTGTACAAAATCGTTAAGGAATAGCCAGAATAAACTGTCAAAACGCTTCATGATCGTCAAGGGGTTTGGTGTTTCGTTTAGTTTCGAAGCAGGGT
Organism: Paralithodes platypus; assembly: GCA_032716605.1. Taxonomy (NCBI): domain Eukaryota; kingdom Metazoa; phylum Arthropoda; class Malacostraca; order Decapoda; family Lithodidae; genus Paralithodes; species Paralithodes platypus. Next base: position 5,419,084 of record CM064575.1, read on the forward strand.
CATAGTGGTGTTATTGAATCATCTCGTGCCCGTCTTGCCATTAACCCCTTCTGTACCGGCGACGTACTTTTTAACTGTATTCTGGCTACTATTAGACGATTTTACTCAGTTGCTTATAAGGGCCTCCAACGAATTAACAGGTTTCGAACTATCTCACTGAACCCTTTACACCACCACTGATCCTTCTTCAACTGCACAAAATCGTCTAAATATAGCTAGAGAAAAATGATAAAGACGTTGCGGTACAGAAGTTAACCCTTTGAAGATTATGACACAGTTTGACCATTTATTCTGGCTATTATTAGACGATATTATACAGCTTAGGAAGGATGTGTGGGGGTTATACAGGTAAAGAATATCTCAATTACCCATCCGACTTACAAGTGAACTCTGGAACTCCCTCCCTTTATCAATCTTTCCTTCATCCTATGACTTAAACTTATAGGCACATGGACCTTTTTGTTTTATCTGTGTTTTTCCTTCCTCCGTTCATTGTCTCTTTAAAAAAAAAAAAAAAAAAAAAATACTTCGTGTGTCCAGGCATTTTGACCCCAATGTCTCTTGAATTTGGCTCTGTCACTCTTTTGGCTTTGGGGGAGACACTCGTTACAGGCAACCTGTTTTTTGTCTCCTTCATACACAAAGAAATTTTGTTTTAGGCTACCCTTCTTAACCCTCTCACGTTCTTGACTCAATTTTGAGCCTATTAGGGATACTTTAAAGCCTTTGTTACCATCAGGGGTACTTAGAAACCTTTAGTTTAGTTACTTTAACCTCTGCAGTTGTCTTTGAGTTAGCTGTGGGCAGAAAATTAATTTTGGAGAGGTAATTATAAGAGTGAGAGAACTCTATTTCTTATTGCTAATCTGGCAACCTCTGCGTCATATGGTCGTGAGAGGGTTAATCTGAAATGCGTAATCGAATCTTGAAAGGGTTATTTGAAAGTAGACCTAAAATTAATAATCTTAATAATGTTGATGTTTACTGTATAATATATTACTGTAGGCCTATATAAAGAAAAATAATATGTACTTTAAATATATATGTGTGGACAAAATGTGTTAGTAATTGTAGTAATATATAACTAATGAATCAAATTGTGTTTCAGATTCGTGTGTTTTGAAGCCGAGCCTGTGTTCATGGTTCGAGTCCCTAGATTAACAGAGTTTGTAGTCGTAGAGGTTCTGGCCGCCATCTTGATTCCATACTCACTTCCTGCCAAGCACTCTTTTCAGTCAGGGTACATTGATGGATAGGAATATAGAAATAAGTATAAATGTTAATAGAATAAACATCATATGCTCAAAATAAGATGGATATAAATAATGGTGAGGTATATTCTACAGCGTGAGTTGGAGTCAAGATGGTGGTCAAATATCAAGTTGTTAACTATGTTAATATATGTTACCCTAGTCTTGGTGGGCGGGGCAAGACGAAATGGTAATTATGCAACTGTAATTTAATTTTGCAAGGTACAGGGTTTAATAAGGCCAATAACAACATCACTAATATGCTTTTAATAAACAATAGTATAATGCTAAATAGGTCAATTAGGCAATAGTTTGAAATGGGATTGATAATTACTCGTTTTTATTGTATAATTGGCAACTCTTCTACATAGCAACTATGAAGAACATGGTGAGGGTAGTCTGCCTGTAGTAAATGGAAATAGTCTACGGAAAATGTACTCCTATTTTCACGTATTACTATTACTACTAAAAGTTTTTATTTTTACTATACTACTACTACTAGTAGTAGTAATACTACTAGTAATATTATACTTGAAAATAGTTCTTCTCATGGGTCACAGGCATTTAGAGATAATTAAACATACTAATAGTTATCTTTTATTTATACCTTGAGTATGGATTATTATTATTATTATTATTACGGGTATATACTAAATGATTTTATTCGGCTTCGGAAAGACCCTCTTAAGTTCTACAGGACCTTCCTAAGCTGAATAATATTTCCCAATGAAAGCCAAAATGTAATAAAAATAATGGCGTTTATGTTCTTAACACTTTTAGTTTAGGCGACGTCTTTTGTTATCATAGTTACATTTAGAAGATTTTATGAAGCTTAGGAAGGACCTGTGATAGTTAACCCTTGCTGTACCGATGACGTCTTTTTTGTATTTGATTTCGGCTACATTCAGACGATTTTATGAAGCTTAGGAAGGATCTGGGGTAATTAAAAGCGTTAATTGAGATCATGTGTAGCGTTTTAATTGAGGTCCTTCCTAAGCTGAATGAAATCGTTTAATTAGGTGCTTTGTTGATATTTTTAGTTAATTAATTTGATGTATTAATTTATTATTAATTTTAGCTTAAGTATATGTGTTTGTAATTTATTTGATTGTATGAAGTGTATGCATAATTATAAATAAAGATGAATTTATTACAACCTATTTCCCTAACCTTTATCCATTCAGTAGTGTAGACACAAGTAACTAGTGCTTGGAAATATTAAGGGGATTTTTTTCTGAAATCCCTTCTTCCTCATGCTTAGCCCCATTAAGTTTGAGATTTTAAGACGTTCGCCCCATTAGTTTGGCGATTTTGAGACCTTTCGCCCCATTTATTTGACAATATCAAGACCTTTCGTGCCATTTAGGTGGCTATTTTTCTTGGCGAGCGATAGCTAGTCTATAATTTATGAGGGTTTCGGCTGGTAGATTTCTCTACCGAAAAACGTAAAGAATTAACATACAAGGATATGTAAACAATAAACGTATAATTTTGTCCTTTTATTTAATTAATGGTTAGTGTGTATTCAAACTGAGAACACTTTGTTGTATATGGTATACCTATACATAGAAATTGATAAGCTAGTTGTCCCCAAAATGGCGACCGGATGAGAAGTTGTCCGATTTCTCCCGTCATCAAAGGGGGGGTTGGAGGGAGGGGGTGGAGGGGGGGTGATGGCCGTCTCTCCTTGTAAATCGAGACAAGGGCTGAGCGGAGGCAGGTTCTAGAGGTCATGGGAGGCAGGTTAGATCGCTGCTCTCCCACTCTCTACGCTATATATATTTTTTGTTTTTTTTACTTGATATCAGCTTCATTTAGACGATTTTATGAGGCGTAGGAAGGCTATGTGGCAGCTAAAATGATTAAGTGACATATTTCGTAGCCTTTGAATCGATAGACGTCCTTCCTCAGCTGAATAGAATCGTCTAATAGTTTCCAGAATATGAAAAGGCCCTCTATAATCGTATACGTCACATTAAGCTATAATAGTATACAGATAGCCCATAATAAACTCCTATTCACACTTCTATTGAATTATAACGTCTATAATAGCATTCAGTATAGGGTGATTCCTTCGTGTCCATCCCCTCGGGGATCTAGTTCATGGGGGGATCGAGGGCTCTAATGCGTGGCATTTTTTTTTTTTTTTTTTTAGGACACGAGAGAATTGATAAAGCTGTATAAAAATCTTGGCATAAGAACTCTCTCTCTTTCTCTCTAGCCGCATGTGAAGGAAACATGACAACCATTAAATATTCACAAAATATGTATGTTAGAATTGTCAAACTTATACCAAAAGATAGAGGATACAAATACGCATAATTTATATTAAGTAAATTTTATTCAGAAATGTATAGTTAGGGAGATATTGACGATTTTGTGAGTGAAATTCTCGATCATCTGTCACCCAATAGTTGCCATACAACCGAGGGTATATAAGGGTTCATTTTCGCCCGAATCGATCACTTTGTTCCCGGTCGTCCAGCTTTAAGAAGGTAAGTCTCGTGTGCTCCCATTTTCCCCCATTGTTTCCCCTGATAATAGACGATATTAAGGTGCAATAGCTAAATAACGTGACTTATTTACCACCAGACCAGAATTTGTGGACAAGAGCTTGTCGATTTTCCCATAATACTTAATACGTTTGCATTAAATAAGGCCAGTAATGTGACTGAAAAAGCCGGCAGGTTTGACGAACTTTCTGGAAGCCGGCACTTGATTGTTCGCTCAGTTATACCTCCTTAACCCTTTCAATAAAACCTATGTCTCAATAGTATGGCGATCACTAGTAGATGTTATTCACTAAGGAAGAAATTGAGATCCAGATTATAAATTGATGGCATAAACTTAGGCTATTCCCATGTGACTTTTTCTAAACTGAATTGGGCTAAGTATTTTTTTAACCAGACCAGAATTTGTGGACAAGAGCTTGTCGATTTTCCCATAATACTTCATAGTTTGCATTAAATAAGGCCAGAAATATGATGGAAAAAGCCGGCAGATTTGACGAACATCTGGAAGCCGGCACTTAGATTGTTCGCTCAGTTCTACCTCCTTAACCCTTTCAATAAAACCATGTCTCAATAGTATGGCGATCACTAGTAGATTTGATTCATTAAGGAAGAAATTGAAATCCAGATTATAAATTGATGGCATAAACTTAGGCTATATTCCGATGTGACTTTTCTAAACTGAATTGGGCTAAGTATTTTTTAACCTGAATATAATTTATATATTGATTAATTACCTATTAACCCACGAGTAATTGATGCCTTAATGATAACGTGGATGATTTGGTTAGAATAATTTAATTGGATTTTGAAAACTAATCAAACTAGCGAATCGAAGCCGGCTGACTGGACGCCTCGTGGTTATTTATCATTAAGGGAAGAGGGTAGTTTTTCTGGAACTCCTTCTCCCTCATGTTTAGCCCTATTGCTTTTGAGATACGTTCGCCCCATTAGTTTGGAAATTTGAAGAACTTTCGCTCTCTTTTGTTTTCTTCAATATTAAGACCTTTCGTGCTATTTAGGTGTTGATTTCTTTCCTGGCGAGCGAGGGCAAGCCTGTAATTTAAGAGCGAGTCGACCTTCGGCCGTGACATTTTTCTACCGAACAATTTACAAATAAATCTTGAAAGGGGGTGTAGGGGGTGTACTTTTAAGCTTGGAGGTCTAGCGAGGAAAATAAAACGTGAATGAATATAATAAATTAATAGATTAACAAATAGCCACTGTCCCCTTAACCCTTTGAACATTGACCTATTGAGTTTCTTCTGGCTATCGTTAGATTTTATAGTTTACGAAAGATGTGTGGGAATCCCAAGGGCACGAGACCGGGTAACTTGGATGCCTCGTGGGTATTTACTGTATAGGCTACTGTCTTATTAACGCTAGCATAAGGATCTTTTCCATTCTATTTAGGCTATCATTGCAAGATTTTAGGGTAAACCTGACTTTTTGGACCGACAGCGATTTCAGTAAGTTTTATTTTGTTTTTTGTATTTTTTTCCTTCAGATATAGTGTTTTATACTGAAGAGGAGCGGAAATGAGTATTTACCCATTATCCAACAATCTAAAAACACGCCCCTATTAGACTATTTTTTTGTGTTTTTTAATGTTCTAGGCTATTAGCCTAACCTAACCTAGTATATGGGTGGGGGCTGCCACCCCCGCTGGTTGGGTTACTTTTTTTTTTTTTTTTTTTTTTTTTTTTTTCTGTGCCATTAGCCTAACTTAACAACCTAACCTAACCTAACATAGTATATGGGTGGGGGCTGCCGCTCCCACACCCCCGCTGGTTGGGTACTGGCTGAAAAACTTATTGTTTTACAGTAGCCTAGGCCTATATATGTATTTTAGCGTTTTTTTGTTTCTCCCTTGTAATACATTTCCGCTCTTAATGCCATATATAGCAATGATGTATATGCTCTACCGGACCTATTAGGCCTAAACAGATCGATGGGCTAACTGTCGGTCCAAAACATCAGTATAACCGATTTTAGTTTTAGAAAGCCTTGGAGTTTCACGCAGATTAATTTTATGTAATGTTTGTCATATTTTATTTTCATTGAACGATATTATAGTTTTGGAAAGCCTTGTGGAAGTTTCAGGCAAATGTATTAAGTTTTATTTATATACTGTATAGGTTTTGTTAGATTTTATTTTATAAATCTTATTCTATTTTTGTATTTCTTTATTTATTTTTTTATTTTCAACCTCCCAAATGTCAAACCGGCAAATTTGGGTTTAAGTCTGGAATTAATGAGAGCAATGTAGTCAATTTACCTTGGGATTTAACCCCTTCTGTACCGGCGCAGTCATTTTAACTTTATTCTGGCTACTGTTTGAAGATTTTATATAGTTTCAAAAGGGCCTCCAGCAATTAACAGGCTTCTAATTATCTATTAACTCTTTTTACTACCACATGTCCTTCTTAAACTGCACAAAATCTACATTATATAGAAACATGAAAGTGTTAGGACTCTGCTTGATCCACTTACCCATATGCGATCATTAATAACATTGCATTAATCAGTCCACACGTGCTTTATCGAATCACTTAATAGGTTAAAAGTTAAAATTATAGATTAAGTGTTAATATAGTTCAGTGAAATGCTAGATAATCAACAAACAAGGCAGTAATTGGGGCAGGAAACGGTCCGCCAACGTCCGCCATTTTGGTAACCAGTAGGGTGGTGATCCTCTCTTTACACTCCAATATATCCATAGATTCCACACCCATAACACACATTCGGTAATACTGGTACAGGATATATAGTTTACTCCGTGGGTATAATTTACACAAATTAAATATCGCCCCGTTGTGTGATAATTGACAACAAAATGGCGGCCAAGGAAAATAATGGCCGTTCTCTCACAGCGCCTCCATTAACCACATGGCCGGTTATATTACAAGGATAAGGTCAGTTTAATTTTGCACCTGGCGGAAAACTCAATTCCTATGCCGCTAACTTACCAATGCTTAGCGCCAAACAATGAACAGTTGTGGATCTGCATACTATTAATAAAAAGTTCTCATAAACAAAAACATATTTCGCTATAGCATGTTATTAGCGGAGTAGTGAACATGGGAGCATGACAATTTACCGCTGGCCGAAATATAACTGACTATGGATTACTTCTTCATAGTGCATTTAGCTCTTCCAATCAATTAATTTAGTTTGGATTACTTCTTCATAGTGCATTTAGCTCTTCCAATCAATTTATTTAGTTTGGATTACTTCTTCATAGTGCATTTAGCTCTTCCAATCTATTCACTGATTGCACTGGTTGAATGTTGCTAATGTTAAACAATTTCTGACTTTAAAGTTTGTTATCGATAATTAATGCCATTTTGAAAGTACTCCATGCTTCTGGATCATAATAATGCTAAGGTTTTTATCATTAACATGCTTTGCTACCAAATCTTCGCTGCATAATCAAGATAGGTACGGTCGCGCTAATAAGTAATATCTCGGGCTGTCATTTAGTTTGGCTCGCTCTGTGCTGTATTAATGTCTGCCAGATGTTGAATTGGGTGGGTAAGTGTAGGAACATGTTTGTATATCTCACTCGAAATTAATAAATAAAGTTTAGATAATGCCGATACCAATTATTAATCAAAATATACCTGGTGCCGAGACATCACTTATTAGGCTGATTTTACATGTCAATTTACGATCACCCAAGAATAACATCGATAACACCAATATAATGAAAGGGGAAGGGTCTAATTTCTTGGTCGATGTTGTGATATTTGTTTTTAGTTTCCTCACTAGACTTCCAAACTTTAAAAAACTTACATTAGATCCCCCTTGAAATTATTTTTTACATTTTTCGATAGAAAAATGTCACGGCTGAAGGCCGGTTCCTGCACAATTACAGGCTCGCTATCGCTCGCCAGGAAATAAAATTGACACCTAAATGGCACGAAAGGTCTAAATATTGACAGACCTGGGGCGAAAGGTAAAAAAATAAAAATCAAACTAATGGGACAAACTTCTAAGATCTGAGAACTAATAGGGCTAAACATAAGGGAGAAGGGGGTCTAGAAAAACTACCAATCTCCCCTTAAGGCTTTTTAAAGATGCTTTTATCCCTTTGATTCCTAGAGGTCTTTTCTAAACTACATAAATTCGTCCAATGATAGCCAGAATTATTGTTTTTAACACCAACCAACTTCACATTTAAACTCAATGAAATCAACAAATACATGTGGCACTCAGAGGACTCGAACCTAGGATATTCTCATCGAAATTCTGCACTGGTCAAAATACATCTAAATATACACAAATATAATAATAATGCTAACACCAACAAATTATGGTAAAAATTTAAGAGACTAAGTTATTTTTGTCGTTTTGTTAGGGTAGGTAAAATTTTACCCAAATTATATACAGTTATACTTGGCTGATTGAGATAAATGTTAACCATGTATTTTTGTCTTTTACAGATGTCCAACGATGATGGAAACCCCAACCAGACCACTCAACCAGTCTACCACCACCACCACCACCACCACCACGGCAACAATATCGTTTAATCCTAACCATCCTTTCCCACTGTTTTCTCTGTAAAGGGAAGTTTTATTTTGATTTTGTATATATATTTTTTTTTTCGTCCCAAGACCTTCACTCAAGCTTAAATAAAATGCCTTGAAGACTCCCCTTCGAGATAATTTTGTACATTTTTCGATATAAAAGTGTACCAGCCGAAATAATAATAATAATAATAAGGCCAGTTTCCCATTAATTTCAGGCTCGCTAACGCTCGCCAGGAAAAAAATTAGATCGCTATATGGCACAGAAGGTCTTTAGTGCCAAACTAGAAGGTGAACTTCTTAGTCTCAAAATAACCTGGGCTAAACATGAGGGAGAAAGGGGCCGGAGCAAACTTCCCTTTAATTCTAACCATCCCCCCCGCCCCCTTCCTTCCATTGTCCTTGTCACCACCTAAACCACCTCCCTTCTAGTAACATGTGTACAGACATTACGTTAGATAGGTGGCAAATTTAAGGTAAGATTCTATTTTAATACATTTCAGTGTAAATGATATACTTATTGTGTTGCAATAATTTATATATAAATAAATCTGGTATATATTTTTACATTTGCTATAACTATAATATTTCCAATAACTTAACATAATTTTTGTATAATGAAATATAATTTAATTAATTCATGCACTAATCTTTTTCTCCTATCGTCGTTGGCTTCGAATTAGACAAGGTTTCTGGTAGCTCTAGTTAGTTCAAGGGGTAGGGATAGGTAGGAGTCTGTTCTAGGTTAGTATTGGTTAGGTGTTGCTCTATTCGGTTCCCTGAGGAGGTTGGTTAGCCGTCTTTTAGAGGCTTGGGTAGAAGCTTAGTTAGTTAGTTAGATTTAGTTAGTATACTGTAAGGTTACACTAGTTCGGTGTTTGGAGTTTGGTTTGTTTTCTGTTGGTTGAAATCCGGCCGGTAGAATTCTGGTAGTCTGTTCGTTGGTTGTGAAGGTTGCAGGTTTTCAGATGATGTGGCGGCTTGCAGACCCGATGTCGTGGCTTGCAGACCTGATGTGGCAGTTTGCAGACCCGCTGTGGCCGATTTGCAGACCGATGTTGTTGCTGGCAGAACGGCGCTCCTGTAATAATTAAATATTTTATCAACAGGCATGAGCTGGATGGCCCGACGGAGGAACAACGGTGAAATAAGGTATGACAGCGAAACTGTGACTAATGTAACGTTAAATCTTCCCAACAGGTTAGAGATGGGAGGACCGTCGCGATCTTAACCGACCTTACCCAACCCAAGACGACTGAAGACGACCCGATACTCCAGGCATCACGACCACCTTGACTATGGTTGAGATATAATTTTTTGTTGTTGTTGCAAACATATTTATGAATTGATAAATTTTGAAAATCTGCATTATATCAATAATATTGGAATAATTGACCACTTGTGAGTTTCAGGCTATAAGGAAGTTTGGGCCGTATACAAAGTTATTAAACAGAAATGCAGTGATGTAAGTTTTTGGTGGATAGAAAGTACGGTGAATTTGGTTTTGTGTTTATATATGCAATACAACTCTTATTTTAGCTCATAATTCTGCTAAATGTCGATATAAAAAACTCCGCTTCCTTATAGCTTGAAACTCGCAAGTGGTCAATTCCTTAAGGGGAGATTTTTAGTTTGGTCCCTGGATATCCTTCAAGCTTAAGATTACACCCCCTCGAGCCCCTTTCAAGATAAATTTGTGAATTTTTCGGTAGAAAAATGTCCCGGCTGAAAGCCGGTTCCTCTTAAATTACAGGCTCGCTATCGCTCGCCAGGATAAAATAGACCCCTAAATGGCACGAAAGGTCTTAAATTTGACAGAAATGGGTTGAAAGTTCTTAAAATCGTCAAAATAATGGGGGAAACTTCTTAAAATTAAAAAAACAATGGGGCTAAACATGAGGGAGAAAAGAGTCCAGAAAAAAAATCCCTCCAGTGGAAATCTCCCCTTAAGCTGTAATATTAATATTGGATTTTCTAACAGATGTGAGGGAGAGGAGGGGCCCTAGCTGTACAGTACAGTTGAGGCTCGGCGGAGGAATACATTGAGACCAACTGGAGAAACTCAAACGGAGCCTTAACCACCTTCACCAACAAACTAGGGTAAGAACACAACAATATTAACCCCTTGAAGCTCTGACGCGTTTAGCAGTTTATTTTGACTATCATTAGACGATTTTATGCAGCTTAGGAAGAACCTGTGGGTATTAAAAGGTAAAGACTATCTCAATCAACCCTCTGACTTCCATATACCCTTCCTAAACTGAATAAAAGTCTAATAGTAGCCAAAAAAAGAACTGAAACGCGTATTGGAGCTTGAAAGGGTTAATAGGGTTAATGGCTAATGGTTTATTTATTGGTATATAGATTTAATTATTTGTAAAAAAAAATCTTCCCTAGACATCCGTCAAGCTTAAAAAACATCCCCTTAGACAAATTTGTAAACTTTTCGGTAGAAAATTTTCCAGGCCGAAGGCCGGTTCCTCCTACATCACAGGCTTGGTATCACTCGCCAGGAAAATTAGTCTCCTAAATAGCACGAAAGGTCTTGATAATGACACAAATAGTTGAAAGGTCTTAAAATCGCCAAAGTAATGGGCTGAACGTCTTATAATCGGCAAAGTAATGGGGCTAAACATGAAGGGGGACCAGAAAAATGACCCATTTCGCCTTCACAATATTAAAAGTTTAGGTTACCATGTAATTGTGTATAGTAGTCTCTAAGTTCCCATATACTGTATTCATTATATTATGAGCACCTATTTTTTAAGTTGTGTATTTAGGGCTTGGTCCTCTAGAACAAATTCTGGCGTTCCATATACTGTATTAATACTAAAACATAGGGTTCATTACAAATACCTTACTTGTATTCAGAAATAGTTCTCTCTATCTTATAATTACCTCTCCAAAATTAGTTTAATGCCCACCACTCACTCAAAGACAACTGCAGAGGTTGAAGTAACTAAACAAAGTTTCTAAACACCCCTGATGGTCACAAAGGCGTTTAAGTATCCCAGAAAAGGCGCAAATTGCGTCCTATGAGTTAAAGGTTTAATAATAATATTGTGGAATTTAGTCGGTGGATGTTTTTTTTTTTACTAGAAATTATAAACTTTGACCTTTATATGTAGGGCACAACTTATGATCATGTGACTTAAATTGCTTCAAACTCAGTGTGTCCAGGCATTTTGGCTCGAACGTCCCTTGATTTTGGCCCGGTCACTCTTTCAACTCTGGGGGGAGGCACTCGATACAGGCAGTTCTGTCTTTTGTCTCCCTCACTCGCATAGAAAAAAAAATCATGAAGGGTCAATAACAGTTCCCGCCACTGCATTAAATTCTCCCCCCTGCCTTAACAAATTCAGAAGTATATATTCATAAACTACACTGCAGATAATTTCAATAATAAAGGTTCTAAAATATAGAACGCTTATCAATGCAGGCTTATGTATAGTTACCAAAACCTGAACCTTGGACAATACGGTAGAGGACTGACTAGTTTCTTACCATCACGGGTTAAGGGGAGGTGTTTAGTTTGCTCCCTAGACCTCCATCAAGACCCCTCCCCCCTTCGAGATAAATGTGTACATTTTTCGGTAGTAAAATATACCGGTCGAAGGCAGTTTCTTCCAAAATGACAGGCTTGCCATCGTTCGCGAGGAAAAATTAGCTACTTAAATGGCATGACAGGCCTTAAAATTTACAAATTGGGGCAAAAAGTCTTGCAATAGTCAAAACGAATAGTAGACTGTCATAAAATCTCAAACCGAGCTAAACATTAGGGCGAAGGGGTCCAGAAAAAGGCCTTAATGCAGTGGTGACTATAGTTATTAGCGTTATACATCAGGATATTAACTAATACTAACCTAATGTTTTCGATGTATGATAGACGTCCAGCCTGAGGGGGGACAACAGACGGATGGTGTGACTCGTGGACCAACCGCTCTCATCAACGATAACTTTGTAATACGGGTCTGTCTCTAAAATGTTTTAATACGATCTTATTATGAAAGTCTATGCAATGTAATATTTTGAAGTTTGGTCTGCAAAGTCAGTTTAAACTAATAAAACCACTAATTTAATAGCTATGGATACTGAATTAATGATTGGTGCCCTTTTGGCCTGAAGAATAATTGTCCTGGAGTACATACACACAGGCGGCTGGTTTCTGTCTTAGTGGATGTAGCCTTTATAACTTCCTAAATATTTAACTGTTGTGCCTTATCCCCCAAAGTAGGATTAATTTTGCTGGCTACAGTTTAAAATATCATTGTAACTGGTCGACTATATCCCATAATCCTAAAATTTTAGTTAGAAATGTTCACTATCACAATTCTCAAAATGAGATTTGGGAACTTTCAATTCAGTTCTTACTATGTAGTGTTTTTTTAAATGTGTGAATAATGTAATATCGAAGCTAATTTGTATAACTTTTATTTGTCAAAACTCTTTGGTTAAACTATTATAAGACTATAATAATAATAATATACATTGGCCAAAAAACCTCAATGACAAATTGACTTAAGTAGACCAGTTTAGTAATACCTAAGAAACTTCAAAATATTCCATAGACTATCATAAGTGGTGGACAGGGTATAGGCTGCAGCTTTATCTAACCAATTTAAAATTATTTCGTACAAATGGCAACATTGTTTATATAGTATGCAACAGATGCTTTCCAAACTGAAATGTTTAGGAAATGGTGAAAACAGGCTTAATTAACTAAACTCTGTTCACTATAGGTAGGCAGAGATGCTTGTGATTTAGTAATGTATATATTTATTGAACATAGTTTTAAATATAATTGCAATACATTTTCTTCGAAATTCGTACCATATTTTGTTGTCCGTATTAATTTTAGGATGGCAATTTAAGTATGAGGCACTGATTGCGAGCTAAAGGTACTGAAGAATTTATCGTGAATTACGGAACCAAACTTTAATATACTGTATATATACTGTACATATAAGTAATGTGAGTGCAACTGAATTCACTGATGTGGAGAACTGGTGCTTATGACCCTAGAAATTCCTAGTATTTATCACAAGTAATTGAAACTAATGGTAGTGACAAAAACAAAGGAAAGTGGTCAAAGTAAATTGGGGATTACATGTTAATTGTAATTTAATTAAGAATATTTGACTTATAATCGTGCGACTATTTCTTGATCAATGCTACCAGATAATTTGCTTTGGAAGAACTACTGAGAATGAAAGGGCTAGCAAATATGTAAATTAATAATCTTACTCTGACGGGTCTTTCCTGGGTTGTAGAAAATCGAGGTAGCAAACATATAACTTAATTTGGCGTAATTTCATTGAAAGCATTAAGATTGATGATCAGGTCAATCTAAGATATTCTGGCTTTCACGAGAAGATATCGATCGGTTAAGGACCACAAGGAATCCATGGGGTACACATTACATATACACTTAAAATCAAACAGGTCCTTCCTAAACTGGGTAAAATTGTCTATGGGTACCCATAATAAAGTAAATAATCATAGTGACGGTATAACTAAAAACAAAATTACTGACCGGTATTTACTAAACTCGGCGAATCAAGAGCTTAAGATTATCCAAATTAAACCTCAAATTCGGACAGGTTCTTTTTTAAGTTAACTAAAATCGTCTGGAGGTAGCTATGATGAAAAAAAACGTTTTGGTCCTCTGCTTAAATGGGTTATGAAATTGGGTAAAATTATAATAATAATTAATGATTGTTAAGACTATTACTGAATTCCAGTCTTCCACGTCTGAATCAATAGTCCTCACATTACGTACCTCTTAAAAGATCCTGAGAAGTTGTCTGTTAAAGTAACCTTGAGGAATATTTGCCTTGGCCATCTTGTAGTGAGAGTTTCCCAGGAGGGGTCTTGAGTATATCAAAATAGGTTTGATTGACTAGACTATAAACCAAATATAATACAGTAGTTGTATATAGATCGACCTTCCCTTGATTATTAGATATAAATAAAGTTAAGTAACACCCCGTTTTAACATTAATCAACTAAAAACCCCAATGCACTTGAATACACTAATGAAAGCATATGGTCCTCACGGGATTCCAACTCTGTACCTTTCTATCCTTAGATGGAGTTAGCAATATCAATATGCTTCTAAAAAGTATATTATCAAGACAAAAATATTATTCCTTTGCATACGTTCTATAAATTCATAAAGTTTTATTATAATATAAGTGTTGCCAAATTTACGAATATTCCTTTAGTTGGATATATAAAAAATGCTGCTAGTTAGTCGAAACCAAAATAGTTCGCCCAAAATCCTGCTCAAATACAGTGTAATTGCAAGTTATATAAATTTGTCTTTGACAGTTCTCAATTGCTTCCAATAACCTGTGCCTAGAAAGATTTGTTTAAAGTCCTATAAGTGTCGGCGAACGATTTATATTGACTGTACCCTTATTAATAATTATGTAGTCACTTTAGTCTTTAAGTAAATACAGTAAGTTTTATATAAGTTATGGAAAACACTGGAGACTAAGAAAAATATAATTATTTGAATCTACTATATAACTGCATTCACTTGTATCAATGTGACTAATATAACACCCTATATGTTGGTTTACCCTGCCGAGATAGTTATGCCACTGTAGATGAAGATTATCATAGACCAGCTTTGAGTAAATTCGAAATCGGTTTAACCTTGTGTCCAAAGTAACCCCAGATAAACATATAACTATCAAATCAATTGGAAAATACTAAAGAACCATAATATAGGCCTCTACTGTAATATGTAAAACTGGCTGCTCATAATGTCAGATACTGTCCCAATTGTCACTGACGACTACGAACAGGGCATTGATTACAAAATTGTTCCCAAGGTCCATGCAAAGTTTGATTTGTTAATGTTAATCCTAGGTGGACTCTGTAAGCTTTTAGATAGTTTTTTTATGAGCACTTATGCCTCGTTTTAAGCGATTATCCTCATGTTCCGAACAATATATCTTCGATTATCAGTCTCCCCATGCCTAAGGACTTTAATTTTATTTATAAGTTGTTGAAATACTTAACGTCAAGCCTACATGCCTAGACTCGTGATAATTATTAAAAAACGTAAATTGTTTTACTGTAAATTGGATTATTTCCTTATGCCTACTTCAAAGGTATTAAAGCCTATTCGTACAACAGATATAACTTTAGAATTATGACTCCTGTCTTTCGAATAATAGCAGTCTTAGTGCTTTACTTGAAAGGTCCATTTGTTTAGGTAAATATTGATAACCGATATTAGTCTTTGATAAATTTGTTCTACAGCTGGCATAGTTTTGTTTTTAGTGTGATCAAATAAATGTGTTCAGGGATCACTTAAATTCTACAAGAAAGTGTTATATAATCCTGTTAGAAGAGTAAATTTAAACTTTAACCATTATTCTCCAGTGTTTACCCCAAGTCTTGAATAATAGTATCAATAATTGCATTAACAATATAAGCCATTTACAATAACTTGGTATAATTTAGAATTTACGACCTGATTTAACTTGTTATTAAATTTAATTGGTTAATGAATAACAAATTTAATCTGTTACTAATTATTTGTCTTGGCTTTCATAATTCCATTAATACAGAACTATACTGTAAATGTAAAGTAAAATTTCAAAGTTGATGCATTGATTTGGAATATATCAAGGAGTGAATGAAGGGTGTCCTACTTTGTTTGGGCACACTGTTTTCTATCTCATTCTATTTCTTTCCTTTTCTTTGGGGCCTCTTGTTCCCCTTGACTTATTAATGAAGTTAGGTAGACTGACTGACCTGTTTTTCCCATACAACAATATTTAGCTTTGCTCACCGAATCGTCGCTACTGTTTGCTGCAATGGTGCCTCTCTCTCTCCACTGTTGAAGGGTCCATTGATGCTGTGGCAGTCGTTGATGTGTGTCCAATAGTTGCCGTTGATAGAACATCACCGTTGCTTTGCTCTCGTCTGTCCACATCTTGTTTGAATCCCACCTTTCAACCTGAATAAAGTCATATTCAATAACTAGACTAATCACCATTCGCCAAATTATGCTCACACTTCACTACCTACCAACTCAAATAGAATACCTACAACTTCATACTGAATACTCCAGCTCACTCAAAATATCTCCATATATATTCAACACATAAACATCTTCATAAAGACAGATAATATACCAAACAAATCTTAGTCAAAACAGATCAATTTGTTTGACCAACCATAGCAAGCTCGCTCCTACCTCATTGTTAATTACTTGTCTGTTGTCGATGTACTCGGTCTGTTGTCACCCGTTCTGCTGTCGTTGGCCCGTTCTGCTGTGCCTAGCCTTTTCTGTTGTCTGCTGCATCTGCTTTACTCCTAC
This sequence comes from Paralithodes platypus, assembly GCA_032716605.1. Taxonomy (NCBI): domain Eukaryota; kingdom Metazoa; phylum Arthropoda; class Malacostraca; order Decapoda; family Lithodidae; genus Paralithodes; species Paralithodes platypus. The sequence goes on from CM064575.1 coordinate 5,435,714, forward strand.
CGTTTGTCCTTCTTGATACTGTCTGCTCATATCCCATACTTGACACCGACGACTTCTTGACTGCTTCCTGACAATAAAAAATACATTACAAATATATTCCTGACTTTTCTTATGTGTGTTTGGGGGCGTGTTGCAGGGAGGGTATTGATGTACCAGGGAAGGAGGAAGGACAGAATAGATTTAGCCAGAATACAGAATAGAACTAGTGTGCACAATAGAACAGAATAGAACATAATAGGGCTGAAGGGAAGGTTTATCTGGGATGGGGATAGGATGAACTACCAGGTAAGGGAAGGAAAAATTTGTAGCGGGTGTGGGATGGTTATGTAGGAGACTGAACGTAAAATATAAGAAAAAAAATAGAATCTCCACCACCCTCCCCAGGACCCCCATCCTACCCCTGGTACCCCCCACCCAACCCCTGGGTCCCCCTCAGGACCCCCCCCTTCTCCCCCCTCAGGACCACCCCCCTTAGGACCCCCACCTCGACCCCCTCAGGATCCCCCCCTTTACCCCCCTCAGGATCCCCCCCTTTACCCCCCTCACGATTCCCCCCCCCCCTTTACCCCCGACCCCCTCCGTGAAACTCCTGTATTTCTGGTGCCTCAATATTTTCATCTTTTTACAGATATGACGTGTTGCTGTGACCAGACTAAGGACCCTGGACCAATGGACAACACCACCTATTTGTTTAAAAAAAAAATAAAGAAGAAATACTTGAGTCTTGACTATTGATTCCAACCTGTTGATGTAATCCAATATTGTAGATCAATCTTATATATTTCTGATAGTTATTTATATTAAATTTTAATGCAAAAAATTAAACTAATTATTATTGTAATCCAATATCGCAGATATTTTTGGATAACGATTACTGAAATTAAACTGAAATCAATAAGAATAGCAAAGCCAATTAAACTGATATTAAAGGCTTACAATCCAACTTAAATGAATTAATCTTAATTTTGGAATGAATAGAACAATTTGTTTAAACAATTACTACACGCCAATACCCTCGATAAATTTAAAGAAAACTTTACAAATTATTATAAATACAAATTTGAAATATTGGAATACATTGCCAGATAATAGAAACGGTAAGTTCACGAAACGAACTACCAAATAAAATGTCTGGGTGAAGGGGGATGACTTTCAATACCTAATATATCTAGATTCTTGGAGAGATAGGTAGGAAGAGCTAGATGGGTCTGGGATAAGCAGGCAAATGGCAATAGTTAATAGGATCGATCATGATAGTTACATTGGTAGATATACACCTGTTACATGGGAAGAATAGATCAGTAGAGATATAGTTCAGGAATAGAATATAGCTTAATGACTCCAGTAATTACATTTATACAATAGTTTCAAATTACATAACAAATCATCCTAATAAAACTTAAATATATACATAACCTAAAATAACGAACAGTTCTATGGGATCCGGCCAGTAAAAACTATTAAATGGGGATAAGAGAGATTGAATCCTAACTTGCACATAGCTCCAGTCACATGATAACTTTAGTATTTAAATAATTAACTTTGGCATAGGTAACACTTTGGACTCTCACATGTCATATCGAGAACACCGAACACTACCAACACACCAAAGCACTGCCAAAACACACCCAATGTCACTGTCAACACATCAAATATCACTACCAACACCTCGTATAACACTACCAATTCAACAAATGTCACTGCCAACACATATGCTTATTTATTGTACATGGCTCCAGTTGCATTATACCTTCAATTATTAAATTAACCAACACCTATACACCACTTAGCCAACTCCACGTAATTACCAAGATCACTGAATACTGCCAACACACTAAATCACACTGCCAACATTTAGGTTCAATGATTGTACTCTTATCCTTGCCAACAATCCACACTACTTTGCCAACAGTCGTACACACATTTAATCGGCATATCACTACCTTTCCCTAATTTGACCGTACACTGTTAACACCTAATCATACACACTTAATCAGTCCCGTAATGAATAATCCTTCCCCTACTTTGATCACGTACTCTGCCAACAGCCACAAATTCCATCACACTTCCATTACACAATCCCAATTGACTTATCATTTTACCAACATCCCTACTTCGTACTACACATTACCATGCACAACAGGGAAACTAATTCTGAAAACTAACCTCTCTCCAAAAGCTGCACACTAGTTTCGAAAGTATTAAACACTACTTCATAAACAAAATCGGTTAGAGTTGAGCTATAAACTAGATAGTTAACACAGGCTTCCCTCAGTACTGCCTGGAGGGAGAGGGAAATAGTCCAGGTGTAGACTTGCTAACTTAGCTGATGAACTAGATTAAACCTGAAGTAAATATTAAAAGGACAGTACACTAAGAACATTGGAAAGATTATAAAAGTATTCCTTAAAAGCTTGGCTATTGAAAAGTTAGTTAAATAATTGATTAAGAATGATCAAAAATGCCAAATTACATTGCCAATGAAAAATAGGCTTAAAATCCAAAATAAAGCTGACAAATTGCCGAAAGCCCAATAGCTATTGCAAAATTAATAATATAAAGATGTACTTTCAAAAGAAAATTCCAGTACACAATGGGCATATCCTGAAGTGAACCAAAAGTTATACCATGGTCACAAAAGTTAAGTTACGTATGAAGTACTTTAGGTACGTAATATAAAAGCAAAATTGTGTTCATTTGTTATAAGATATCAAACCAGTAAGGTTGATACAAAAATAACGAAGTATTAAAAGTATATGATTTTTGTAAGATAATATACAAATGTATGTCTGATCAATAAAATACTAAGTCTATATATTCCTTTAATATCCATTATATTTTTGTTTCTCCTGTTATTTAAAGTTTATATACTGTATGTACAGTGTTTTGTAAGATATTATACAAATGTGTGTGACTGATCAATAAAATACTAAGTCTACATATTCTCTTTAATATCCATTATATTTTTGTTTCTCCTGTTATTTAAAGTTTATATGCTGTATGTACAGTGTTTTGTAAGATATTATACAAATGCATGTCTGACTGATCAATAAAATACTAAGTCGATATATTCTTTTTAATATCCATTATAATTTGTTTGTTATTACAAGTTTATATAGTCAGTTTTCAAGTATATTTTTTTTAGTTAATTATCTTGGTTCTCTTCATATTACTATTACTTTAAGTTATTCAAGTAAAGTTTTTCCAAGTTAATTTTATTTTACTAAGTCCATATATTGGAACTTAATTTATAATTGAGAACTTTTTTTCTAAGTTCTCTTTTCATATTCAGTATATTTTCTCAGTTCTCTTACATCTGTATAGTTTCATATTTTATTTATTTTTGTTTCCAAGTCCATATATTGGAATTTTATTTATAATTGAGAACTAGTTTTTCTAAGTTAATTGTTTTATTTTCTAAGTTCTCTTTTCATTTTTGTTTTCTAAGTCCATAAGTTGGAACTTTATTTATAATTGAGAACTATTTTTCTAAGTTTTTATCAGTTATAAAAGTCATAGCTTATAATATAGTGATCAATAAAAGATAGGTTAGTTTATTATTTTTTTATTAAGCAAAGTTCGCGTGACAGAGACGATATATAACAATATTATATCAAGTGAAGTTAATAGCAAATACAGAGTTATGAATTCAAGTGATAGAATATATCATAAGTTACATTTAAGGCAAATACAATCATTGAAATTAAAGCAAAGCAAAATATTGAAGCTGAAGGAGGGAACCAACTCGGGGAAGAAGGGGGGAGGGGGGGACATCATCAAAGCAACAAAACTGTGAAGTAATAAGAAAAATAGCAAAGATTAGAGTAAAGGTAATAAGACCTATCTCATCTGAAAGGGAAAAATAGATTAGCCTAACCTAACACACACCATTCATACCATGCAACTACTACTACTACTACTACTACTACTACTACTACTACTACGACTACTACTACGACTACTACTACGACTACTACTACGACTACTACTACGACTACTACTACGACTACTACTACGACTACTACTACGACTACTACTACGACTACATACTACGACTACATACTACGACTACAACCTAACCTAACCTACCCTCCCCTCCTAACCTATACCACCACCACTACGACTACATACTACTACATACTACGACTACATACTACGACTACAAACTACGACTACATACTACAACTACATACTACGACTACATACTACGACTACATACTACGACTACATACTACGACTACATACTACGACTACAACCTAACCTAACCTAACCTACCCTCCCCTCCTAACCTACACCACCACCACTATGACTACATACTACGACTACATACTACGACTACATACTACGACTACAAACAAAACAGGAATATCACTCCCCTTGTATGGTAGTGGCGTGGGCAGTTTCTCGCAGCAATCGGCAGAGTCCACAGGCAGCAACCGGCAGAGTCCACAGGCGGCAGAGTCCACAGGCAGCAACCGGCAGAGTCCACAGGCAGCAGAGTTCACAGGCGGCAGAGTCCACAGGCAGCAACTCCAATCCTGAAAACGAGAAATAAAACATTAATTTAGGATCTTTAAATAAATACATAAATATAACTATATTATTCTGCTTATACTGTTCACAACAAGTAGGCAAATACTGATTTTAATGTTTCCAATTTGAGTATTTTAGTTACAAGAGTTAAGCAAGGAAATACGATGTTAATTATCAAGCAATTATAATGAAAGGATGAAGCTAAATACTTTCTGATTACTTTTTAAATATGAACAGTATAACAACAGGCACAATTTATATATATTATCATATATTAACCCTTTGAAGATTATGACGCATTTCAACAGTTTATTCTGGCTATTATTAGACGATTTTGTACAGATTAGAAGGGTATATGAAAGTAAGAGGATTAATTGAGATAGTCTTTACGCTTCTGATGCCTACAGATCCTTCCTAAGCTGTATAAAATAGCTTAATGATAGCCAGAATAAAGTATCAAAATGCGTCATAATCCTGGAGGAGCTAATAATATAGTAAGGGCATCAGTAACTTACCCCAGACAGTTGGTAGGTTGTGGTGTGTTGGTAGTTCAGTGATGGTGTTGGTAGCTTCTGGTGTGTTGGTAGTTCAGTGATGGTGTTGGTAGCTTCTGGCAGAGTCCATAGTTCGGTGGGGGAGGTCAGACGCTAACACCAAATCAACTCCTGAAAAAGATCACAAAAAATAGGAATATGAGACTAAGGAATATTTACACAGTACGGGATAGGAATATAATATTTACGCATTAATTACCGGTAACGTTTTTATCATAATATTCTGGCAACTATAAGATGATCTTATTCAGCTTAAAAAGGACGTATACCAATTAAAAGGCTACAGACTATCTCCATCAATTCTTTTAGTTACCATATATCCTTCATAAACTTGAAGAAAATCGTCTTAATCCAGCTGAAATAATAACCAAAATATATCATCGGTATTGCTATGGTTAACGCTACACCTTTCTAACCTAACTTCCTCATATCTAGTCCCTGTTTCTCTTCAACTGACGGTAAATTTCAAAGTTCCCATCAAGATTTCTCAGTTACTTTGAAAATTTTGTGGTGAAATATGGTGCTAATTATATAAACTTGGTCTTAATAATTATGATGCAGAGACATAGTGGCTTCATATTTTTCCATTAAGTATCGATAAATTAGCTGCTAAGGGATTCAATTTACCGCCAGATGAAATTAAACAGAGTATAAAAACTCCCACGTGATTAATCCCTTGAGGATTATGACCAGGTTTTGGCAGTTTATTCTGGCTATCAGACGATTTTATTCCTAGGTAAGGAAGGGTCTATGGAAGTCAGAGGGTAAATTGAGGCAGTATTTACCATCATAATTCCCATAGATCCTTCCTAAACTGTATCAAATCAACTAATGATAGCCAAAATGCACCACAATCATCAAAGGGTTAATAATCGATTAGAATATTCAACTAAGAAATATTTACAGGTATATAATATTAAACATAATATAAAATACCTTACTGTAAAGTACGGATCATAAAAATAATGAATTCAAATATTTAAGTGATAAACCATAAAATATTGACAAAGAACCGAGTTGCATTTAAACGTCTCTACTGAACTGGGTTGTATAGAAAACGGTAATGCGCGCGTTGGTCCTGGGGCTGGCTGGCTGCCTGAGTCGCCCAAAAACGCCTAAAACGCCCGAAATGACCACGCCCAAAATAACGCTACAGCATTCTAACCTACACCAATCGATTTACCGCACCATTTTAAACCATTTAAACTAAACATTTTGTTTCTTTGCTGGACTGGTGTTAGATTTTCCAAATTCGCCTTCCCTGAGCCAAGAATCGAAATTTTCAGTCACAAATTTGAAAGTCCAGTAACTTTTGTAATTTTCAAGTTACAAGGTTGAGACTTTGATAATAGGTTGTTCGATTTATTTCTAGAAATGATCTTTTTCAGATTTTTCAATTTTTGTATTTTAAGAAAGTTATGAATATATTAGTGCCGCTTTATTCATAAAACGTGAATTATAAGTAAATGTGGTTGAAATTAGTGGTTTATTCACAATAATATGAACTCAATTATATATTCCGTTCCATATAAACACTTGCAAATTAACTTCAATACAATAATAACCGAGTAAAGTAGATATTGTGAGACTTGGTGATCCACGCGCTCTGGCCCAGTCTGGCTGCCTGGCCCAAGTCCAGGCTTGAACGTCCCAAAACGCCCGAATTTACTACGCCCAAAATTAACGCTACACCTTTCTAACCTACACCAATCGATTTACCACATCATTTTATACTGCCTTCTCTACTTTTTAATTTTGCTGGACTTGTGTCAATTTCTCCAAATTCGCCTTCCCTGAGCCAAGAATTGAAATTTTCAGTCACAAATTTGAAAGTCCATTTGTAACTAAGTACCAGTAATTGGTAACATTATTTTGTATTTACGCAATGTGCTACATATTTATGCATTCTGCCTCAGATTAATCTATAACAAACGAAAAACGTAGTATAAAAGAAGAATATAGTATTAAAGTACTGACTATCCACGCACTCTAAACCTTGATTTTTTAAGTTAATGTGTGTGATTATCTATTTATCAACTCTGCGTAAGTTAAGAAGGATGATATAGTCTTTTACCTCAATAATTCCAACAGATCCTTCCTAAGCTGTATAAAATTGTCTACGTCTAATGACAGCCAGAAAAACTGCTAAAATGCGTCATAATCTTCAGAGGGTTAAATTTGGTTTAGCCTTATATCAAGGGATCAATAACTTACCTTGGGTTAGTTGTGGTTGTGGTGGTCGTGGTGGTTGAGATCGTACTAGTGGTAGTTGTGGTCGTGATGTTCTGCTGGTAGTTGTTGAGGTAGTGGTGGTGGTTGAGGTAGTGGTGGTGGTTGTTGAGGTAGTGGTGGTGGTTGTTGAGGTAGTGGTGGTAGAGATCGTACAAGTGGTAGTGGTGGTGGTAGCAGGTGGTTGTGGTATAGATGGCACTGGTACTAGTTTCGGTAGAAATTGTTATTTCATTTGATTTTTGTTTTCTCTTAACTGTAATGGTGGTAGTCGTGGTGATGGTAGTCGCCGAGGTAGTAGAAGTAGTGGTTGTAGTTGTGGTAGCGGATATGGTGGTAGCCGTGGTAGTAGTAGTAGCTGTGATGGTAGTAGTAGTGGTGGTGGTAGACATAGTTGTGGTAGCTGTGGTGGTAGCCGTGGTCATAGCCGTGGTGGAAATAGTAGTGGTGGTTATAGTGGTAACCATTTTCGTGGTGGTAGTAGTTGAGGTGATTATAGTGGTAGTGGCGGTAATTGTGGCAGCTGTAGTGGTTTTAATGGGGGTGGTAGTTGTGGCAGACGTGGTAGTAGTAGTGATGGTAGTTGTGGTATCTGGTTGTAGTCGTGGTAGCTGTGGTTGTAGTCGTGGTAGCTGTGGTTGTAGTCGTGGTAGCTGTGGTGGTAGTTGTGGTAGCTGTGGTGGTAGTTGTGGTACCTGTGGTGGTAGTCGTAGTGTTGGTGATCTTCTTTCGGCTGTTTCTCTTAGGGGTCGCCACAGCAGATCACTCGCCTCCATCTCACTCTGTCCCCTGTTATCACACCAACCTCCCGCATGTCCTCCCTCACTGCATCATCGTCCTCTTTGGCTTTCCTCTTTTAATTTTGGCTGGTAGCTCCATCCCAAGTATCCTTCTTCCAACATACTCCACATGCCTCCTCTGCACATGTCCAAACCACCTTCCGGCTCAATCTCGCCTCTCTCGCTTTGTCCCGTCATACATGCGCTGTCCCTCTAATATACTCATTTCTAATTTTGTCCATCCTTGTCACTCCAAAAGAAAATCGCAGCATCTTCATCTCTGCCTCCCGTCTTGTTGCCAATGCCACCGTCTCCATACCGTACAACATAGCTGGTCTCACTACCGTCTTGTATACTATCCCTTTCACTCTTGCAGACACCCTTCTATCGCAGATCCCTCCAGCTGTCACCCTTCTCCACCCACTCCACCCGGCCTGCACCTTAGTGTTTGTGGTGTGGTAGTAATGGTAGCTGTGGTAGTAGTAATGGTAGCTGTAGTGGTGTTGACAGTAGTAGTAGTTGGGGTGGTAGCGGTGTTGGTAGTAGTCGTGGTAGCTGTGGTGGTAGTAGTTGTGGTGGTAGCGGTGTTAGTATTAGTTGTGGTAGCTGTGGTGGTAGCCGTGGTGGTGGTAGGAGTGTTGGTAGCAGTCGTGGTGGTGGCAGCGTTGGCAGTTAATAGAGAAGCACCAAAACCCACACATTCTGGAAGGAAGAATTAACATCATTAGTAATATAGTCAGATTTCTAATAAACATTCATTAAGGGGAGATGGTTCATTTTTTGGTCGATTTGTGTCATGTTTTTATTATTTGTCTAGTTTCCTCCCTAGATATCCATCACACTTAAAAAAACAACCCCAGGATTCCCCTTTAAGATATATTTGTACATTTTTCGGTAGAAAAATGTCCCGGCCCTTAAATTAGAGGCTGGTTATCGCTAGCCAGGAAAACATCGACACCTAAATGACACAAAAAGTCTAATTATTGACAAAGAAATGGGACGAAAGGTCTTCAAATCGTCAAACTAATAGGCCGAACTTCATATAATCTGAAAACAAAGGGGGCTAACATGAGAAAGAAGGGGGACCGGGAAAACGACCCATCTCCTCTTAGGAGTGTATAGCTATAGCGTGATAAATTCTACGGCCCCAACACATACCCCATCATTGTCGGTGCTATAATATAAGTCTACGGCCCCAACACATACCCCATCATTGTCGGTGCTATAATTTAAGTCTACAGCCCCAACACATACCCCATCATTGTCGGTGCTATAATATAAGTCTACGGCCCCAACACATACCCCATCATTGTCGGTGCTATAATATAAGTCTACGGCTACACATACCCCATCATTGTCGGTGCTATAATATAAGTCTACGGTCCCAACACATACCCCATCATTGTCGGTGCTATAATATAAGTCTACGGCCCCAACACATACCCCATCATTGTCGGTGCTATAATATAAGTCTACGGCCCCAACACATACCCCATCATTGTCGGTGCTATAATATAAGTCTACGGTCCCAACACATACCCCATCATTGTCGGTGCTATAATATAAGTCTACGGCCTCTACACATACCCCATCATTGTCGGTGCTATAATATAAGTCTACGGCCCCAACACATACCCCATCATTGTCGGTGCTATAATATAAGTTTACGGCCCCAACACATACGTCTACACATACCCCATCATTGTCGGTGCTATAATATAAGTCTACGGCCCAACATACCCCATCATTGTCGGTGCTATAATATAAGTCTACGGACACATACCCCATCATTGTCGTGCTATAATAAGTCTACGGCCCCAACACATACCCCATCATTGTCGGTGCTATATATAAGTCTACGGCCCCAACACATACCCCATCATTGTCGGTGCTAATATAAGTCTACGGTCCCAACACATACCCCATCATTGTCGGTGCTATAATATAAGTCTACGGTCCCAACACATACCCATCATTGTCGGTGCTATAATATAAGTCTACGGTCCCAACACATACCCCATCATTGTCGGTGCTATAATATAAGTCTACGGTCCAACACATACCCATCATTGTCGGTGCTATAATATAAGTCTACGGCCCAACACATACCCCATCATTGTCGGTGCTATAATATAAGTCTACGGTCCCCAAACATACCCCATCATTGTCGGTGCTATAATATAAGTCTACGGCCCAACACATACCCCATCATTGTCGGTGCTATAATATAAGTCTACGGTCCCCAACACATACCCCATCATTGTCGGTGCTATAATATAAGTCTACGGCCCAACACATACCCCATCATTGTCGGTGCTATAATATAAGTCTACGGCCCCAACACATACCCCATCATTGTCGGTGCTATAATATAAGTCTACAGCCCCAACACATACCCCATCATTGTCGGTGCTATAATATAAGTCTACGGCCTCTACACATACCCCATCATTGTCGGTGCTATAATATAAGTCTACGGCCCCAACACGTACCCCATCATTGTCGGTGCTATAATATAAGTCTACGGTCCCAACACATACCCCATCATTGTCGGTGCTATAATATAAGTCTACGGCCCCAACACATACCCCATCATTGTCGGTGCTATAATATAAGTCTACGGCCTCTACACATACCCCATCATTGTCGGTGCTATAATATAAGTCTACGGTCCCATACATACCCCATCATTGTCGGTGCTATAATATAAGTCTACGGCCTCTACACATACCCCATCATTGTCTGTGCTATAATATAAGTCTACGGCCCCATACATACCCCATCATTGTCGGTGCTATAATATAAGTCTAGGGCCCCAACACATACCCCATCATTGTCGGTGCTGTAATATAAGTCTACGGCCCCAACACATACCCCATCATTGTCGGTGCTATAATATAAGTCTACGGTCCCAACACATACCCCATCATTGTCGGTGCTATAATATAAGTCTACGGCCCCAACACATACCCCATCATTGTCGGTGCTATAATATAAGTCTACGGCCCCAACACATACCCCATCATTGTCGGTGCTATAATATAAGTCTACGGCCCCAACACATACCCCATCATTGTCGGTGCTATAATATAAGTCTACGGCCCCAACACATACCCCATCATTGTCGGTGCTATAATATAAGTCTACGGTCCCCAACACATACCCCATCATTGTCGGTGCTATAATATAAGTCTACGGCCTCTACACATACCCCATCATTGTCGGTGCTATAATATAAGTCTACGGCCTCTACACATACCCCATCATTGTCTGTGCTATAATATAAGTTTACGGCCCCATACATACCCCATCATTGTCGGTGCTATAATATAAGTTACGGCCCCAACACATACCCCATCATTGTCTGTGCTATAATATAAGTTTACGGCCCCATACATACCCCATCATTGTCGGTGCTATAATATAAGTCTAGGGCCCCAACACATACCCCATCATTGTCGGTGCTATAATATAAGTCTACGGTCCCAACACATACCCCATCATTGTCGGTGCTATAATATAAGTCTACGGTCCCAACACATACCCCATCATTGTCGGTGCTATAATATAAGTCTACGGCCCCAACACATACCCCATCATTGTCGGTGTTATAATATAAGTCTACGGCCCCAACAAAATACCCCATCATTGTCGGTGCTATAATATAAGTCTACGGCCCCAACACATACCCCATCATTGTCGGTGCTATAATATAAGTCTACGGTCCCAACACATACCCCATCATTGTCGGTGCTATAATATAAGTCTACGGCCCCAACACATACCCCATCATTGTCGGTGCTATAATATAAGTCTACGGCCCCAACACATACCCCATCATTGTCGGTGCTATAATATAAGTTTACGGCCCCAACACATACCCCATCATTGTTGGTGCTATAATATAAGTCTACGGCCCCAACACATACCCCATCATTGTCGGTGCTATAATATAAGTCTACGGTCCCAACACATACCCCATCATTGTCGGTGCTATAATATAAGTCTACGGCCCCAACACATACCCCATCATTGTCGGTGCTATAATATAAGTTTACGGCCCCAACACATACCCCATCATTGTCGGTGCTATAATATAAGTCTACGGTCCCAACACATACCCCATCATTGTCGGTGCTATAATATAAGTCTACGGCCCCAACACATACCCCATCATTGTCGGTGCTATAATATAAGTCTACGGCCCCAACACATACCCCATCATTGTCGGTGCTATAATATAAGTCTACGGCCCCAACACATACCCCATCATTGTCGGTGCTATAATATAAGTCTACGGTCCAACACATACCCCATCATTGTCGGTGCTATAATATAAGTCTACGGCCCCAACACATACCCCATCATTGTCGGTGCTATAATATAAGTCTACGGCCCCAACACATACCCCATCATTGTCGGTGCTATAATATAAGTCTACGGCCCCAACACATACCCCATCATTGTCGGTGCTATAATATAAGTCTACGGCCCCAACACATACCCCATCATTGTCGGTGCTATAATATAAGTCTACGGTCCCAACACATACCCCATCATTGTCGGTGCTATAATATAAGTCTACGGCCCCAACACATACCCCATCATTGTCGGTGTTATAATATAAGTCTACGGCCCCAACACATACCCCATCATTGTCGGTGCTATAATATAAGTCTACGGCCCCAACACATACCCCATCATTGTCGGTGCTATAATATAAGTCTACGGTCCCAACACATACCCCATCATTGTCGGTGCTATAATATAAGTCTACGGCCCCAACACATACCCCATCATTGTCGGTGCTATAATATAAGTCTACGGTCCCAACACATACCCCATCATTGTCGGTGCTATAATATAAGTCTACGGCCCCAACACATACCCCATCATTGTCGGTGCTATAATATAAGTCTACGGCCCCAACACATACCCCATCATTGTCGGTGCTATAATATAAGTCTACGGTCCCAACACATACCCCATCATTGTCGGTGCTATAATATAAGTCTACGGCCCCAACACATACCCCATCATTGTCGGTGCTATAATAAGTTTACGGCCCCAACACATACCCCATCATTGTCGGTGCTATAATATAAGTCTACGGCCCCAACACATACCCCATCATTGTCGGTGCTATAATATAAGTTTACGGCCCCAACACATACCCCATCATTGTCGGTGCTATAATATAAGTCTACGGCCCCAACACATACCCCATCATTGTCGGTGCTATAATATAAGTCTACGGTCCCAACACATACCCCATCATTGTCGGTGCTATAATATAAGTCTACGGCCCCAACACATACCCCATCATTGTCGGTGCTATAATATAAGTCTACGGCCCCAACACATACCCCATCATTGTCGGTGTTATAATATAAGTCTACGGCCCCAACACATACCCCATCATTGTCGGTGCTATAATATAAGTCTACGGCCCCAACACATACCCCATCATTGTCGGTGCTATAATATAAGTCTACGGTCCCCAACACATACCCCATCATTGTCGGTGCTATAATATAAGTCTACGGCCCCAACACATACCCCATCATTGTCGGTGCTATAATATAAGTCTACGGCCCCAACACATACCCCATCATTGTCGGTGCTATAATATAAGTCTACGGCCCCAACACATACCCCATCATTGTCGGTGTTATAATATAAGTCTACGGTCCCAACACATACCCCATCATTGTCGGTGCTATAATATAAGTCTACGGCCCCAACACATACCCCATCATTGTCGGTGCTATAATATAAGTCTACGGTCCCAACACATACCCCATCATTGTCGGTGCTATAATATAAGTCTACGGCCCCAACACATACCCCATCATTGTCGGTGTTATAATATAAGTCTACGGTCCCAACACATACCCCATCATTGTCGGTGCTATAATATAAGTCTACGGTCCCAACACATACCCCATCATTGTCGGTGCTATAATATAAGTCTACGGCCCCAACACATACCCCATCATTGTCGGTGCTATAATATAAGTCTACGGCCCCAACACATACCCCATCATTGTCGGTGCTATAATATAAGTCTACGGCCCCAACACATACCCCATCATTGTCGGTGCTATAATATAAGTCTACGGCCCCAACACATACCCCATCATTGTCGGTGCTATAATATAAGTCTACGGCCCCAACACATACCCCATCATTGTCGGTGCTATAATATAAGTCTACGGCCCCAACACATACCCCATCATTGTCGGTGCTATAATATAAGTCTACGGTCCCAACACATACCCCATCATTGTCGGTGCTATAATATAAGTCTACGGCCCCAACACATACCCCATCATTGTCGGTGCTATAATATAAGTCTACGGCCCCAACACATACCCCATCATTGTCGGTGCTATAATATAAGTCTACGGCCCCAACACATACCCCATCATTGTCGGTGTTATAATATAAGTCTACGGCCCCAACACATACCCCATCATTGTCGGTGCTATAATATAAGTCTACGGCCCCAACACATACCCCATCATTGTCGGTGCTATAATATAAGTCTACGGTCCCAACACATACCCCATCATTGTCGGTGTTATAATATAAGTCTACGGCCCCAACACATACCCCATCATTGTCGGTGCTATAATATAAGTCTACGGTCCCAACACATACCCCATCATTGTCGGTGCTATAATATAAGTCTACGGCCCCAACACATACCCCATCATTGTCGGTGCTATAATATAAGTCTACGGCCCCAACACATACCCCATCATTGTCGGTGCTATAATATAAGTCTACGGCCCCAACACATACCCCATCATTGTCGGTGCTATAATATAAGTCTACGGTCCCAACACATACCCCATCATTGTCGGTGCTATAATATAAGTCTACGGCCCCAACACATACCCCATCATTGTCGGTGCTATAATATAAGTCTACGGTCCCAACACATACCCCATCATTGTCGGTGCTATAATATAAGTCTACGGTCCCAACACATACCCCATCATTGTCGGTGCTATAATATAAGTCTACGGTCCCAACACATACCCCATCATTGTCGGTGCTATAATATAAGTCTACGGTCCCAACACATACCCCATCATTGTCGGTGCTATAATATAAGTCTACGGCCCCAACACATACCCCATCATTGCCAGCGCTATAATATAAGTCTTCGGGCCCAACACATACCCCATCATTGTCGGTGCTATAATATAAGTCTACGGCCCCAACACATACCCCATCATTGTCGGTGCTATAATATAAGTCTACGGCCCCAACACATACCCCATCATTGTCGGTGCTATAATATAAGTCTACGGCCCCAACACATACCCCATCATTGTCGGTGCTATAATATAAGTCTACGGCCCCAACACATACCCCATCATTGTCGGTGCTATAATATAAGTCTACGGCCCCAACACATACCCCATCATTGTCGGTGTTATAATATAAGTCTACGGCCCCAACACATACCCCATCATTGTCGGTGCTATAATGTTACTATAGTTTGGTCGTATTCCATTCATTATTTATAAGTAGGCGAGATATCTCAACTTCCATCCTCTGTAACTTAAAAAGGGCTGACACAAATGGGCCGTAAATTCCCACACCCATTCCCTGGCTGACTCATTCTAAATTGTAGACATATTAAGGGGGGTGACCTGTTTTTGTTATGTCCTTTTCTATCTTTCTCTGGCTTGTAAACCATTTGGTCCCATTCAGCCTACTGTTTTAAGACGTTCATCCCCATCCAGGTGTCAATTTTTTACTGGTGAGCGGTAGCGAACCAGCATTTTTTTTATTTTTGTTTGACAGCAGGCTAAATTTGTATATTTTTCGATAGAAAAGTGTCTCCGGCGAAACCGGATTTCTTCATATAATGCTGGCTCGCTATCGCTCGCCAGCAAGAAATCGACACCTAGATGGGGATAAACGTCTTAAAATAGTTGGCTGAATGGGGCCGAATGGATACAAGCCAGAGAAAGAGAGAAAAGGACAGAAATAACAAAAAGCAGGTCACCCCCCTTAACTCGATTACTCCTGTAGTTTGTGAGTTATGGAGGATAGAAGTTAAGATCTCTCGCCTAATTATAATTAAATGGATTATAGCCAGTCAATATGGTAAGCTATTGTAGTCTGGTAAATTGCTATCTCGCCATCCTGATTACTGTGCTAGTACAGTCACGCTAATAAGTGCTGTCTCAACAGCAAGTATGTTTTGTTCAATAATTGGCATCAACAATGTCTAAGCTTCATTTCTTCATATCGAGTGAAATATACAAACATGTTCCTACACTTACCCACCCTATTCAACATCTGACAGACATTAATACAGCACAGAACAAGCCAAAAGTAATGACAGCTAGAATATGACTTATTAGCGCGACCGTACAAGGTTTTGTACCGAAATATGTTGCAAATTATGAAAACTTGGCAATGATATGACACCGAGACATAGCAGTACCATATTTTCCCATTAAGAATCCATTAATAAGATGCTAAGGGATTCAATATAACATCAGCTGAAGACAAAAAAACTATAGTTGTAAGAGCAATGAGAAGTACTAGCACATTATTACAGTACTATCATTGCTATTATTACATTTAGTGGAATATAATACTGAAACATAGAAACTTCATATTTTCCATTAAGTATTGAGGGAGGGAGGGTGGAGGGATGGATCGGGTTGTGAAGGATGGATGTAGTGGGAGGGAGGGAGGGAGATGGATGTAGTGGGGACGGAGAGAGGGAGAGGCGTGAATGCGGTAGGGAAGAGGGAGGAAGGGGGTGAATGCAGTGGGGAGGGAGGGAGGAAGAGGGTGAATGCAGTAGGGAGGGAGGGAGGAAGAGGGTGAATGCAGTGGGGAGGGAGGGAGGAAGGGGTGAATGTAGTGGGGAGGGAAGGAAGAAGAGGGTGAATGCAGTGGGGAGGGAGGGAGGAAGGAAGGGGTGAATGCAGTGGGGAGGGAGGGAGGAAGGGGAGGAATGCAGTGGGGGGGAGGGGGTGAATGCAGTGCCCCCCACTGAGGGAGGGA
The DNA here is from genome assembly GCA_032716605.1 of Paralithodes platypus. Taxonomy (NCBI): domain Eukaryota; kingdom Metazoa; phylum Arthropoda; class Malacostraca; order Decapoda; family Lithodidae; genus Paralithodes; species Paralithodes platypus. The sequence continues at coordinate 5,452,852 of CM064575.1, forward strand.
GGGGGTGAATGCAGTGGGGAGGAAGGGTGAATGCAGTGGGAATGGGGGAATGTAGTGAGGGGGGAGGGAGGAAGGGGGTGAATGCAGTGGGGAGGGAGGAAGGGGGTTAATGTAGTTGGGAGGGAGGGAGGAAGGGGTGAATGCAGTGGGGAGGGAGGGAGGAAGGGGTGAATGCAGTGGGGAGGGAGGAAGGGGGTGAATCCAGTGGGGAGGGAGGGAGGAAGGGGGTGAATGCAGTGGGGAGGGAGGGAGGGAAGGTGGGTGGGGCAAAAATGGAGTGGGAAGGGAGGGAGGGACGTGGGTCGATTAAGATAATTAGAATAGTATTGAGAGGGTGTGAAAAAGGGACACAAGGGTAATTCTGCATAACTACTACTCCTGTTATTTTAGGTTTTCTTTATTTTCTTTATGTATTTTAATGCATTGCAAGTGTGTATTTTATTGTTACAAAGTGCGGAAAGCACTTTTTATTAGCATTTGCTTTGTTAATTGTAATTATTCAGATACCCCAACAATCTAGTAGTTTACTCGATTTAGTAAACTTTGAAAAGACATTAGCCTAACCTAACAACCTTACCTAACCTTACCTAGTATTATGGGTGGGGGCTGCCGCCCCCACACCCCCGCTGATTAGGTATTAAAACTATACAAAATTGATGTGATAAAGTCTATGGTGTTTACTCTGCAATCTTCAGCTTTGGCTGTCGAGAACAGGAAAGTACCATTAAAAATTTACCAACTTCTTGTAGGTTAAGCTCCACTCTGATTGGCTACTAAACATCGGGGAGGAGCCTCCAAGGAGGCTAGAATGTAAACAAAGTGTCCTGGACTGGCTGTACAAAAATAACTGATAATGTTATAGGGGAGTGAAAATCAAATTGACAAAATAAGAAAAGTAGCATTTATCCGCACATCAGTAATGTCCCCTGAGTAAGGTAAGAGCAAAAAATAATAATTCCACGAGACAGGAATCCCGTAATCGAGGAGTAGTTGTTCTGCAGAATACCCTTAAATGAATTCATTAAAATCGATTGTATGTTCATATATAACATCCGTTGACCGTGGTTTGCATACAGTGAGGCCGGTGTGACTAGGGTGGGAGGCCGGGGTGACTAGGGCCGATAAAACTAGGGGCCGGAGTGACATGAAATTGAAAAAATAAAATAAATAAAATCATTGGGTAGGCTATACTGAGTGATTTACCCTTCTATCCTTATAATTGCCTTTACTTCATCAATATTTAAGGGAGTAATGCTTTTTTTTTTTTTTTTTTTTAACTATACATTTCTAGTTATTATTTGTTTTGTGTCCTCGCTAGACATCCATCAAGCTTAAAAAAACACACCCCAGACCCCATTCAAGCTAGACTTGTACATTTTCCGGTAGAAAAATATCCCGGCCGAAGGATGGTTCCTTCTAAAATTACAGGGTCACTGCTCCTTATCGCTTGCCAGGAAATAATCGACACCTAAATGGCACGAAAAGTCTTAAAATGTACAAAGAAATGGGGCGAAAGGTCTCAATATCACCAAACTAACGGAACGAACGTCCGTTGAGATTTTTAAAATCTCAAAACTAATATGCTCAACATGAGGGAGAAGGGGGTCCAGAAAAAGCGATTACCTCCCCCTTAATTATGTTTGGGCATTATTCTAAAGGTGCCGGCGCCCGTGAGTGGTTTGAAGTATGAACAATATCTACATGGAATTTATAGAACGAAGCCTACCCCTACAGTCTAAAGTGTGTGTGTGTGTGTGTGTGTAAGAGAGAGAGAGAAAAAGAGAAAGAGAGAGAGAGTGAGCGCGAGAGAAAAAGAGCGAGAAAGAGAGCAAGAGAGGGAGAGCGAGAGATAATAAAAACAGATAATAGAGAGGAAAGAGAGAGAGGAAAGGGAGAGGAGAAAGAAAAAGAGGAGAGAGAGGAGAGAATAGATAGAGAGAGAAGATAGATAGAGAGAGGAAAGAGAGAGAGAGAGAGAGGAGAGAGAGAGGAGAGAGAGAGAGAGAGAGAGGAAAGATAGAGAGAGAGAGAGGAAAGATAGAGCGAGAGCGAGGAAAGAGCGAGAGCAAGGAAAGAGAGAGAGCATGAGCGAGGGAAAGAGAGAGGGAAAGAGAGAGAGCAAGAGCGAGGGAAAGAGAGAGAGCAAGAGCGAGGGAAAGAGAGAGAGCAAGAGCGAGGGAAAGAGAGAGAGCAAGAGCGAGGGAAAGAGAGAGAGCAAGCGAGCGAAAGAGAGACAAGAGCGAGGGAGAGAGAGGCAGGAGCGAAAGAGAGAGCGAGGGCAAGCGAGAGAGAGCGAGGGAAAGAGAGAGAGCAAGAGCGAGGGCAAGCGAGAGAGAGCGAGGGCAAGCGAGAGAGAGCGAGGGCAAGCGAGAGAGAGCGAGGGCAAGCGAGAGAGAGCGAGGGCAAGCGAGGGCAAGCGAGAGAGAGCGAGGGCAAGCGAGAGAGAGCGAGGGCAAGCGAGAGAGAGCGAGGGCAAGCGAGAGAGAGCGAGGGCAAGGCGAGGAGAGAGAGCGAGGGCAAGCAAGAGAGCGAGGGCAAGCGAGAGAGAGCGAGGGCAAGCGAGAGAGAGCGAGGGCAAGCGAGAGAGAGCGAGGGCAAGCGAGAGAGAGCGAGGGCAAGCGAGAGAGAGCGAGGGCAAGCGAGAGAGAGCGAGGGCAAGCGAGAGAGAGCGAGGGCAAGCGAGAGAGAGCGAGGGCAAGCGAGAGAGAGCGAGGGCAAGCGAGAGAGAGCGAGGGCAAGCGAGAGAGGCGAGGGCAAGCGAGAGAGGAGAGCGAGGGCAAGCGAGAGAGAGCGAGGGCAAGCGAGAGAGAGCGAGGGCAAGCGAGAGAGAGCGAGGGCAAGCGAGAGAGAGAGCGAGGGCAAGCGAGAGAGAGCGAGGGCAAGCGAGAGAGAGCGAGGGCAAGCGAGAGAGAGCGAGGGCAAGCGAGGGCAAGCGAGAGAGAGCGAGGGCAAGCGAGAGAGAGCGAGGGCAAGCGAGAGAGAGCGAGGGCAAGCGAGAGAGAGCGAGGGCAAGCGAGAGAGAGAGAGGGCAAGAGAGAGAGCAAGGGCGAGAGAGAGGGAGAGAAAGGCGGGAGGGGGGGAGAGAAAGGCGGGAGGGGGGAGCGACTGTGTGTGTGTGTGTGTGTGTGTGTGTGTGCGCGAGAGAGAGAGAGGGGGGAGGGGCAGAGTATTCCGGATCACGTTATAGGACTGCATCAAAATCACTGGAGCCCTAATTTAATCAAACAAATTATAGTTTTACAATCGATATACAAGATAAACTATACTGAGAACGAGTGGTGATCGTGGGGACGCGAGGGAAATTGGTAGGGAGTGGGGCGTAGAGAGGGTGGAAGGAGAAGAGGAGATAAGGGGGGGGGCGTCAGAAGCCAGAGGTTGAGAAGAGAGGAGGAAGAGAAGAGAGAGGAGAAGAGGAGGAGGAAAGGAGACGAAAGAGGATTGGAGAGGACGGGGAGGAGAGGAATGAAGGAGGGAGGAATGGGGGGGGGGGAAGCAGGGATGGGAATTGGCAAGAAAGAGGGGGGGGGGGGGACCAACATCGATGTCACCTCGTTTGCTAGTTTGTACCTTAAATTATGAGTTAATGGCCCCCTCTATATTCACACACCTCACCAACGCAATGTACACACACCAAATAGTTCCTGTTATTACCTAAATGTCCTGAAGGTCAACGATATTCCCGTAATTACTGGTTGTTAGAATATAATATTATGCAAACGACACAGCATACAAGAACCGGCTCAAACAGTCATAAGTTCACAATTTTCTTATATTACTCTAATAAATTACATGACTGACCACCTTAGCTATCATGGAATTTCAAAACACACCCGTATTTACACGAAAAGTTCCCCATACACACCTTATATACGGTGAAATACGAAGAGCCAACGCCGCAACGTCCTGTCCCTTCCAGTCGACTGTCAGCACTGACTATTGACGTCACATTCAACCTGCCCCTCCCCCTCGATCCACGAATCATGTTTGAATTATAAGATAGTTAATTAATCAACTTCCGCATTACCTTCAGGCTTAGGATGTTCACAGCACAAAGTCTAATTTATGCTAGGTATTTTAAAGTTGTTGTGAGCTGCATATAGGACCTTGTGATGCAGGGTTATTTACTTTTTAAATTGAAACTCTGGCATCGATATCAATCCTACAAAACAGATGAAGAGAAACTTCCGCGAGAGTCAAAAAATATTTAATAATTTAATGTACAGTTGCCCTCATGGACTTTGTATACATTTCGTGATTTTATGAATGGAAGGCAAATTAGTATGATTAAATTAGCAGTTTATTATATTTTGCGGCACTTAATTAATTCCTTCAGTATTTGAGAACGCATGCATATATTTTTATGCTGGATATTACTATACTCCGTTTCAGCGACTCTGGCAAAATATCGGCCCCCCCTATATGTCAATAATTCCAGCTGATTGGCTCTTGCAACCATCTCCAATGTCTCTTGTAGTAATTATTCCTTCTATTAGTCGCATAAGCCAATCAGCTGGAACTATTGCCATATAAGTGGACCATAATTGTTGCCAGAGTCGCTGATATAGAGTATAGGCGATTTTGGTCAGTTTAGGAATAGGTTGGGGGAGCTAGAAGGTTAATTGGGATAGTTTTTACTTTGATTACTTTACAATTTTTCTAGACTGCATACAATTGTCTGACAGTAGCCAGAATATAATCTAAAAATGCGTCCTGATACTGAGAGGGTTGTTGTTGTTGTTGTTCCCCAAGCTGCCTGGCCGAACAGCCCCAAGGCCCCGAGCAAGGCCTGGGTTAATATGATCGGTTAATGGGTTTAAAGCAAATTATTCTTGTAAGTTAACCCTTTGAAGATTATGACGCATTTTGACAGTTTATTCTGGTTACCATTAGACCCCTATTATCCCAACCCCTACTCTGTGCAACTCTCCAACTCAAGAGTGAAACGATTCTCCCAATCTTTCTTCTATTCAACAGCTGAGCTCTGGAACTCTCTCCCTGAATCCATTTTTCCCTCATCCTATGACATAAATTGTTTCAAATTCCGTGTGTCCAGACATTTTGGCTCGAACATTCCCTGATTTTGGCCCTGTCACTCTTTCAACTCTGGGGGAGGCACTCGTCACAGGCAGTTTTGCCTTTTGTCTCCCTCGTCCGCATAGATAAAAAAGACGATTGTATACAACTTAGGAAGGATTTGTGGGAATTATAAGGATAAAGACAAGCTCAATTATAAAATCACATTTTCTCGAGACAACTGACCTGGGTCACCCAAGCCAACCCAGCCCTGTTCGGTCTCCGGGGCCAAGACCACCTCTATACATTCCAGGGCTGACTTTACCCAGGTACAGTCACGCTATTAAGTGATGTCTCGGCACCAAGTATGTTTTGATCAATAATTGGTATCAGTAATATCTAAGCTTTATTTCTTCATATCGAGTGAAATATACAAACATGTTCCTACAATTACCCACCCTATTCAACATCTGACAGACATTAATACAGCACAGAGCAAGCCAAACGTAATGACAGCTGGGACATGGCTTATTAGCGCCACCGTACACCTAGGCCAACAATACCTAAGATACCGGAAATGGACTCGGGTAAATGGACAGGCCTGGATCGGCCAGGGTGCACTCAAGATATATAGACTATCTTTATATCTTGGATGCACCAGGCTCGTTTGTGCTACTTACGAGTTCATATTGGACAACGAGTTTTGTCTGGGAGGGTACACTCTAAAAGACAAAACTCAGGCCCTTTACACTATGTAGTCCGACGTTTTGTGGGTTATTATATTTTGATTAATTATTATTGAGGAATTTCCTTGCTTTTGCCATTTTTGATCAATGTATTTATGTCCCCTAGGCTAAAAATAAAATAAAATACAAATAAAAAAATAAAACGCTTTCCCAGACTTTCTTTAAACTAAATAATTCCTACCCAGACCCCCTTCAAGCTAAATGTGTATATGATTCGATACAAACCTGTTCCGGTCGAAGGCTAACTTATTTAAAAGTTACAGCCTCGCTACGGCTCGCCCAGAAAAAATCGACACCTGAATGGGGTAAAGTGCAGTATTATCGCCAAACTAATACGGCTTGCCCAGAAAAAAATTGACACCTGAATGGGGTAAAATGCAGTAATATCGCCAAACTAATGGGGTGAAACGTCTTAAACTCTCTAAACTAATGGAGCGAAGCAGGGAAGGTCCAAAAAGCCTCCTCTCGGCCCAAACAGGGTTATGTCACGTCCCCCCCCCCCCCCCAGCCCTTGTACAGTTGGCCAAATAAGTTGTCTCCGCTGGATTCTGGCAATGATAAGCCGATTGTATTCAGCTTAGGAAGGACGTCTACCCATTAAAAGGCTACGGACTATCTCAATTTATCCTTTTAGCTACCATACATCCATCCTAAGCTTCACAAATACGTCTAAATGGATACAAAACACGTCACCGGTACAGAAAGGGATAATATTGCTTAAGGGGAGGTTTTTAGTTTGTTTCCTACTCCTCCAGCAATCTTAAAATTTCACCCACTTGACCCCCTTTCAAGATAAATTTGTACATTTTTCGGTAGAACATTTTTCTGGCCGAAGGCCGGTTGCTCTTAAATTACAGGCTCGCTATCGCTCGCCAGGATAAAATCAACACCTAAATGGCACGAAAGGTCTTAAAATTGACAGAATGGGGCGGAAATTCTTAAAATCACCAAACTAATGGGGCAAACGTCTTAAAATCTCAAAAACAATGGGGCTAGACATGAGGGAGAAAGGGGTCAAGAAAAAAAAACCCAAGTGGAAATCTCCCCTTAACCCATTGAGGATTATGACGCATTTTGACCATATATATTGGCTATCATTAGACGATTTTATGCAGTTTAGGAAAGCCCTCTATGATTCTAAGAGGTCAAAAACCAACTCATTTATGCCTCTGACTCCCACAGATCCTTCCTCAGCTGAATACAAACGTCTAATGATAGCCACAATAAAGTGTTAAAACGCGTCATAATCCTCAAGGGGTTAACATGCCTTTAAGGGGAGACTGGCCGTTTGTTTGGTCTATTAATTCATTTATTCATATATTTTTTTAGTTTCCTCCCTAGACCTCCATCAAACTTAGAAAAACACCCCCTAGACCCCCCTTCAAGATAAATTTGTACATTTTTCGGTAGAAAAATGTCCCGGCCGAAGGCCGGTTCCTCTTAAAATTGTAGGCTCGCTATCGCTCGCCAGGAAATAATCGACACCTAAATGGCACGAAAGGTCTTAAAATTGACAACGAAATGGGGCAAAAGGTGTTAAAATCGTCAAACTAATGGGCCGAACGTCTTCTAATCTCAAAACTAGTGGGGCTAAACATTAGGGAGAAGGGGGTCCAGAAAAACGGTCTGCCTCCCCTTAAATTGGCGTACGTTACAATTAAAATGACTATTTATACACAATTATCTAATCTAATAGAGTAATAACAGTTCTCATCTCGAGGTGGTTCAGTAGTATGGAGCGCATAGTGAGTGATAACATTACTATAATAGCCCATTCACTATAGGTAGGCCAGAATATGTAGTCCCCTAACCTCTGTAACTCAAAAAGGAATAGAGCAAAATATGGGCTGTAAATTGCCATACCCTTTCCTTCGTTGACTCTTCCCACATGGTGAAAATATTAGCTCGATAACCCTATAGTCTATTAGCTGTAAGTAGGCGAGACATCATGAACTCTATCCTCTGTAACTCAAAAAGGGCTAGAGCAAATGGGCTGTAAAATGCCATACTGTTTCCTCGGCTGACTCTTCCCAAATGGTAGAAATATTAGCTCGATTACTCTAGTCGTTTTTGAGTTACAGAGGTTAGAGTTCATGATTTTTTGCCTACTTACAGCGAATAGACTATAGTCGTTCTTGAGTTATAGAGGTTAGTGGATAAAATTTGTTGGCTTTATTATAATGAATCAACTATAAAGGAGGCTATGAGAGTGAAATGGAAGAGCAGAGAGGGAGATAAAACCAAGAGTGAAGTAGGGGGATGAAGTTGAGAGGTATAGGAATGAGAATAGAGTTGGGTGGAAGGAGGGGCACTGGTCGACGCATTACAAACGGATATGGAATTGATTCATTCATGGCCACAACCTCGGGCATCACGGCATTTGGCAATAAAAAGGTAGATAGATATATAAAATACAGTTGTTGTTGCTCGTTTCATATAAATATGATTAAAAATACAGACTAATACCAAACATATCAAAGCCATTCCAACAGCTTCCTCTATCTACAACACCCCTTCTCTGCTATCTACACTCTCCCAGCCGTGTGGTCCTAGTGTACTGTCTGATGGCGTTAATGGGTTTCGAAGTGTAAGATTAGACGATTCTATTCACCTTAGGACGAACCTCTTGGATTAAAACGAGTGATCTGATTCAATCACCCCTCCAATTCCCACAGATCCTTCTTAGACGAAATAAAACCGTCTTAACAATATAATAGTTGCTGAATAAAATAAAAGTCTTAACAATAAATAGTTGCTGAATAAAATCCGATTGAATTAGTGAAACAAAAAATCACATCAAATAAATGCCAGAAAAATAAAATCCGATTGAAAGAGTTAAACAAAATATCACATCAAATAATGGTCAGATTGCAAGAGCTAAACAATAGAATCGCAGCTCTCCTTTCGCTGTTGCGTACGACGAAGTGCAGGAGTAAGCAGCAGTGACAACATGTAAATACAAAGTTTAATAAGAAAACAACAGATAACTGCAGTCCTGGCATCCTTCATGGCGTACCAGAAAGGTTTAGCGCCTATGATAGCAAAGTATTCCAAAGGGTAAACTACCTCCGCATAGAATAATAGACTCATAGCCCATTGACAGCTAAAGACACTCAACCCAGAGGCTACACAGAGGAGCATCATTGGAACACGATACCAAAGTGTTTTAAAGGCAACAAAAGTAATGCCCGAAACAAAAACTAAACCCTGCGTCATGAATAGGAGAATAAGCCCAGTTTTTATGGCATATTTCAATTCTGGGAGACTCTCGATGCCAGTATACTTAGCCAAGATGTTATCAAAGCTCGGCATATCACTCCCAGATAAATGTTTTATCATGGTAAAGACAGAACCGATGAATTGTTCAAACTCGGCCGGGTCTATGTTAACACCCAGGATTTTGTCAACGGGAACGCCACTCTTGACCATCATAGTAAGCCCCCCGGTGATGTCCTCGGGTACTTCATGGATAAAAGACACTTGTAGGTAGATACAGCCACTAATATCCATGACCCACAATGCAAAAGCCAAAAGGCCAAGCAAGGCGACGAGGACTTTCCGTACAGTCTCCATATGGCGTTTGGATCTCACTTCTTTGTTGTCGGTCAGTGAAATCGCGGTTTTACCGTGATACAAGGTTATGTTATCGGAAACAATACTAGATTTTCGGTGGAAGTCCATTCTATTTAGATGTATCAGGAGTAATACTGTTTTAAACCTCAGTCAACACCGCTTAGGAATGCTTAAAACTCGCACTTATTAAACGTGACTGATCACTATCACAACAAGAACAAATATGACGATATCTAACAAGAATGTGCAGCATATTGTCTAGTTATCAATGAAAACTAATTAACTCCTTGTATGCTTAATTTATTTATGAAAAAATACTTAAATAATTATATTTTATGTTTATTCAACTAAAACATGAGACTAATACTATAAAGAAAAGATAAATGAAGTGATACTACACGTTAATCTTTTACAATATATTTTAGTCACCCAAAATATAAAGTTTTCTATAGTTTAGTTTGAAAGAGAAAATTAATTTTTAACACCAACTATACTATTTATTGACCACTCATTTCCTACAATATAGTTTCATGTACGTAATTCACATACATATATGCACACACTTACACTAAATTTGTACAAGTTAACCCTTTCAGTATTGGAGGACACTTTTCCCTCCTATTGTCTGGCTATTTTAGACGCTTTATGCAAATTAGGAAGAATTTCTAGTATTCTAAGGAATCAAAGGTATAGGAACTATCTCAACTAGGTCTATACTCTTTAGCTCCCACAAATTTGTCCTTAGCTGAATAAAATAGTCTAATAGTAGCCACAATAAACTGTCAATACGGGTCACAATCCTCAAGGGATTAACCTTTTCAATATATGAAGACATTTATTTTATGGCGAAATTGATTTGTATTGCGTCTAAATCCTCAAATGTTTAGACAAGATTTTCAGCTTAGGAAGGATATATGAACATCAGAAGTAATTGAGACAGTATTTATGTTTTTGACTCACACAGGTTCCTTCTAGTCTTAATAAAATTGTTTAATCATAGCCAGAATTATCAGAATAAACTGCTATAATGCGTGTGAATTTTAATGGGTTGAACGATATTACTTAGTTTATGAAGGATATATAAAAATCAGAGTTAATTGAGACAGTATTTATATTTTTCTACTCACACAGGTTCCTTCTAATCTTGATAACATCGTCTAATCATAGCCAGCATTATCTGGTAAAATACGGGTAAATTTTCAAAGGGTTAGATGATTTTATTCAGCTTAGGAAAGGTAGACCTACATGACAGTCATAGGTTTAATTGAGACAGTTGTATACAATTGCTTAGTGTTAGCAAGAACATAATAACAAGATCGCCATGTTACTGAGAGAGTTCACTCTTTCAGTATTAGGACGCCATTTTCCACTGTATTCAGGCTGTAAAGTCAGTGAACATAGGTTGGCCTAATCTGAACAAGATGCGGAAATACACTTAGAGCCATTTTATTAAACCATGGTAAGAGCTTTCCCTACGACCTTTCACGACCCAGATTGACCCTTATCGCTTACCTGTATAAGGGTCAATCTGGGCCGGGAAAGCTCTTACCATGGTTTAATAAAATGGGCCTTAGACTACCAAGCTAAGTGAGGTACGGTACCTTTATTAGAAAGGTGGTAACCTGTCTGCCTTGTAACCCAAGAGTTTCGGGTTCGATTCCCGCCCAGGGTGCAGATTTCGGGAGGCTATTTCAGCATCTAATGAAGTTTTAAGGTGTGTTGGTAAAATTGTCAAGATGGTTGGAAGATAGGAGCTCTATATAACTCTCCTTACGGGCATGATGTAAAAAATGTAATCCTACAAGGCTACATCATTAGACGATCTAAACGCCTGGACCTGATACAATCTCGCCTAGAGTTCTAAAGGAAGCTAAGGATGAGCTCTCCAAACCACTGACATTGCTATTCAATGAATCCTTGCAGTCTGGGACTATGCCTGATCAGTGGAAGCTAGCCAACGTAACACCGATATTCAAAAAAGGCAGCAAATCCCTACCCAGTAACTATCGTCCAATTAGCTTAACCTCAATTGTATGTAAAATGCTAGAAACGGTCATAAGAGACAGACTCGTAAATCACTTAGAAGCAAATAACTTACTTAAAGATACTCAACACGGCTTTCGTAAAAAACGTTCCTGTTTAACAAACCTCTTAGACTTCTTTCACGATATCCTCAACCTCTACGATGAGAGTAAAGCTGTAAATATTATATACCTTGATTTTCAAAAGGCCTTTGACAAAGTTCCCACAAACGTTTACTGCTAAAACTAAAAGTGCATGGAATACAAGACGGTGTGTTGAAATGGATAGAAAATTGGCTCAGCGGCAGAAAGCAAAGAGTAGTCATAAACGGTAAGGCATCTAAATGGACCAATGTAAGTAGCGGGGTACCCCAGGGATCGGTACTAGGACCAATTCTCTTTCTAATTTACATCAATGACATAGATGAGGGTCTCACCTGTACAATCTCAAAATTTGCTGACGATACAAAAATTGCAAATAGCGTACTCTCAAAAGAACAAGTTGACGATATGCAACACAATCTAGATAAATTGTCATGTTGGGCCCAAATTTGGCAAATGAGTTACAATGCGGATAAATGTAAAGTACTACATATCGGATACCTAAATGAGAAAGCAAACTATTCGATGAATGGCACTCAGCTTAAGAATGTAAACAAAAGAAACCGATCTGGGAGTAACAATATCGAGTAACCTAAAACCGAGTCAACAATGTTCAGAAGTTGTTAAGAAGGCAAACAAAATAATTGGCTTTATAGGCAGGTCATTTGAGCATAAATCCAAAGAAGTTATCCTAACCCTTTACAATTCCTTAGTCCGGCCTCTTCTGGAATACTGCGCTCAATCCTGGTGCCCTTATTACCAAAAGATATAAACAAGCTAGAACGAGTTCAACGTAGAGTTACCAAAATGATACCTAGCCTAAAGAACAAACCATACGAAGAGCGTCTTAGAGAATTAAATCTATTTCCTTTAACCCAGCGCAGATTAAGAGGTGACTTAATTCAAGTGTTCAAAATCATCAAAGGCATCGACAATATGAACTGTAGTAAGTACTTCACTATCGACCAATCTAATTACACGCGGGGAAACGGTTGCAAAATTATTGGTAAATCTTTTAACTCACACGAATCTAAGAATTTCTTCTTCAATCGAGTTGTCAACTTGTGGAATGGGCTTCCCTGAGACGTCATAGACTGCAGCACCGTTGATTCATTTAAACTCCGCTTAGACAAATATCTCGCATCAAACCCACGACTGACTGCGTTTGTAAATGAATAACTTTATTTTATCCCCCCTCAGTTACTAACCCATCTGTCCCCTACTAACTTCCTAATCCTGCCACGGACATTAGTTCTAGGGCAGTAGTTCCCTTTCCAATGTTCCCTTACCCACTCTAAACCACTGTTTGGACACTTGATCCTCAGTGTTTTGGAGGACAAGCAGCCTAGAAGGGTCACTAGACCTGTTATTGCTTGATTTCCTTTGTACTCCTTTGTACTCCTTTGATTTTATACAGCTCAACCCCTTCAGTACCGGGGCCGTCGTTTTCCACTTTATTCTAGCTACTATTAGACGATTTTATTCAGTTTAAAAAGGCCCTATAGCAATTAAGAGGCTTCGAACTATCTCACTTAGCACTTTCAACTACCACAGATCCTTGTTAACCCTTTCACGCATTTATGATGCAGAGATTGCCAGATTAGCAATAAGAAATAGAGTTCTCTCCAAAATTAGCTTTCTGCCCACAGCTAACTCAAAGACAACTGCAGAGGTTGATGTAACTAAACTAAAGGTTTCTAAATACCCCTGATGGTAACAAAGGCTTTAAAGTATCCTCAATAGGCTCAAAATCGCGTCATATGCGTGAAAGGGTTAAACTGCACAAAACCTTCCATATCTAGCTAGAGTGAAATTAAAAAGACGTCGCCGGTACAGTACGGGTTAAGAAGGAACTCTGGGGTAAAGTTCTTTATAAATGTTTTGCTGTGTCTTTTGAGGGGGTTAAATTATGTGTGTGGTTACACAGGTTCGAATCCCGGTGGATCACATGTTTTCATTAATTTCATTGGGAGGTGTTTGGTGTTGAGAATTAAATTAAATATATATAGATTACAGAGGTTAGTCTATCTATCTATCTATATGCTCAGGCCCAGGTTAAGTTTTTTTTGTCCTACATAAGTAAATGGACTATAGTAGGTTACACATCTCTACTACCAAACTAATACCTGTCTATATCTTGTGTAAAGCTAAATTGATCCTATTTGAATTAATTTGATCAAGTTATCTCTGTCACTCAGCTTAAAAAACACAGACATAAATATACCGACTCACATAGTATGACGCACAAACACACACACACACACACACACCATATTATGTAGACACACGCCCCCCATGGTTTAATAGAAGAAAGTGGGAAAATTGGTTCACTCCTGGGTTAGAGAGTTGGACAGAATGGTAGTAGTAGTAGTAGTAGTTTAAGGGATGCGGTCACGAGGAACGGAACCTTTTTACCCTGTCATAGACCTATTTTATTGTTAGGCGATTAGAACAGCGGCAAGAGGTGTGAGGAGATTGCCCAAACATCTCCACCAGCCGAGAACCGAACTCGGTCCTCTCGGTTAGAAACCGAGCGCTCTACCAATGTCGCCACCGGTCACCCCTGGACAGAATAGGGGTGGGAATGTGTTGAAAGACTGTCTATTATGTGCACGTACTGTATGTACGTGTTTATATGCGTACATGTGCATACATACGTGCCTTGACTCGCCAGCCAATCAGAAGACAGTATTATGTAAACAACAATGATGGCCGACATGCGTTACCATAGCAACCAACAGCATCCGCTCTCTCTCTCTCTCTCTCCCCTTAGCTCCTCCCACCTAAGCTAAGGATGCCGTTGCTATGGTAACGCTTGGCGGCCATCATTGTTGTTTACATAATTATGTCCTTTGATTGGTTAACCCCTTCAGTACCGGTGACTTATTTTTTATTGGATTTTAGCTAGATCTAGACGCTTTTATGAAGCTCAGGAAGACATATGGTAGCTAAAAGGATTGCTTGAGATAACCTGTAGCCTTTTAATGTGTAGACGTCCTTCCTAGACTGAATACAATCACCTAATAGCTGCCAGAATAAAACGAAAAAGACGTTACCGGTAGCCTACAAGGACCCCAATGGAAATACGCCTAACGGCCTTATTGGGCTATCCTTAGTTGAAATTATGCAAAGCTGGTACATGTCATATTTGTAACATACTAGGCCCTATGTGGTACCAACTCTGTAAATTGCTAACTAAATAAATATTATTATTATTATTATTATTATTATTATACTGGGTTAAAAAGGGTTATAGACAGGCTGGAACAAATACTAAGAATTACTCCTGCATGAGTGACAGGATATTTAACCCATGTAGTACCGATGGCATCCTGTTAATCATAGTCTGGCAATGATTAGACGATTGTATTCAGCTTAGGAAGGACCTCTAGCAATAACAAGGCTTCAAACTATCTCAACCAACCCTTTTAACTACCCCAGATCCTTCTTAAGCTGCATAATATCGTGTAAATATGGCTAGAATAGGCCTATAATGCAACACGTCGCTGGTACTCAAAGGGTTAAGAGTTTAGTAATTATGTACTAGGCTATATAATGTTGCTTGACGAGGATATAAGTCAACTTGTATCTAATAATTACAATGCATTAGTCTGTTATGGGTGAAGGCTGGTCCTATCCAGAGTGAGGTTTGGCATCCTCTACCCAACCTTAGCTGTTTCTGTCTGTCTCTTATCTACGACATCTTATCTTATCTACGAAATCTACGACCATGTCTAGAAGGTTTTTCGACCAAAATATTTACGATTCTGGGCGAATGGCTGTGCGAAAATGAAATCTACGACCATGTCTAGAAGCAGCTCGGCCAGAAAAAACGAATGGCACCAGTTAGAATTCTCTAGGACTTATAGTTTGGGCTACAGAGGACTTTTAAAGTCCAAAAAACGGTCCCCTGGGCCCTCCAGGAAGGCCTTGTCAAAATCGAAATCCTAAACTAATGGTCCGATTGTAATTCTGTTTCCGCCATTCGATTCAGCTTGCGAAAGTGCACTATTGGTATACATGTAAACAAAATCCGTATATAAATAACTCTTCTATGGAGTTTTTAAACTTTAAAATAGGCCTACGGGGCCTAAAAATAGGTCAAAATTAAAAAAATATATATACCGTTGAATCCATCCGCAACGGCGAGACGAATCCAAATATGTAATAATATTGACAAGTCAAAATTCGACCAAAATCACCAATTTGCCTGGGCTTAATTAAACCCAAGGTTTTTTTAGAAAAATATTTACGATTCTGGGCGAATGGCTTGGCAAAAATGAAATCTACGACCATGTCTAGAAGCAGCTCGGCCAGAAAAAACGAATGGCACCAGTTAGAATTCTCTAGGACTTATAGTTTGGGCTACAGAGGACTTTTAAAGTCCAAAAAAACAGTCCCCTGGGCCCTCCAGGAAGGCCTTGTCAAAATCGAAATCCTAAAGTAATAGTCCGATTTTAATTCTGTTTTCGCCATTCGATTCACCTTGCCAAAGTGCACTATTGGTATACATTTAAACAAAATCCGTACATAAATAACTCTTCTATGGAGTTTTTAAACTTTAAAATAGGCCTATTGGGCCTAAACATTGGTCAAAATTAAAAGATAATTACACCATTGAAACCGCAACGGCGATACGAATCCAAATATGTAATAATATTGACAAGTCAAAATTCAACCAAAATCACCGATTTGCCTGGGCTTTAATAAACAAACCCCCAAGGTTTTTTGAGAAAAATATTTACGATTCTGGGCGAATGGCTGGGCGAAAATGAAATCTACGACCATGTCTAGAAGCAGCTCGGCCAGAAAAAACGAATGGCACCAGTTAGAATTCTCTAGGACTTATGGTTTGGGCTACAGAGGACTCTTAAAGTCCAAAAAACGGTCCCCTGGGCCCTCCTAGGAAGGCCTTGTCAAAATCGAAATCCTAAAATTATGGTCCGATTTTAATTCTGTTTGCGCCATTCGATTCAGCTTGCCAAAGTGTACTTATGATATAAATATATACAAAATCCGTACATAAATAACTTCTCTATGGAGTTTTTAAACTTTAAAATAGGCCTATTGGGCCTAAAAATAGGTTGAAATTAAAAAATAATTACACCATTGAAACCGCAACGGCGAGACGAATCCAAATATGTAATATTATTGACAAGTCAAAATTCGACCAAAATCACCGATTTGCCTGGGCTTAAACCCAAGGTTTTTCGACTAAAATATTTTCGATTCTGGGCGAAAATGAAATCTACGACCATGTTGGAAGAACCGGCCTTTGGCCGGAATTTTTTTCTTCCTAAAAATTTACAAATTAATCTAGAAGGGAGATCTAATGGATGTTTTTTTTTTTAAATTTGATGGTCTAAGGAGGAAACTAAGAAAATCATAAAAATATCAATAAAAAGGCAAATAAACGGCCCATCTCCCCTCAGAGTGCCAGACAATTATTGACCCTATGCATCTGCCAGTGCCAGAGGATTTTTTAGTTTTGTATTTTTTGCTAAATCTATCAAGTTGGGTGAGAAAGAAAGGATAATGGTAAAAAAAAAACCACTCCCCTTGTCCATTTTCGCCAGAAATCAGGTCCCCGATGGTCCCAGGAAATAGAGCTTTTTCGTCTTCTTTAACCCCTCATTTTCCCTGATCTTCATAGCCCTCCCCACTAGTGGGGGCCGTATTTTTAGATTGTTGGATAATGGGTAAATACAAATTTCCGGTAATAATCATTATTATTAAACACACCTTATCTAGGGAAAAGGAAATTCCAATAAAAAACTACCTGCTGCCTTATAGGTAGGCATACACCCTTGGTAGGAGAAAAGTAAGTCCATCACCAACAACTGTGGTTGGAATATGCAGCTTGGGAAGGAACTCGGGTAGTTAAAAGGGTTGTTGTTGTTGTTGTTGTTCCCCAGGCTGTCTGGCCGAACAGCCCCAAGGTCTCGAGCAAGGCCAAGGCCATAAACGAGCGCCCCCAAAAAAATCCTCCCTGCTTACCACTAATAAAGCCCGGGTGACCGAAGCCACTCCAAGGCAGGGAGCTGAGGAGGGTGCGGAAACGCCCGGGAAACCAAAGCCCCACCCAGGGCCCTGTGCCCCTCAGCAATTATGAAGGGAAAGTTGAGGGGTAAGGGAAAAATGTGACATTTTGGCTCCCAATCTGCCAACTTCTAGGTTGGCAGTAGGGAGGTCAATCCACGGAAAAGACGCCGCCACTTGAGATCTAGAAGATATATAAGTAAAAGGAACAGTCAGAGTAAGCTATGAGTATGGCAGAGAACGCTCAGTTCTCACTCGGATAGACCAGCCCATCACCACATGACTAGAACCCAATCCTCTCAGCATCAGCTAGGAAAGGCCCTAGAAAGCCACCTTTGGGCGGGGGGATAGCTCCCCTATTTCAACTCCTTTCGGGGTTGGGCACCCGCCCAATACCCTGACAGTTAAAAAGATGGAAGTCTGAAGTTCAAGCTTGAATATGGATGGAGCTGTGACTATCTCTTTCTCTCTCTCTCTCTCTCTCTCTCTCTCTCTCTCATTTATTGCCGGACGCCTTACTCCTCTTAATGAGGGTGGCCATACACAGAAGGCCCCCAAGTGGACCTATCCCCTATGAGAGGGACAACCCATGCCAGTTTACTGAAGGACTTACAGGATTGACTACTCAATATAGGGTCCGTCCGACCCCGAAGCCCTCTATCATCTCTATGTATCTTTTTAGCAGTATTTTTCTACAGTGGTGTTCGGCTAGTCCATCAACTTTAGTCCGTTAATTCTAGGTAGGGCAGAAATCGTAACCTAGCTCTAACCTCTGTAACTCAAAAAGGGCTAGAGCAAATGCTGTCAATTTCCTCACCTATTCCCTAGCCAAGTCTTCCTATTTGGTAAACAATATTAGCTTGATTACTCTAGTCCTTTTTTAGTTATGAGAGGTTAGGGGTTACGATTTCTGCCCAACTTAGAATGAACGGACTAATTGCTTCACCCTTAGGTAAGCAGTACTGATTTGTATCACGTTTACTCCCCTAGACAGGTTGCCGTCCAAGGCTGACGAGTCCCATACACCGTGACCCTGGAGGTAGCTAAATTAACCACAATTGTGAGCTTTAGGCTATAAGGAATTTCAAGATATAGACATCAATATTTAACACAAATTAAATTATTTGAAAGATGGAAATAATCCTAAACTGGATTTAGTGCACTTAAGTGTATGTATTCTAATATTCATCGAGACAGAGAATGGGGCGAGGGAAAGAGAAAGTGGTCCAGGACCCTGAGAATATGAACCTTTAAATGTTGTTTCTGTTTGTGCTCTGTCTCGAGTCGGCCACCCCCAGCAATGGGGGATGTGCCTGAGTATATACATACATACAAATGTACACTCACGCGTACTAAAAGTTGCTCAGGGGTGGGTCCTTCCCTCCCCTACTCCACCCTGGGCAGGTGGAAGGGGGGAGTCGGGTCCAAGTCTACCCCCACCTTCCACCCCCAAACTATCCCCAACTCCCCCACCTTCCTTCTCTAGCTGGCAGTTAGTGATTAGCAACGATTGCGCTAATGTATTGCAAATTATTATTAAACCATCATTGCACACGCTTACAATGACCGACATTTAACATTTATTAGGAATTTATAAATACAATATACTGTATAATTGTATTCTCAAAATGAGTCTCTATACACAACGTGGGTTACACGAATCTCGGCTGTAGTGGTTCTCTCTCTCTCTCTCTCTCTCTCTCTCATTGCACTACTTTCTACGATCATTACTTAATGTGATTTCAATATAATAATACCGTAATTAAATCCAATCCCATACAGTATTCAGGATATTATGTTCACCATTATTGCAATACACATCAACCTCTACGATTTATTCCTAGGTTCTCAAATTACTTGCACAGTCTGGCTTTAATATCATAAAAGGAAAGGACTACAGGCAAAGATAGGCTGGAATAGTGTTGCGACTGTTATTGATTGTATCGTTTATCATTGGAATCAGTTTCTCCCATTTATTCATTACCATACATACTATAAACGGTTTGCATTTAATTCTATGTGGCCTATGCACTGTTTGTTTTTCAATCAAGTAAATGTAGAAATCGATACGAATTACTATAGAGGTTGGTGTTAACTTTTAGTAAGGTATTCGCCTTCTCACTTTCCCCTTCTCTGTCTCTATCTGTGATCCCAGCATATCACTTCTACAAACCCCCAAATAAGGAATAGGATTAATTGACAGTTTTACCATCAACTCTCCTCTGTGTGTATCGAATGCAGGCAACATTCATCACAAACACTAATGAAGGGAAGTATACCACATTCAGACCCGCTAAATCTTGGTTGTAGAAAGTGTGTGCTATGAGAGAGTTACAAGGAGTGACAAGGATTAGTTAGCATCTCAAAGACCTTTTGGTCCATTTCGGGGAAATATTCGAAGTGGAAGGAGAGACATTTTTCAGTGCACGTTTCCTTACAGAGTGTGCAACATACTATCTACTGTCTTCCTGAACTGCTCAACTGAGGAAATGTTTACAACTTCTGAGGAAAGTTTGTTCCAGGTAGAACATTATCTTAAATGGGAAACAGTTTCCACAAATACTAGTGCTGAACCTTTTCAATTCTAACTGCCAGCCATGGTTGCGTATTGGATTTATAACGAGGCTAAACATTTTGCTATGATACACATTATCAATCCCATTACATATTTAAAAAAAAAACTTGAATGAACTGACCTCGTAGTCTGCGTGTTGAGAGAGAAGAGAGAGTGAGTGAAGCAGAGCACTACAACCGAGATTCGTGTAACCCACGTTGTGCATAAAGACTCATTTTGAGAATACAATTATACAGTATATTAATAAATTCCTAATAAATGTTAAATGTTGGCCATTATAAGCATGTGCAATGATGGTTTAACAATAATTTGCAATACATTAGCGCAATCGTTGCTAATCACTAACTGCCAGCTAGAGAAGGAAGGTGGGGGAGTTGGTGATAGTTTGGGGGTGGAAGGTGGGGGTTGACTTGGACCTGACTCACCCCTTCCACCTGCCCAGGGTGGGATAGGGGAACGAAGGACCCACCCCTGAGCAACTTTTAGTACGTGTGAGTGTACATATGTTCGTATTTCGGTTAAAAATCGTTATACCCCAAAACTCAAAAGTGGTCATTGCATTTATAAGTTTGAAATTCCCGCCATTCGTCTGCTATAGCTGGGAGGTGGACTGAGTTTCGGGATAGCCCTTGTACCGGCTGCATGGTAGTGTTCGTCACCTACAATATTCCGCCACTCATATTCAGAATTATTGAAATGTTAACCTAAGCAATTATGTATTACTCTAATGTTACAAAGAGAAATGTTTTTTTTATAATTCCACCTCATTATGATGTCACAAACAATCTTCAATTGTATATATTCTAGTTATTGCCGATATGTCTAGTTGTCGATCATTGCAGTTCCTGAAATACCTATAATATTTATTATATTACAATGTTTCGTCTGTATTATATTCTTTGTTTTACTTTGTAGTGGTCATTTTGTAATATATATTTACATTCATGTTCAACAATAGTAATCAAATGTTGTATATAATTATTATGTAGGCCTATACATTTTGAAGGCAGGCTCGTAAAATGTGTACATTTTGTGCCACCCCACTGATAAGAGGGTGGGTTATCAGACTTTGGGGTGACACAAAATGCAGTTCTATTATTGACTATCCTTGGTACTATAAAGGATAGGTGGGGGGTGGGATAGTGGGGGG
This sequence comes from Paralithodes platypus, assembly GCA_032716605.1. Lineage (NCBI taxonomy): Eukaryota > Metazoa > Arthropoda > Malacostraca > Decapoda > Lithodidae > Paralithodes > Paralithodes platypus. The sequence goes on from CM064575.1 coordinate 5,474,071, forward strand.
GTCACAGAATCATAGACAGAACCGGCTGAACGACCTTGAGCTTAGTAGTGCCCGAGCCGGCATCAGAGGAGGTGGGTGTTGGTCGTTCTCGCTATTCTGCTTGTGACTTGCATAGCGTCGCTCCAAGGTATTGTAGTTTATTGTGACTTTTGCTGTGTGTTTTCGTGATTGCGGTTATGGTGGAGAGATAAGATTGTTACTTATATTTATCTATGTAATCCAGGTTTAATGTGTTTGCAGTTAAGGTTCGCCTAGTGTTTGTGGGATTTGTTGCCAGGCGAACAATGTGACCGTATCGGTAGTTTTTCTTTTTTTCCTTGCGACCTTTCCCTTTAAGCCCACTGCTGTCCTTTCTTTCACCCCCCCCCCCCTTTCTATCTGCTTTACTCTCGAGTCTCGATTTTCATTCTTGCTTCTCTCACTTCACATTCCTCCTTTCTTACTTTCTTGATGGTGTTACACTTACACTTAGTTACACTTAGTTGTATTCCGTCCGTTAGTGACACAGTTGAGCTGGGGCTCCACTGCGACCAGGCAGCTCCCTTTCTTCCACTCTCCATTCCAGAAGTCGGTTGGAGTTGGTGCTGGGGTATCCTGGTGTTGGTGGCCGGTCCGGTATTTTGGCCAGCCACATGTCCAAGTGTTTCTTGAAGGTGTCTGGAGACACCCCGGTTATGTTCCTGAGAGGGGCTGGTATACAGTTGAACAGTCTGGTTCCATTGTATGTAAAGCTGTGATGGATCAGGGATTTGATTTTTTGTGTTGATCCCGGCGTAGTCCTCACATAGCACAGCCTCCCTCGCCTTTGGTGCCGAGTCTCTTGGATGTTTGGGTTTGGTACCTTTTTTTCCAAAATCTTCCAGACGTAGATGATGATGTATCTCTCCCTACGTCTTTGAAGTGAGTACAGCTGCAGCTCCTTAAGTCTCTCCCAGTAGTTAAAGTGTTGAAACCCATGGATTTTACTGGTGAATGTCCTCTGGGTGGCTTCAATTTCTGTTATTTCTCCTACTTTTTGGGGAGACCAGAGCTGGGAGCAGTACTCCAGTCGTGGTAGGACCAGTGACTTCCACAATGTTAGCATACACCTCTCATTTCTTGTGTGGAAGGTTCTCAGGATCCAGCCTGCTATTTGTTTTGCTGTTGTTGTGGCTTTGGTAATATGCTGGGAAAAAGTGGCGTCACTGCTCATATTTACTCCCAAGTCCTTCACTGTGTCCTTGGCGGTAATTTCTTGCTGTCCGCTTTTGTAGTTGGTGTCGTTTTGTAGTGCTCTCTTGTTCCCGTACCTTAGAAGCTCGAACTTGTCTCCGTTTAGGGCCATGTTGTTTTCTTCTGCCCACTTCAGGATTTTGTCCAAGTCTTGTTGTAGTAGCTGAGCATCATGTTGTGAGGTGATTTTCTTCATGAGTCTGGTGTCGTCTGCAAACGATGTGGCTGTTGAGTGTTCCAGGTCCCTGTCGATGTCTCCTATCATGATGAGGAATAGGAGAGGTCCCAGTACTGATCCTTGTGGTACTCCGCTGATGACCCCACCTGCTTCTGATAGGCTTCCTTGAACCGTGACTCTTTGTTTTCTGTTGGTGATGAAGCTATGGAGCCATCTTCCAAGGTCTCCCCCTATTCCCAGTGATTTGAGTTTATGTAGAAGGATCCCATGGTCCACCTTGTCAAAAGCTTTGGCGAAATCTAGATATATGACGTCTACATTTTCTCCGTCTTGAATATCCTGTAGGATTTTGTCGTAGTGTGATAGTAGTTGTGAGAGGCAGGAGCGGCCTTTTCTAAAGCCATGTTGCCCCTCGTTGAACGCCTCATTATCTTCCAGGAAGCTGACCATCTTAGCTCTTATTGTTCTTTCTATGATTTTAATAAGGTGTGACGTCAGCACCACTGGTCTGTAATTTTTGGCTATGCCTTTACTACCCCCTTTGTGTATTGGTGTGACATTGCCTTCTTTTAGGGATTGTGGTACATATCCAGTTTGGAGGGACTTGCTCCACAGCAGTTTTAGAGGCAGGGCTAGCTGATGTTTGCAGTTTTTTAGCAGTTGGGCATGAAAGCCGTCTGGTCCTGCTGCAGAGTTTGGTCCAATCTTGTCGATGGCTGCTATTATGTCCTCTGTTGATACTGTTACCGAGGAGAGTTGATGTGGTGTCTCTGGAGCGTTGCCAAAGAAAGTCGTTGCATTCTCGATTTTCTTGTCTTCATTTGGCGGGCTGAAGACACTTTCATACTGCTGTTTGAGTATCTTGGCCATTTCGGTTGGGTCACTCTCAAGTTCGCCCGTAGGTTTTGCAAGTGGTCCTATTGTTGTGGTGTTCCTGAGTCTCCTTTTTGCATATGCATAGAAGAATTTGCTATTTACTCGTATGTTTGCAACTGCTTGTAGTTCTTCGCGTGTTCTTTGCTCTTGGTGTGACCGGATGAGTTTACGTTCCACTTCATCAAGCTCTTCTTGTAGTTTGGTGATATTGTGCGCATAGCTGGTCTTCCTTTGCTTGGCTCTCAAGTACGTCCTTTTCTTCATTAGTATTTTTCTATCTCTGGGAATCTGCTTGATCTGCTTCCTGCTTGATTTGGGTGGTATGGTGTTTTTACAAGTCTCCAGGCATTGTTGCTGGAGGATACTGAGAGTTTCGTCGACGTTTTTATCTTCGAATAGTGCCCTCCAATCAGTTCCTGCCAGTTCTGCTCTCAGTCTGTCCCAGTCTATATCTTTGCTGTAGAAGTTGAGATCTTTCAGAGAGGTGCAGGGTATTTGGCTTGATTCCTGGTGGATCCTAGGTGTAGGCTAATGGTTAGTGTTTAAAATGTGTGGTAACCCAGGTTCGAATCCCGGTGGATCACATGCCATCATTAACTTCATTGGGAGGTGTTTGGGAGTGAAGTAAATAAAAACTAGATTTAATTGACCCTTGCAACGGGTCAATTTCATGCCCGTTCCGACTTGGATTGATTTTCTGACTCCTTAATTAGGAGGCCTGGTAAAGTTAAGTAAGCTCTCACCTGTAGCTTACACCCACCAAGAGAGTTTTAACTGGACAGAGCTAAGAGTAGCTAAGTTTACCAATATAGCCATATAAATCGCATTGGCAAAACAAGCTATAGGCTACCGCCTTCTACTGTCCAGTTAAATCTTGTTTTGGGAGTTCTCAATCTGCATAAATAACTACAATAAAGTAATTCGAAGTAGGCTATATAGCTCTATATCAGTTACTACTCAATAAATAGGAATTCCTGCTTTCTAACTTCGATCTCTCCTTGATACTCTTACTAGGCCCTTTTTTTTTCCTTTTTTAGTTTATTTGAAATCTATAATATATACATTGTCATTTATCATTACCTTTTAACACTTTAAACAGCTGCATCCTTTTAAATATTCTAGCTACTATTGGACGATTGGAAGAGGGAGACAAAAGGCAGATCTGCCTGTAAAGAGTGCCTCTCCCAGTTGAGTGACTGGGCTAACATCCAGACGTTAGGAACAATAGCGAAACTGAGCCCCCCTCCCCCTCCCCCCTGGTAGAATTGTTAGCACGTTTCGGTATTCTTTCAGATTGTTGTAGTATGGAGTTGATCCGCCTGTACCGTACCGGCGTGGATGATGACGGCCTCCTGCTGCCCCGGTTGAGGAAAGTCTGTCCCAACATTACCGCAGTGCACCGGGAAATATGCTACTACATCCTGGCGGACAACAGGTCAGAACAAATATAATTTATTAGCTTAAGGGAAGGACCTTTTTTGTCTTACTCAATTTATTCCTTTATTTCTTAGTTTTCTCGCTAGACCTCCATAAAGCTTAGAAAAACACCCCTAGACCCCCTTCAAGATAAATGTGTAAAGTTTTCTACCGAAAAATTTCCCGGCCGAAGGCTGGTTCATCTTAACAAAATTAAATGGCACGAAAAGTCTAAATATTGGCAAACAAATGGGGCAAAAGTTATTAAATTGCCAAACTAATTGGGCGAATGTCTTATAATCTCAAAGCAAATGGGGCTTAACACGAGGGAGAAAGGGGGTGCAGAAAAATGGTTTTCCTCCCCTTAACCCCCTCAGCACGAGGACTTCTCACTTTTGATTCTGGCTAAAATTATACTTTGATGCAGTTTTATTCAGAAAGTGTTATGGAGATCATTAACCCATAGTCATAGAAATAGAGCATAAGCTAAAGAAAATGGTCCAAATGGTATCCAGAATACGATGCAGTCATATTGTTGAAGGGGTTAAGGGAGAAGTTTTTTAAAGTTAATTCGGTCTTGGTTAATAATATGATTTTAATAGATTGCTGGAGGTATAAAACTAAATTTCCTCCCTTGAACTCACGGTAGGCTATACCAAGGCTCATTTCTTATGATTCTGGCTATTTTAACTTCCCTATTTAATACAGTTTACGAAGATATTGAAAGTCTGAGGGTTAATAGATTAATTATAGGCTAAACTCTGATTTCTACAGATCCTTCCTGAACTGCATGGAAACATCAAATAAGTCTGAAGAAATTAGTCTTGGTACCGTAGCCTATCTAATGATAATATAAGACCGACGGGGAGAGCGGTATCTTGACCAGGATTCGAACCCACTCACTTCAGGTATATTTGGGAGTGTCTGGCACCGTAACCACTCCACTCATGGCAGTGGTTACGGTGCCAGACTCTCCCAAATATACGGTATGTACCTGGAGTGGTTGAGAGACCCAGACCAAGAGTGAGAGCAGTGGAAATGAATTACTTAACCCTTAACCCGGGAACTGCCGGGAGACTCTTAAGAGTTCCCCCGGCGGACTGCGGGAAGACTCTTAAGAGTCGGAGAAAAAAAAATCAACTTTTGACAAAAAAAAAAAAAAAATTGGCCCCTGGGCCATACAAAATCTCAGTCCTCTACCTCCCCTCCTTCCCCACTTTCCTCCTCTCTTTCAGTTATCACCTATTTTCCCTGTTATTCCCTTATTCTGAGGTATATTTTCGTCCTAACATTAGAAATCCGGTTGCAGGGTGTGGTCATCACTGATAGCAAGCGAATGCAAGAGAGAGAGAGAGAGAGTATCGATCGACTGTGTCTCAGTGGCCTTGGGGGAAATTGGCGGGAAAGCAGCTTGCCTCACCCATACATTATACAACTCGCGGGCTATATCTCCGATTTTGGCCATCCAAACGCTGTTTTCACTCATTTTATTGTTGTTTCAGGTTAATACCTTTATAATCAACCCATAATAGGCGCATATGGATAAGTATTAATGCTATTAATGGTACAATGAATATTTTAGTGACGGAAACACCTCAAATACATGCGCACAGGGAGAGGTGTCTAATTACCCCCATGTGCACTTGTTAGGTTAACTGGCGGCGCGCAACATATGTCGAGTGAAATCAATTTGAACTAAGTGGCGGTGCACGACAGCTGTTGAGCGCCATTTTCAGCACGTAATATTGCTGAGAGAGAGAGAGAGCGAGCTGAGCAGTGGGACGAGCGTAGTAACATTATGACGGCTCCCCACGACCACCGTGGACGTACTGAACTGTATACGACCTTCCTCCCCCCCCCCTTTCTCACTCGCTACACAGGGAATTATGTACGGAAATTACCTTAATTTAGGGTTTTTGCACTCGTGTTGCACGATCGTTGCAAGAGCACCAGTGATCGTACAAGGATGGTTCGGGTGTCCTTGGAAAAATCTGTTTATGCCCTTTCAGGGATAGATACTTGTTTTACGCTCTGGGTCTTGTTTATGCTTGAAAATGAGCACGGAAACAACCCTATTTAGGGAGAAAAAAAAACGCTGGGCGGTACATATAAATTACCACCTAGGCTGCTCGTAAGGGGTTAAGAAGTGCGTGCGGAGTTACATGGAGGGATAGGCAGACTAATGAGGAAGTAAGAAGGTGTGGTGTGGAGGTAGATGTGCTGGAAAGTGTGAAAAGGAACAACTTGAGATGGTTCGGCCATATGGAACGTATGGAAAGCGAGAGAATGACTAAGAGGGTGTACGAGAGCGAGGTGGAGGGACAGAGAGGGAGAGTAAACCGAATGAGAGGTGGAAGGATGGAGTGAAGAAGTATATGAATGAATGCGGTGCTAGTTGGGAGGGGCGTCGACTGACTAGGGACAGAGGTGCATGGGGGCGGTTCGTTCGTGGCCACCCCTTCGGGGATCACAGCGTCGGGCAATAGATAGACCTGGAGTGAGTGGGTTCGAATCCTGGTCAGGATACCTTTCCCAACCTTGTCTTAGTATCATGAACTTATTAAAGCTGGCTTATATTCTAAATAGTATTTAAGGGGGGATGAATATTTAGTTCCTCATTTATATATCTTTCTATCATTATTTTAGTTTCCTCCATAGACCTATCAAACTTTTAAAAAATACTTTAGATCCCCCGTCTAGATTGTTTTACATTTTTCGGTAGAAATGTTTAAACTTAGTTTTAGAAAGTGTGTTTTTAATTTACTTTTTTTGTGTTAGCACTTTGGATAACGGTGCTGCCGACGATGGAAGCAAAAAGGGTACTGCCGACGATGGAACCAAAAAGGGTGCTGTCGGCGATGGAACCGAAAAGGGTGCTGCCAGTGGCAAGGTTGGACAGAGCTGCGGTCCTCCTAAGAGTGGTGGGTTGTCCTTGGATGGAGAGGCGGCCTGTACTCTCTATGGCCTCCTTGGTGACCCGTGGTTGTTAGAGTCGGGCCTCGGCACCTCGCCACATATATTCCTTGAGAATCTGGAAACTCAGATTATGGTGGAGATTGGACCAAGGTATGATTATTTCCTTAAGTTGGGATTTTTTCTTTCTCCTGGATAGCTTTTTACTCTCCCGTCGATAGTACTTTATTTTTCTGTTTATCTTTAACTGTACTAAAGGGGAATTATCTCGCCCAATGACATATTCCTTTGTTTTGGTGGCCCCTGGGGTGTTTTGGAAGGGATTTTTAATTGTCTTGCTTCCGTGAGGCCTATCACATTCCCTATACACAAACTTCAGTGAGGCTTATCGCACTTCTCGGGTCAAGTCAAATCTGTATTATTGACTGACTTCTGAAAGTGTTTTTTTGCTTATTTCATTAAATAATGTTAAGGGGGGATAGATGGGTTAAAGAAGTGAGGTGTATTAACCCTTTCTGTACCGGGGCCATTCTTTTAACTGTATTCTGGCTACCATTAGATTATTTTACTTTGTAAAAAGGCCTCTAGCAATTAACTGGTTTCGAACCATCTCCCTTACCCCTTTTTACTACCACAAATTCTTAAGCTTCACAAAATCCTCTAAATATAGCTAGAATAAAACTTTAAAAACTTCCTCGGTACAGATTATTATTACTAAAAGTTAGTTTAACCAGACCACTGAGTCTAGAACAAGACTCTCACAGGGCTGGCTCCTCGGTACAGAAGGGGTTAAGAATTATAAAGTGTAAACTAGGAAAAAAGTTATGAGATGGGGTGCTGTCCTTTGCTATTACTTAACCTATTCAGTACCGGTGACATCCCTATATTCTGGCAATGATTAGACTAGTATATTTAGCTAAAGACGCGTCTACCCATTGAGACTACAGACTATCTCCCTTAATCCTTTAACTACCATAATTGTATCCTTCCCAAGCTTCATAAAAGTCCAAATGTAGCTGAAATCGAATGCAAAAAGGAATATCACCGGTACGCAAAGGATTAAAAAATTTCCCATTTGTTGTAATGTGTATGTTGTAATGTGTAGGCCTACGTATATTTGTTTAATTGTGTGCGTATAGGCCTATTTGTTGTAATGTATGTAGGCCTATATTTGTAATGTGTGCATATATTTGTTGCCATGTGCATATATTGACTACGGTTCCCTGCAGACTGGCGTTCACCACTGCCTGGAGCACCAACGCCGTGAGTGTATGTGTTGGGGCTGGCATCAAGCAAATCCAGAGACTAGAGCAGGCCCACCGGTATCTGCTAACTCTGTCCTCCCCACACACCCCAGACCTAAGAGCAAAGGTGGGTTCATATTTTTAGTTCGCTTCTTAGACTTCTAAAGCTTTAATATAACTCGTAAGACTCAAAAAAATCTTTTCTTTGGCAAGTTCATCCTGAATTAGACTATCACTCGCCAGGAAGAAATGGATTTAGGAAATTAAGAAATAAAGGAAAAATGGGTAGTTTCCATTTTTGTGGGTTTTAGCCCCCTAACACTCATTTTAGTCTCTTTATTTTGAGGATCTTACTAGGTTGACCCTTTAAACTGGGGTGACCCTTTAAACTGGGGTGGACATGGCAAGTTAAAGTAACTCCTACTTGGGGTGATGGTCACTCAGGTGTGCCCATGTGCTTCTAAATTAGCTTTGATTTACCAATTTACTTATTGTCAAATTGTCTTTACTCTTTGTCTGACTTTTATGTATAAATAATGTGTCGTTGGCATTGACTACTTTCAACCAGCTCGACTTGTAGAAAAGTAGTTGCCAGACATTAAAATCTCCAAACTATGAAGTGAAACTTGAGGTTTAGAAAGACTAATGCAGTTTTGATGCAGCTGTTTACCACTATATGCACTCCCTGCTCAATAGATGGGTTAGGGTGGCTACCCTGATCAGGGACTTCAGTGAACTTTTCCCACAGATTGCTAGACCGCACCGGCCACCACAGCACTGGCGTCTGCCAAATGGGACACTGGCTAGCCTGAGACTCGAACCCTTGACCTCACGGTTTGCAGGAGAGTGCTCTACTAACTGCGCTACGGCCTGTGGCCATATTTCACCCTATTAATGTTGCAGATGGTGATATGAATGCGTTCAGAATTCCTTGTGAAAGTAATAATCCAGATTTCAGTGTTGAAGCTTGAATCATGGCCATTAATAAAACTGAACTAGTGAAATTTAGTGTAATTCATGTTTTTCAAAGTATTTTTAATTGTTTAGGTTGTGGCAGCCCTTCACGACCCCATGACTGAGCAGGAGTATGTAAAGCCTCTGGAGAGCTTCACCCACCCAGTCACTCCCCAGAAGTGGAGGGAGGTGGATGTGTTGAAAGATGGCAGGAAAGCACTGCAAGAAGTCAACAAAGAAATGGGTGAGCTGGAATGAAGTACAGTATTAATACAAATGAGTTACACCAGAAGATTGTCCCACTCCCTTTAATGTAAATAAGCAGTCTTGATTATAAATATTTTTGATAATTCAGATAATTTAGACTAAGGGTTGATTGGAAAGGACTTGAACCAGAATTTCTGCACCATTTTTGCAGGCAAAATTATGATACAGGTAGGCCTACACTAACTTACTTGGTACAATGCTTAACCTACAGATAAACTTACTGGGAATTAATAGTTAGCACTAAAATTTTGCTTCCATCATTAGCAAGTACTGACCACGACCGTACCTCCAAGAATAAAGTGGGCAATATCTTGTCGCTGGTAATTTCCAATTTGACAAATTTTTTAATAACCAGGATAAAATTGAAAAGAGGCTCGTTGAAAGTTTAATAGATATGATATGCTGTATATTCAGACTATTCAATCCCCTCTCCAGGTTTGGCATTTGACGACTGGGACTTGGACTACTACACGGATCTATTTGTGAAGCGGGCCAAGCGCAACCCAACGACTGTAGAGCTCTTTGATGTGGCCCAATCTAACTCCGAGCACTCGCGACACTGGTTCTTCAGGGTAACTGTTTATTTAGGTTATCCTTTCATCTTTGGGAACGATTTACTTTTATTGCTACTCCTTGACGGTCATTTGTAAAGACTAACGGATCCCCACGACATATCTCTGAGAGTCGAACTTCTTAGAACTCTTTCCTCTAGGGTAAGAGTCTAAAGGCAGGGTTGCAAGGACACATAAATCTGATCTATATTTAGTGTTGCTGGGTGTATAGCTAGAAACATTAAAAGCTTGTCAAAATTAAAGTAGTATTGGTCGAATGACTACCATACCTTTTTAGTGTACAGTATATTGAATCCTACTCTATCGAACTAAGATTATCGCGTAATGCCGGCTTGACTTCCTTTTAATATATTCTAAATGGTCTTTCATCCAACTATTTTAGTTCTTTTTTAATCTTTTTCTAGGATGCCATTTTTGTGCCACATTTCTCAAATGACTGAAAGATTATTACTTTATGTAAGTAAAAAAAAAAAGGAAAAATGAGGATTGGGCCTGAATAGATAGATAGATATAATGTGGAACTTGGATCCAAAGTATTCCTGTACTGTACTAGTATTGCCCATGGATATCTAATACTCTCTGGATGGGCTAGCCCCCTCCGATCTGCGATGCCACCTTAGTCTGCTAGACTTAGTCTGCTACGCCCAAGAAACCTGGACGCCAACACAAAGGTCTCTTGTAGAGCCGTGAAAAGTCATAATTTCCAATATTTTAACTGTTTACATTCTTGTTATCACGATTTGAGGCATACTTGAAAATGCACTATTAACACTGATAAACTTTACCAATGTTAGGATATATGGATCTGTCTATCTGCATTGCGCATTGTTTCGAGTTTCTACCTATGAAAGTACAGTAGTTATTTCCCATATATTACATGTTCACATTATCACGATTTGAGTCCTACTATTCACTTGAGAATGCAATATAAACACTCGTAAACTTTGCCAATGACTGGAGAGGCCATGGCCGCAGCCGCGATGCCTTGACATTCTCTCCTATTCAAGATTGTATTTTGATCAAAATTCGATGTATAATTACTTTATGGTATTAAATTAACTAACCTAACAAACCTAATGCCTAACTTAACTCTAAACAATAACATTAAGTAAAAATGCATCTAAACAGATTTGCTAATTAAGCGCGAATGTATAGGCATAGCGGCTATGGCTATCTGCTCGCGTACGTCTGTCTCGGACTCTCAACATTCCACTTTACTCTCGCACATGCCTCTTAAATTTACTATAATCGTTTAACCATAGCCAGAATAAAGTAAAGAAAGGAGACCAAACTAATAGGGTTAAGATGGGCTGGTCTGATTAACTTCTCTCGCGTGTGTCCAGTCGAGGTTTAGTTTTGCCCCATGCGACGGTGGCAGAAAGTTTCTGGCTCTGAAATAAGATTTCTCATCCAGAGAGTATTAGATATCATTGGTATTGCCGTATGTTTATTTTGGGTATAGAGATATTGGTGTGTAAGAGGCTCAATCTCCACTTTTCCTATTTTTGTTTTCACTTTTTTTTTAGGGGGGGGGGGAAGGGGGAGGGGCTGACTCAAGACAGAGCCAGAATAGGGACAACACAACAGAAAACAATGAATACTCAAAAAAAGATACAAATTCATACACATCTACAGTAGGTCATCTAGGAGAAGACTCAGAGACCAGGGTCACAAAGGTCCCTCCTAATAAATTAAATTCATAAAATTGGATAAAAATTAGAAAGGAAAGGTTGGTTGCGGCTGTATAGAAAGCAGTCTGGCCAGTTTATACCTTCCCTCTCCACAGGGCCGGTACCTGGTGGATGGTGAGGAGATCCCCATATCCCTGCTGGACATGGTCAGGTCCACTAACAACCCAGACTACACCAACATGAATAATATCATCGCTTTCACCGACAATTCCAGGTTAGTACGCTGTTCAAAATGGGGTGATTAGTTTTCAGGTTTTGACGTTCAGCCGATTAGTTTGGTTATTTTAAGAATATTCACCCCATTTTTCTCAATATTAAGACCTTTCGTGCCATTTAAGCATTTTTGTTCCTGGCGAGCGATGGCTAGCCTGTATTTTAGGAGGAAATGGCCTTCAGCAGTGACCTATTTATATAATTAAAACTGGACAAATTTATGTAGAAGGTTTATCTTGGGGGTGTTTAAGCTTGATGGAAGCCTAGGGAGGAATCTAAAAAATATCTATACATTTATAAATGGACTGTTCTCTCAAGACCAATTAGACTATACATTAGACTAGATCATGGTACTCGATTTTACCTATTTATTTTTGTATATATTTATATATATATTTTTTGTTGTCCCAACAGCTGTATACAAGGGTGGGGCAAGCTGTCTGGGTCTTTTCCCCTTGACCCAACCAAGTGTTCCGAGATCGATCATCAGTTTCTCTCTCACCACCTCATCTTCACCGCAGAGACTCACAACTTTCCTACAGGCGTCGCTCCATTCAGGTAATTTGAATCCAGTCCTGATGCTAATCTGGTAATTATTCTAAGCTGTATCTATATCTATATGCTCAGGCCCAATCCCCACTTTTCCTATTTTTTATTATTTTCTTTTTTTATTATTTTCTTTTTTATTTTATTTTTCTTGGGGTTGGCAGACTCAAGACCGCAAGAACAGGAGCGCTTTCAGTCTACCCTATCAGGCAATCCTGTTTCTGTTTGAGCAATCCTGTTTATGATCGCGCAGACTGAACGACATTGATAGCCAAACCTTGATTCTCGTCGCTGATTGGTCAGTGGCTATGAGCACGAAATTCAAATCTTGTTGGCGATGTCTGCGAAGGTTTTAGGCCTGTTACAGTGCTTCTTCGGTCTATTAATTTCAAGCAAAGTCAAATGGTATATTGGATATTATTATCCATCAATATAGACTATTGGCTAAGGTAGTCACACTGTCAGCTACAGTCAGCAGCCTTGTTCAAGCTCAAGACCTGGAATATGCGAACCAGGTGTGGGCTCCATATATGGTAAAGGATATAGAAGCAGTGGAGAAAGTGCAGAGGAGAGCTAGCAAGCTGGTACCAACGTTGAAGAACGCGGGCTATGAGCAGAGGTTGAGGACACTGGGGCTTCCGACACTGGCATATAGGAGAAAGAGAGGGGATATGATAGACTTTTAAGATAGTGTCGGGAGAGTACGATGAGGATGTGTGAAGGTATCTTCTTGATGCGGGAGGGAACAAGAACGAGAGGACACTAAGAAAATTTACAAAGAAAGAAATAGGCTTGAGAAGGCAAAGAACTCATTTTGTGATAGTGGTAAATGAGTGGAACGCACTGCCCCAGTATGTAGTCGATTCCGAATCAATAAGGGAGTTTGAAAGTAATCTTGATAAAGCATGGGGAAGACAAGATTTGAAGTTTGTTTATAAAACAAAAATACAGAATAGTAAAAATGTTGCGTCTGCTACCGCCGCCGCCAACACCGTGAACGACCGCAGCAGTGGAAGTACTGGTACTGAGCTGGATACACAGGCATAGTTTGCCTTTTTCCAGAGGATCTACTGTAAGAAACTGTAAGAAAGACAGACGGTAGACTAGGCTACCATCAGGCTATTATATCTTATAATCTTATTAAGAAATGTTGACAAAGTTATTACGGTCCTTATCTGGCAAAGGTAGCTCTTTCTTCCCCGTGTAATTTCAAACAATTCTCCGTTAGTCTATTGGGGAAATAAAAAGATTTTCTTTTCTTGGCGATGTAGGACTATGAATATGCTAAACTATAGGCCTATAGTTTATATATATTGGCTATGTAGCCAGGCTGAATTAAATAGTAGCCTATATAGGCTATATTATCTCTTCCTGGCAATGTATGTATAGGCATACTTTCTTTTTCTGACGATCTATGTGTATATAGGCCTATAGGCTATTTGCAAGCCTATATTTATGGAAGGTTCATAAATATTATTTTTTAACCATTAGATTACCTTGCATATTTAACTATAGCGTGGATAGGCTACCTTACTAAACATAGCTTAAGTGACCTATCATACTTCCATGCAATTATGCCTCAGAAATTGTTTTTAAGAAATGTAAATAGAGTAATCGATCAATAATAGACAAGCGCCGAAAAACCTGTACGTACATCAAGCTAGGCTATAACCCGTTAAAATATAGGCTATCATTCAATTGGCATAGTAACAACTGTAACATTACCGATATATAACTATAACAATGAAATACAAACCACATAATAATCAATCCATAATATAGACAAACGCCCAAAAACCTGTACAGCAAGTTATAACCCATTACAATACATCATTGGCATAGTAACATTACCAATATATAACGATACAAATTAAATAATAACTGCAAAAACAAACATTACCTCATAGAGCCTCGAACCCTTGCGAGTAGGCTTACGGATTTAAAAGCGAAGTCGTTACCAACTAGGCTACGCTTACCGCACTGAAGGCCTGACGAAGTAGCTGTGAGACTTGCGCTCCAAGCTGCTTGTTTTATGTTCTATATTCTTACAGTTTCTTACAGTTTCTTACAGTAGATCCTCTGGAAAAAGGCAAACTATGCCTGTGTATCCAGCTCAGTACCAGTGCTTGCACTGCTGCGGTCGTTCACGGTGTTGGCGGCGGCGGTAGCAGACGCAACATTTTTACTATTCTGTATTTTTGTTTTATAATCAAACTTCAAATCTTGTCTTCCCCATGCTTTATCAAGATTACTTTCAAACTCCCTTATTGATTCGGAATCGACTACATACTGGGGCAGTGCGTTCCACTCATTTACCACTCTATCACAAAATGAGTTCTTCGCCTTCTCAAGCCTATTTCTTTCTTTGTAAATTTTCTTAGAGTGTCCTCTCGTTCTTGTTCCCTCCCGCATCAAGAAGATACCTTCACACACATCCTCATCGTACTTTCCTGACACTATCTTAAAAGTCTCTATCATATCCCCTCTCTTTCTCCTATATGCCAGTGTCGGAAGTCCCAGTGTCCTCAACCTCTGCTCATAGCCCGCGTTCTTCAACGTTGGTACCAGCTTGCTAGCTCTTCTCTGCACTTTCTCCACTGCTTCTATATCCTTTACCATATATGGAGCCCACACCTGGTTTGCATATTCCAGGTGTGGCCTAACCAGCGCTGTATATAGATTCCTGAAGATTTCTTCGTCAAGTGACACAAATGTCCTCCTTATCAGCCCTACAATTCTATTGGCTTTGTTTATCTTTTCCGCTAAATGTTCTGAGAAATTTAACTTATTATCTATCACTACTCCTATATCCTTTTCTGCACTCACTTCCTCCATCGCTTCATACATACTGTATCCTACCTTGTCTATCTTGCTGGTCCCAATCCGCATGTACTTGCATTTTTTTGGATGAAAAGGCATTAACCAATGCTCAGACCATCCCTTCATGCCCTCCACATCTCCTTGAAGCAAACCCATATCTTCCTTACTCCTCACTCTTCTATACAGTTTAGTGTCATCCGCATACAGGTATACCTCACTTCCATTAGTTATAACTTCAGGCAAGTCGTTGATAAATATAACGAACAGCAATGGTCCCAACACAGATCCCTGAGGTACCCCACTTGTAATTTCCCTCCACCCCGAGCCTATTCCATTCACCAATACCCTCTGTCTCCGATCTTTCAGGAAGGCTTCTATCCATTTCACACATTTCTCCCCTATATTATAGCTTCTAACTTTCTCTATTAACCTTTTATGTGGGACCTTATCGAAGGCCTTCATAAAATCGCAATATACCACGTCTATTACATCACCATCTTCTAGAATTTGCATCCAATCATCTACCACCTTAATTAGCTGTAGTACCGTCGACCTCCCCGGCAAGAATCCGAACTGTCTCCCACTGAAAAGTTGGTTTGACTTCATATGATCCATTATTCCTTCTCTAATTACCGTTTCCATTAGTTTACACACAACACTTGTCAAACTGACTGGTCTATAATTCCCTGGGTCATTTCTCTTTCCCTTCTTAAATATAGCTGTTATGTTCGCCTCTCTCCAGTCCATCGGGATTTGTCCTGTATTAAACGATACCTCAAATAACATTTTCAATGGCTCTACTAACATCTCCCCTCCTTCCTTTATGATTCTTGGGTGTATCCCATCCGGTCCCGGTGACTTACTTCTATTCATTTTTTCTATAGCCCTTCTTATTCTAGCATGGGAAAACTCTACTAGTTCTAGTGCCGGTGCCTGTTTGATGGGAATAGTAGGCACTGCATCCTCCGACTCCACTGTTAGTACCCCCCCAAAGTATTTCCCCAGCACCTCTGCTTTCTCCTTATCAGTCTCCGCTCTACTCCCATCATTCAACCCCCCCACCAGCTCTGGGATCCCTACTCTTCTTGTTAATTTTTCCTGAATGTACTTCCAGAATATTTTTGGATTATCCTTCACATTTCTAGCTATCTCTCTCTCCCTCTCCTTCACCCCCCTCCTTGTTTCCCACCTTATTTTATTGTTTATTTGTCTGCGTTCCAGATCCACTTCCTTAGCCTCTATACTAGACCCCCTGTTCTTTTTTAACAATTTTAATCTTTCCCACAATCGTTTCTTTCTTCTAATCAATATCCAAAGCTTTCTTTTCATTGGCAATTCTGGGTTAGTTCTTTTCCTCAATTTTGTTTTATCCTTATATTCCCTTACTGGTACACTTTTGGATACAGCATTCTCCAGTTTGACTCTAATTTTCCTCCACATTCCTTCAGCGTCTTCACCGTTCAAATATTCCCCCCAGTCAATGTCCAAACACCGTCTCAGCAGCTCATAATCTGCTCTATCATACATGTATATTTTTCTATTGCTTTTATTATCCCTCTCCGATTTAATGTTACAACTAAAGCTTATACAGGCATGGTCACTACGACCTATAGGGCTATCCACATTAACATGTTCCACTATATCCTCTTCATTGCTAAAAATCAAATCAAGTACACTCCCCTGCGTCCCATCTCTATATCTTGTCATCTCTACAATATGTTGCGTTAAAAAACAATCTCTCACTTTCTCTATAAACTTATTTTCCAGGCTACCCTGTCCCGCTGGAGTAGTACAATTTGCCCAGTTGATCCTTGGCAAATTGAAATCTCCAATCAAAATTTTATATTTGTTCTCTCTATTATCTATCTCCTCCATTGTTTTCAGTAGGTTATCATCCTCTCCCCTGCTATTATTTGGGCTTCTATATATAGAGGCAATTAGAATTGATCCTCTTACACATTTTACTTCAATACACAAATACTCACAATACTGCTGTCTCATATCCACCTCATTAACCTTGAGCTCTTTTCTTACATAAATAAACAGTCCTCTTCCAACCTCTGCTCTAATAGCATTTCTCTCATATAACTCAAAACCCTCCAAACTATATTCCACCAGTTCCCTCTCAATTCTAACATTTTTTGGTCTTACTTCCTGTAGGGCTATGATATCAGGTTTTTCCTCTTCATCCTGCAACCTACATATCAGTTCTCTTTTCTTGTCCTGAGTAAACACATCCACATTACTAAACATAATCCTTAATCCATCTACCATTCCTCCAGCAATTACACCATCCCGCTCCTCCAGTCCGTACCCTACTCCCCTGTTAGCACTACTGGGTCTGACTCTTTGTCTCCTGTCTCTCCCTGTGACACCTCCACCCCGTTCTCCTCCTCCGTCACAACTCTCATCACATTCTCTCTCTCCCTGATCTCCCCCTCCTTTCTACTCTTATAAACCACTTCCTCACTTTTCCGTCCCTCACTCTCCAGTAAAAATTTCTCTTTTCCTCCTCATCCAACTTTCCATTATTTTCATCAGCCTTTTCTTGTAATTCCTTAATTTTTTTCCTTTGTTCTATACTCAAATCCTTCTTTAGTCTTATGTGTTTCAGTTTATCATTTGTATTTAGCCTCCAACTAAAATTTGTCACAGTCTCCGCCACTACCCTAGTTTTAAACTGTACCCTTATAGGTCTCATCTCTCCCCTTTTATATCTACCTATCCTACTGATCTCCTCCACCTGCCCTTCCCATCCATATTCGTCCTCATCCACACCTTTCAAGACCTCCTTCACTGTCTCCATATCCCTCACTTTTCTCACTCCATTATCATTCATAATGATATAGCAAAATGGTCACGATAACTATGATTTTTATAGGTGTGCCACCTTATAATTGAGATTGCGACACATAAATAACATGGAGGTAGGCTAATTAAGCTTAATTATGATAATAAAATGTACAAGAGAGATTTAGGCCTACTGTTATGATGGCTTCGCTAGTCACCTCCAGGGAGTGTTAGCGTGATCGCCGTCTGATTGCAAACAATCACAAACGTGATTCGTCGAATCGGAGGCGATCACGTTCAGTAGAGCTATCCCGTTTGGCTATCCCGCGCTCCAGGTAACCATTCAAATCTAACAAAAACAGTAATCGAAGGTACTGAGTTTTGTATAGTGGTAATTGGCACTTACTGTATATTAAATTATTAAATAGTGCTTAATTTACATAAGGTAACTTCAGAGGCCAGTTTTCCTAGACAAAATATAATTATCAGTGGTAATTATTGAAGGTGTACAGCCTGTCTATTATGGATTATAACTATTAGCTTATTAATTGTCTGGGAAAGCGACTAAGCAAAATTAATAGTAAATTCCACAAAATTACTAATGCATACTAAATCCAGTAAACAAGGCAATAACCATAATCGCTATGTAAATATTAGCTAAACCGAAATAGTTAAACTGATTCGCCATGCGTTAAATTGTATAATAGAAGTTTATATGGAATCTTAACTAGTTTTTATGACTAGTATAGTACTGTACTATCTATTTTAATAATTTTACTCTTCTATTTTGGTCCCATGAATCTTCTCAAATATTTGTTTTTCCCCTTCTATCAAATGCTTTAGCAAAAGCGAGAAAAAAAAACTAACCAGGAAACCATTGCTTGGATAATTTCATTACAAAAGGTACTCGGTGACATATTTTTGCTTTCAGTGGTGCGACAACTGGAACAGGCGGGCGGATCCGGGATGTGCAGGCTGTGGGTCGAGGTGGACATGTGGTGGCCGGTACAGCTGGATACTGCTTTGGTAACCTCCTTATTCCAGGTAAGTCCATATATTGTACGTTCGTGCTCATAAGTCATGTCCCAGCTGTCTTTACGTTTGGCTCGCTCTGTGCTGTATTAATGTCTGATGTTGAATAGGGTAGGTAAGTGTAGGAAAATGTTTGAATATGTCACTCGATATGAAGAAATGAAGCTTGGATATTGCCGATACCAATTATTGATCAAAACGTACTTGGTGCCGAGACCTCGCTTATTAGTGCGATTGTACATATAAAATTTTAAAGCTCAACTGCTCCACACTATATCCTATTTAAAGTTAGTAGACGAAATCTCTAACATTAACCTCTGTAACTCATGACTGGAGTAATAGAGCTAATACTTTTACCATTTGGGAAGAGTCAGCCAGGGAATAGGTGTGGAAATTTACAGCCCAATTGCTCTAGCAGTTTTTAGAGTCCATAATTTTTTGGAACGGGCAGTCCGTGTGGGAAATTTAAAGGTCAATTCGGACATAATTATAGGGTTACTAGTCATTGACTAGTTAACTTTATACTAGATAATCTGGCGATTTCATAAGACTATGGAAGGCTCTATATTCAAAATATTAAGTCCGTCCAACTGTCTGACGATCACAATTTAAACTGAATAAATTGGTCTATGATATCCGTAATACTTGTTCCTGTCATTAAAGATAAATCAGGTAAAATTACAGCTAAAGACAACTACCGCCCAGTAGCACTTGCTAGTGTGGTGAGTAAGGTAGTTGAAATGATAATGCTAGAAAGAATGTCTGCATATATTGTCACCAGCAGCAATCAGTTTGGCTTTAAGAAAAATCACGGCACAGACCAATGCATATATGTGCTGAAAGAAGTGATTGATACATACAACAAACTAAATAGCTCGATTTTCTCTTGTTTTCTTGATGCAAGTAAGGCTTTTGATAGTGTCTCAAAACCTTATTTGAAAAATTAGTTTACAGGGGGAGTGCTTAGCTATATTGTTAGGATACTTATTTTCTGGTATGCTAATCAAAAAATGTGTGTAAGATGGGGCAACATCCTGTCAGGCACTTTCGCCGTAACCAATGGTGTTAGGCAGGGGGGGATATTGTCTCCGTATCTTTTCAACGTCTACATGGATGATCTTAGTCTGAAGATGAACAAGACTCGCACTGGGTGCTGCACTGGCAGCACCATTGTAAATCATCTCATGTATGCTGATGACCTAGCCTTAATTGCGCCCTCTGGAGCAGGACTGGATAAATTATTAAGAGTATGTGAAAAATTTGGAATCTAACATTCAGTCAAATTTAATCCTATAAAGAGCAATATCATAATATTTAAATCTAACCTTCTATTGAAATCAAAGTTACCTAAATTCCATTTGTAGGAAGAAATTATAGAAGTAAGTAAAGTAAATATCTAGGACACTATATTTCAAGTGATCGCTCAGATGATGAGGAAATGGGTCGTCAGCGAAGGCAACTTTACATGCAGGGAAATTCAATATTAAGAAAATTTCAAATGTGCACATGGGATACAAAAATAACATTGTTCAACTCCTACTGCTCACCAATGTATACAGCACAACTATGGTGGAACTATAAGAAAATTACAGTGAATAGACTAAGTATCTCATATCACAATATCATGAAAATGTTTCTGGGGCTCTCAAAATATGAGAGTACAAGTACGCTATGTGCCTATATGAACTTATACTGTTGCCAATCACTCATTAGAAAGCTAACATATAAATTCATTCAGCGCCTTAACACTTCTGAGAACAGTATCATTAAAATGCTACAAACTCCAAGCATATATAGGCTACACCTCTAGGATCCAGGCACACTGGAGGAAGTTGCTCTATATTTAACCTTAAGTAATGATTTCAGGTCTGCTACTCTACAGAATTAGCATACCGGTACTGAACCTCATAGTGCAGTACAGTACCGATATTCCTATACTGTACTATAGCAACATACTGTACCGGAAGCTAAATGATGTGAGGCATGGTACTGTACACAATTAGGACAGTGGTTTTGGTAACACAGTAGTTTGATGACTACTGTTTTTGGTTGAGGCAGTGCTGTGAACTAAATGATGGCAAGCTGGGTATTATTTAATTTCTTTTTATTTTATGTAGCCTATGTACAGTAGCTTATAAATTATATATTTAAGTTACTGTAAGGTATATATGGACCCCAGTATGGTCCCCTCTGTACTGTGTGGGTCTGAAATAAAGTATTATTATTATTATTATTATAGCCATAATAAGTTTAAGGAGAGTCACCTGTTTTTTTTTCTTTCTCTCTTTTTTTTCTTTCCATGGCTTGTATCCATTTAGCCCCATTCAGCCAACTGTTTTAAGACTTTTATCCCCATCCAGGTGTCAATTTCGCGAGCCAGCATTGTATGGAGAAATCCGGCTTCGCCGGAGACTTTTTTTCTATCGAAAAATTTAAAAGTTTAGCTTGCTGTCAAAACAAAAATATATGTATATGCTGGCTCGCTACCGCTCGCCAGGAAAATTTTGACACCTGGATGGGAGTAAGTCTGAAAACAGTAGGCCGAACGGCAGAGGTGGGCAGGTGCGCGCCATTTGGCGCTCTGCGATCCGGTGCGCATTACCAATATAGAGGAGCGGCAAAATTCTGAAATCGGAGTGCAGGCGGGGAGCGCAGCTAGAAATTCGGGCTCCTTTCTGGCACTCCGGAGGCGATTTTTCCTGTCAACAACCGGTACAAGAACGTGATTATCGTGTACAGTCATCGTACCGTTCGTACGGTGTTAGTGAACTGTGATACAGTGATACTATGATAGTGACAGACTGACAGTGTTACAGTTGTTAACTTGTTATTTTTTTTTTTTTGGCTTTTGCTAATGCAAAGTAAACCTTACGGGCAAGTTACGGCTTACGAAGGGGCCTAAGGGTAAGTCTGGCAGTGGTATAGCCCGAGCCTGTCTGACTGTCTGATAGTCAAAAGACACTATAGACTTCAGAGACTTTTATAATTTTATGGTATCGATACTATCGGAATGTTACTTGAATGTATGGGTGGGAGGGTGGTTTGGGGGATGGTGGGGGGAAGGTAGAAGCGTAATTGACTCTTGTTACAAATATGAAGCCGATTGGTGAGGTAGTTTCGCCACCACAGATTTTATTTGTTTTCCTTTTCTTCGTACGGATACGCTGGAAGTGGGTTGTGGGAGGCAGTTGGGGGTGTGGTGGAGGGAAGGCATAAGGGTAAGGCACTTGTCACCCAAATATGGAACCGATTGGTTCCATCGTTTCGCCGCCACAGATTTTCTTTTTTTTTTTCCTTGTGAGGCGACCGATAGTCAGCGAGTGGGTGGGAGGAGGGGTTTGGGGTTGTGGTGGTGCCGTGGTGGGTATGCAGAAGGGTAAGGTACGTGTGGTAAAAAACAAAAAATATGAAAGCCATAGGTGCAGTCGTTTCGCTGCTACAATTTTTTTTCGGCGCGTCGGTATATAATTATATACGGACCTGGCACTGGGCGTGACAACTGACATATGACAAGACCCTAGTCCCGGCTGTATATATATAATTATTATAAATTATATACCGTCGGACCTGGCAGTTTCGGACCTAGTTTCTCAGTTTGGACAGTTTCTGTAATTCTTTGTCATATCATAGATATCAATGGACAGTCACAATGTCACAAACTCGCAATGATATCAATCATATCATATCATTGACATTTGCAATGATATATCATATCATTGACATTTGATTCATTGATATGACGTAAAGAATAACAGAAACTGAGAAAGTGAGAAACTTAAACAGTTAAACTTCAGAAAGACACCATCACTTGAGTTTTTTTTAATGTTTTGAATTCTTGGAATTTAGTGAAGTGAAAGACAAAGGACAAAGTGAAGGACAAAGGTAAATAATTAAATAACTTCTAGAAGCTGTTTTGTTTGTAGTGTTTTTTATATACCTATTTTTGGGAGCGCGGAGCGCAGGAGGATAGAGCGGGAAGCGCATCGGGTCTGCTGACAAAAGGAGCGCGTGAGCGCTGCCGCATTACCTTATGTCTAGACGATGAGCGCGGAGCGCTGCCGCATTATCGGTCCCACCGGAGCGCGCCCACCTCTGCCGAATGGGGCCGAATGGATACAAACCAAATGGAGGGAGAGAAAGAGAAAAAAGCAAGGTGGGCCCCCTTAATGTCTCTTTAAACAAATCCTGCCACTCTTCTTCAGGTTATGAGCAGCCTTGGGAATCTACAGAGGCGCACTACCCGTCCAACTTCGCTCCACCCCTTGAGGTCGCCATCCAGGCCTCCAACGGCGCCTCGGACTACGGCAACAAATTCGGCGAGCCCATCATCGCCGGGTTTGCTAGGTCTTTCGGGCTTGTCGTAGGTGAGTAGTCCGATGTCAATAAATTTTTTTGTCCGTGCCTTCATTATCCGTCTAATAAGAATATTTTTTAGCATTTTCTTTTATGTAGTCTTTAAATGAATGATGCAGACTAGAACTTTCACTTTTCATAGTACTGTACAGTATATATAAAATCTGCTCCGGTTAAATTTTCTGCCAGGTGAAAAGGAATAGTGTAGACTATTAGATGCTAAACACTTTATTGCCCATAATTGGAAAGGAATTTCAAGAATAGAGTAGTTTCACACTATACCTCTAAATTCAAATTTAGGCGTTGTCCTGGGTGAATAGAGTTCAGTGTAGCTTTAAGATTATGGGTATGCAAATGGTAATTATTGTCTCTGCCCTTTTAAAGCTATATGGGTACCGGTAGTAATAAAAGTAATAGATGGGTATGTAGATTTCCACATACCCTGGTTTGGTTAGTGTGGAAGTAGCCTCTAAAAGATAGTTAACACCCTTATATTGTGAAGGTTCATGGGTGGATTAAGATGAAAGGCTTTCAA
This sequence comes from Paralithodes platypus, assembly GCA_032716605.1. Taxonomy (NCBI): domain Eukaryota; kingdom Metazoa; phylum Arthropoda; class Malacostraca; order Decapoda; family Lithodidae; genus Paralithodes; species Paralithodes platypus. Next base: position 5,497,683 of record CM064575.1, read on the forward strand.
TTTCAAACTAAAGTTTATGTAACAGTTTGTTGAAAGGTAAATATGGACTTGACTTATTTAAAGAATGATGGTCGTGGTAATGCTTACCTTTGATAACCAAACTTCCTTAATTGTTCTAACGCTTCTCGGTGCATGTAGGCAAACTGCTAATCGAAAAAGATAAGAAATTGCACAGTTATAGGTAAACTAAACACAAGTTCTGTATAGAGAAAGCTCAAGACTTGCTCTGCTCATCTATTCATGATTTCACAAAATTTACTAAATGCAGAATAGACAAATCTGCAGTGATATAAAACTACTCTGCTTATTCTGTTAACTTAATTTTATATAATCTGCTAACCACTCTTACTATTTTGGTAGTGGTGATGGGCTGGTTTATCAGAGTGAGAACTGAGCGATCTCTGCCATACCCATAGCTTACTCCGACTGTTCCTTTTACTTATATATTTTCTAGATCTCAAGTGACGACGTCTCTTCCGTGGATTGACCTCCCAATCTACCAAGATTGGAAGCCAAAGCGTCACATTTTTCCTTTGCCCCTCAACTTTCTCTTCATAATTGCTGAGGGGCACAGGGTTCTGGTGGGGCTTTGGTTTCCCGGGCGTTTCCTCACCCTTCTCAGCTCCCCGCCATGGAGTGGCTTCGGTCACCCAGGCTTTATTGTGGTCTTCAGGGAGGGTTCTGTGGGGGCGCTCGGTTGTGGCCTTGGCCTTGCTCGGGGCCTTGGGGCTGTTCGGCCAGGCAGCTTGGGGAACAACACCAACAACTATTTTGATATGTTTGCTGATAAATTCTTAGATTAAGATTTTGATTTGGTATTCATGCCTTAAACCTAAAACCATTATTTTAAGTTCGTTGTAAGCTGGTCTTGACATTGTGCAGTTTCTTGGATTTAGTTTGAGTTGTAAAATTTTGATTAACCTATGTATCCTTTTTTCGTGCAGGTACTGGAGAGCAGACAGAGCGGCGGGAATACATAAAGCCAATCATGTTCACTGGTGGTATGGGCACAGTACCAGTTGACATGACCAAGAAAATGCCACCCACGGAAGGTACGCTCATTTTGGATTCGGTCTATCCGTAAGAGTGAATATTTTCAATCTAACTGCTTATCCTCCTGTAAGAGTCCTATTTTTTTCTGAGCGAGCAATCTCGAGCCTGCAATGTGAAAAGGAAAGCCTCGAGATGGTTCAGCCATGTGGAACGTATGGAAAGAGAGAATGACTAAGCGAATGTACGAGAGTGAAGTGAAAGGACAAAGGGATAGGTTGCTGTCGTTCCCTAGGCTGCCTGGCCAAACAGCCCCGAAGGGGGCAGGGGATTGTCGTGGGGGTTTGGCTCCCCGGACTGCTCCCCATAGTCTAATAACTGCTAAAACTCTGCCTAATCCTCCAGGGGTATGCCCTCCAACTGAACTGAGTTTTATCACTTTCAGTATAATTAAACTTTTTGCCATTGTATTTCTGCTATCTTTATATGCTCCAACTTCCCTATAGCCTGAAACCTGCAAGTAGTAAATTAGTTTAGTACAGTATATGAAACTTATTTATAAACTGTTAATGACTTTAGGGATCTTATGACCCATTTTGACAGTTTATTCTGGCTATCCTTAGATGATTTCATACAGCTTTGGAAGAATTTGTGGGAATTAAATGGGTCAAGACTATCTCCATTAACCCTCTGAATACAACCACCCTGATTTTAGATACTGTTCCGAAGCTGAATAAAGTTTTAATAATAGCCAGAATTGTCAAAATGCGGCATAATCCTCAAGGGGTTAATGACTTGCCTTGCAGGGGACCTTGTGATAAAGATTGGGGGCCCAGTGTACAGGATCGGTGTAGGAGGCGGCGCTGCTTCTTCAGTCCAGGCAAGTTACACTTTTAAATTGTAATTTATAGTTTATAACTTGTGGAAGTGTTTAAATAATATAAATTTCCATCCAGTAGCTAATTCTTCGGAATTTACTTTCATGAAAAGTGAAGCTTTGTTTTAGTTCCAATTATAAGAACTCCGTATGGGCCGATTGTAGGCACCAATCGAGCAGGGCAGTACCCAGGGGAGACGACATAAGCATATGATAAGAAGTTGCTTTAATTCCGGTTTCATTTGTCTAGCTTCCCCCAGCGTTTCTATTTGTGATTCACCCACACCGCAATCCAGTAAACTCGCACAAACTCCTATTCATTTCACTACACTTGAGTGACTTAACAATGACACCAGACCTCTTTCCAAAACTTCTAAATTACCTATAATGTATCTTGAGTTTGGCTCTGTCACTCGACCTTTCGGAGAGACTATAGTTACAGACAGCTTCTCCTTTTGTCTCTTTCATACATATAGACAAACAAATTAGCACAAAGGATCTCTTTTCTAAGTAACTTTGAGGTTCAGATTCTCTCCTTACAGCAGTAAAAAAAAAATATATATATATATACGAAGACCCTCTGGAGATGAATTTGCATTTATTGGTAGAATTTTTGTTAAGTTTAAACAATCCTACAGTCCATTCATTATCAGTAGGCCTGAAATCTTTACCCCTAACCTATAACTCAAAAAGAGACTAGAGTAATGGGTAATACCGTCACAATTTGGGAAGAGTAAGCCAGGGAGTAGGTGTAGAAGTATATTGCAAAATTGCTAGAGCTCGTTTGGAGGTAGAGGTTAGGAGTCACAATTTCTGGCCTACCTATAATGGACTAGAGTATACTTACTATGGCCTGGCCGAACAGCCCCAAGGCCCCGAGCAAGGCCAAGGCCATAACCGAGCGCCCCCACAGAACCCTCCCCACCGACCACAATAAAGCCTGGGTGACCGAAGCCACTCCATGGCTGGGAGCTGAGGAGGGTGCGGAAATGCCCGGGAAACCAAAGCCCCACCCAGGGCCCTGTGTCCCTCAGCAATTATGAAGAGAAAGTTGAGGGGCAAGGGAAAAATGTGACGCTTTGGCTTCCAATCTTGGTAGATTGGGAGGTCAATCCACGTTAGAGACGCAGTCACTTGAGATCTAGAAAATATATAAGTAAAAGGAACAGTCAGAGTAAGCTATGGGTATGGCAGAGATTGCTCAGTTCTCACTCTGATAGACCAGCCCATCACCACATGACTAGAACCCAATCCTCTCCGCATCAGCTAGGAAAGGCCCTAGAAAGCCGCCTTTGGCGGGGGGATAGCTCCCCTATTTCAACCCTTTTCGGGGTTGGGCACCCGCCCACTTACTATGGGTAGTACTGTATGTATGTACAGTATATACTCTGGCACATGCCCCACTTTTATTTATTTTATATTTTTTTTGTAACTACTTTTATAGGTACAGGGAGATGGTGACCCGAGCCGTGATCTGGGGGCGGTGCAGCGAGGTGACCCGGAGATGGAGCAGAAGATGAACCGGGTCATCCGGGGCTGTCTAGAGATGAACAAACCCAATGTTAACCCCATCAAGGCTATACATGACCAGGGGGCTGGAGGAAATGGTTAGTCAGTAGTTTATATACTGGAAGTAGGATAATAGTAAATTTGTGTTCTTGTACACACTATCTGTTCATCATTGGTTTACACACTTGCTAGAGCAAAGGCACCAGTCAGTAGTGTACTGTATATATCCCTTTTATTTGGACGAAACTAAAATTTTCGTTTATATATATTTAATTATTATATTTAAGTAATTTTTGTTTTTTTATATCTTTGCAGCCAACGTCCTGAAGGAAATTCTAGAGGGCTCCGGTGGATTGATCTTTACGGAGTCTTTTGGTTTGGGCGACCCGACCCTCTCTACCCTGGAGATCTGGGGGGCAGAGTACCAAGAATCCAATGCCGTGCTGGTCAGTCCTCAGCACCTGCAGCTTCTATCTCGTTTGGCTGCCAGGGAACGCTGCCCTATCGATGTTGTCGGCAAATGTACTGGTGATGGAAAGGTGGGCTGGCAAGTCTATATTGCAATAATACTTTTTTTTTAGTGGGCCGATGAGTTTAGTTTTGGAATATAATTAATCGGGTAAATTTTAACTTAAATTGCCACGCTATTAACTTTTCTAGCTATTGGTCTACATTATGCTAATGTCCATTTGGAAGTACGATCCATAGTAAGTGCGATGTAACTTAATTACAATGACTTACTGTGGTTGCAAAGTATGTATGAATATACTCGGGCACATGCCCCATAGCTGGGGGTGGCAGACAAGAGACCGCTCTAACAGGAACAACATTTAAAGTTAAAATTCTTGAAGTCTGGGACCACTTTTGCATTAGACTTTCTAAGTCTTTAATTTTTGGGTAGGAAATGTCTACCACAGGCAGATTTCCTCTTAAATTGTTGGCTAACTATCACTCAAAAGTTCTATTGCCACCTGAATAGAGATAAATTTATTAAAATCCCTTTCTAATCATAAAACTAAACCTGCCTTTCCTCTTTCAGCTGCTTGGCATAGAGCCATGGTATTTTTTTCTAAAAAAAGAAAAAAGAAAAACAAAAAAAAAAAAAAAATATATATATATATATATATATATATATATATATATATATATATATATATATATATATATTATATATGTATATATATATATATATAATATATATATATATATATATATATATATATATATATAAATATATATATATATATATATATATATATATATATATATATATATATATATAAAAACTAAAACTAACGAACAGCCTCGGATGCGGACGGAACCAACGTTGACGAACCACGACCGACTAAGGACATGCCTTCGGACATTCTGAGAATGGCTACGTGGAATGTTAGTGGCATGAATGATGGCACAAAAGAGAGAGAGGTTCTGGAAGTGTTAGTGAATGCCAGGCTGGATGTATGTGGAATGACAGAGACCAAATGGAAAGGTTCAGATGTGAGAGTGGGAGTGTGGAATGGGTGTGTGTGCTGGAGTGAGTGAAGGAACAGCGAGAGAAGGTGCATGTTTGTTTGTAAGTAGCAAATGGAAGGAATGTGTAAGAGAGTATGGGTCTGTGGGTTCAAGGATTGTGTGGGTGAGAATGAAAGTAGGAATACAAACGTGGGTGATTGTATGCGTGTATGCCCCGACAGAGGATATACTTGAAAGAAAGAAAGGAGTTCTGGATGAATGTGGAGGCGTGCCTGGAGAAGTTTGACAAGAACAAAAGAATATTTCTGATTGGGGATATGAATGGTAAGGTGGGTGATAGGAAAGTTGAGGGAGTGGTGGGAGGGTGGGGGGTACCATCAGAGGTGAATGGGAATGGTAGTGCACTTGTGGACGTATGTGTGGGGAGGAGGCTGTGGATAGCCAACACCTTCTTCCGACACAGAATGATCCACAGGTACACGTGGAAACGGATGTTGACGATGAAGGATAAGAACAGTGGTGGAACGAAAGTCATTGATTGATTATGTATGTGTGGATGAACGAATGAAGAAATCTGTGATGGATGCTAGGGTGTATAGGGGTATTGGAGGGGGTCTGTCTGATCATTATGTAGTGGTAGCTAAGGTTAGGATACAAAAGAAGTGGGTGAGGAGAGCGGGAGGGAGGCGAGAGAGGAGGGTGGAATGGTGAGGAGGGTGGAGAGGTTGCAGGAGGAGGAAGTCGGGGAGGAGTACAGGAGAGCAGTGGAAAGACGACTAGGTGGGTTCGACCTGGAAGTTATGGAGGAAGTGGAGGAGATGAGCAAGGTGTTTAAGGATGAGATCTGTGCAGCATGTGAGGAGGTGTGTGGAGTGAGGAGAAGAGGGAGGGGAGTGAAAGGTACAGCATGGTGGACAGAAGAGGTAAGAATAGCTGTGGAAGAAAAGAAGAAAGCATATAGAGAGTGGATGGGTAGTAGAGGGAATGAAGATTCCGAGAGACAGAAACGAGCGAGGTACGTGGAGAGTAAGAGGGTGGTGAAGAGAGTAGTGAAGGAAAGTAAGAGAAGAGTAGATAGATGAGAATTTGGAAGGAATCTGAGTGTAAAATGGAGGGAGAGTAAGAAACTGTTCTGGAAAGAAGTCAAGAAAGTTAGGGAAGGTAGCAAGGGAAACAGTAAGGGTGTGAAAGATAAGAATGGGAGAATGCTAGCCGAGAAGCAAGAGAGAGTCGAAAGATGGAGGGAGTACTTCAGTGAGTTGCTAAATGAAAGGAATGAAGAGCCAGCAAACATAGCTGGATATGGTATGGGAGGGAGAAGAAGAGAAGTAGTGGAGGAGGAGGTGGGGATCAGGAGGTCAGAAGTGTGGGAAGCCATGAAAAGAGTGAAGTTGGGGAAAGCACCAGGAACAGATGGAGTGTGTGGGGAAATGTTGAGGTATGGTGGTGAGATAGTGATAGAATGGGTATGGAAAATGTGCAAACTAGCATGGGAGAAGGGGAGTGCACCCGATGACTGGAAGACTGGCATAATAGTCCCCCTATATAAGGGCAAAGGGGAAAGAGGAGTGTGTGGTAACCACCGAGGAATGTCTTCTAAGCGTAGTAGGGAAGGTATACAGTAGGGTAGTGATAGTGAGAGTGAGAACGGAGAAATGGATAGGCGACGAGCAGGGAGGTTTTAGGAAGGGAAGAGGATGTGTAGATCAGATTTTTACCCTGAATTGTGTTGTGGAGAAGTATCTGGAGAAGAAACAAAAGGTGTATGTTGCCTTTATGGACTTGGAGAAGGCCTATGACAGAGTGGATAGAGAAGGTTTGTGGAAAGTACTTAGAATATACGGAGTAGAGGGCAAGTTGCTGAAAGCAGTGAAGAGCATTTATGAGGGTGCAAAGGCGGCAGTACGTGTGGAGAGTGAGCAGAGCGAGTTCTTTGACCTGAATGTTGGTTTGAAACAGGGGTGTGTGATGTCCCCGTGGTTGTTTACTGTATATATGGATGGAGTTCTGAAAGAAATACTATCAAGAGCAGTGGATGTTGGTGTATCGCTGAAAAGGGAGGGAATTGAGTGGAAGCTACCTATACTGCTGTTTGCGGATGATACAGTTCTGATGAGTGATAATGAATGGGAGTTGCAGGGTCTGGTAAATGAGTTTGGAACAGTGTGCGAAAAACGGAATTTGAAGGTAAATACGGGGAAGAGCAAGGTTATGGTCTTCGAAAGGGGTGAAGTCACAGAGTGTGAGGTGAAGCTGAACGGTCAGGCTATGGAGATAGTCAACTCTTTTAAGTATCTGGGCAGTGTGTTGAGTAAAGATGGGACTATGGATGAAGAGGTGCGGGAGAGGGTACAACAGGGGAAGAGGGTTGTGGGAACGCTAAAAGCAGTAACAAGAAATAGGGTGTGGTCAGTATGGAAGTGAAGAAGTCCTTGCATGACAGTGTGGTAATCCTGACACTGACTTACGGAAGCGAAGCATGGACGTTGGTTGAGAGACTCGGACCAAGAGTGAGAGCAGTGGAAATGAATTACTTAAGGAGTGCGTGCGGAGTTACATGGAGGGATAGACAGACTAATGAAGTAAGAAGGAGGTGTGGTGTGGAGGTAGATGTGCTGGAAAGTGTGAAAAGGAACAACTTGAGATGGTTCGGCCATATGGAACGTATGGAAAGCGAGAGAGAGAATGACTAAGAGGGTGTACGAGAGCGAGGTGGAGGGACAGAGGGGGAGAGGTAGACCGAATATGAGGTGGAAGGATGGAGTGAGGAACTACATGAACGAAGGCGGTGCTGGTTGGGGGGAGGGGCGTCGACTGACTGGGGACAGAGGTGCATGGGGGCGGTTCGTTCGTGGCCACCCCTTCGGGGATCACGGCGTCAGGCAATAGATAGATAGATAGATATATATATATATATAGCCTTTCGTAATGACTTTGGGATCAAAGGGATGAGTGTAAGTACTTGGCTCAGTCTCTTCAAAAGTTTTGGCATTTAGATTTTTTATTTTTATTGGTTTTAGGTCGGTTTCTCCAAAATTATAGGCTTCCTCTCCTAGAAGTAAGGCTCCTGAATGAGGCAAAATGTCTATCCCCAAACTAATGGAATAAAACTGGAATTTCCAAAAGACTCTTAATTCAAATCAGATGAGGGTTAAGATTTATTGATTGAGGTGGCCATTTAATTGCTAGTACGTATAGACCTGGAACCTTTCATAACATTTATTCCATTGCAGGTGCGACTAGTGGAGGGAGATATGAAGTCCATGGGATCAACAGCAGGAACCAACCCACTACCAGTGGACCTACACCTTGACTGGGTTCTGGGAAAGATGCCCAATAAGGTAAGACTATCGTATTAGAGGGGGTTGGCGGTGGGTGGGGAGGTTTTGTCGATAATTGGGGGAGGTGTACATACATACATAAAATTTTAAGACCGTGTTCCTCACATAAGTGCAGTTTCAGTCTCTTGTCCTAATGGCAGAATTCCAGGCAACCCTTTTAAGGGCTGCTTCACTTGTCAAGTTCTTGGATTTGAGATCGGCGCGTATAGTCCGATCCCAGGTCTTCCTCGGTCCACCCCTTGGTGCAGCCCTCTCCACAATCATAGACCTGCATTTTTTCACCCAATTTTGTTCATCCATTCTCTCCATAGGTTGGGAGGGAGGGGAGAGATAGTTAGAGTTTATCTTCTTTTTTGGTTAGATGTTGGGGTGAGGGGTGTTGTCTGAGAAAACCTGGTGCCTGTTGACTTCCAACTTTACTGGTATTTTTTCAGTTCTGATTACAGGTACTTTATTTTGTTGCCAGTTAAGATTTACACTTGCATGTATTAGTCTATTCAATATGACATCACTCTAGTGATAACTAACCTTTTTGGAACCCAGAGCCCAATAGAGCCGAACATTTCAAAGATACAGTACTGTATGTGAAATCCACCAGGAAATCATAGTGGAAATGTATGGCCCATTTGCTCCAGCCCTAGAGTTTAGATGTAAAGGGTAAAGATTGTGGCCCTCTTTCATGAATATATTGTAGTTCTGCATATTTATCTTTAAATAATTACCTTTTATGACCTTCCTGAGCCATATTACAAGTGTTGCCCGGAATTAAATATAGTTATCCTTGTTCAGATAGGATAACTTCTAGGTACACTAAAAATTTGAACACTTATTGTAACCAAAATGGTAGTGTTAGTCTGATTACATATTCTTTTTCGAGCACAAACGATTAAAACGCTAACAATTTTGTTGCAATTAAGTTTACATTTTTACCGTGTAGTCTTACCAGAGTTTGTATACTGTATAGCGAGTCTATTTTTGTGAGTGGAGTCGGGAGGGCAATCGAACTGCAGAGTATTTGAACCAAAACTTAAAAGCCATGTACTGTACAAATATTGCAAACTAATTTTTTCTAGTAAGTGCTTTTAGTAACTGCTCATTAGTGCTGGTTTTAGTTAGAGTGGCATGCTTTGCAATAGTGTTACCAGTGCAGTGTATCTAGGCTATATGAAAATTTATCTATCTATATACTCGGGCATATTCACCATTTTAGTTTTTCGTTAAGGTCGGAGGTCCGTCCTTGCCACTCCCTGGGTTTATTGAATAGGGATATACGCTAAATGAAATGTCTGGTGAACGAAGGGAATTTAACTCCCTAAAATTTCCAGCCGGCGCGGGGATTCGAACCGTGGTTAGTGACTTCGGTAGGTCCGGTCACACCAGGTCCGCGCGCTAACCCACTCTGCCACCTCGGACGTTAATAGGTCCGTAACCTTAGTTCTCCTTGAAAGAACCAGGTTGATCGTCTCGTGGATATCATCATGTGATGGGTTTCTTAGACTTCACCATCATGACTATTTTACACTAACCCAAACGTCCACTCGGGTAGCAGAGTATTTGGGTGGCGGGATTTTTGCGAGGGCATTACACAACCTCCTTCTTTGACTAGGCTAGACCCTAGCCGAAATTTAAAGTCTTCAGGTAACGTAGCCATATCACCCCAACATTTTCAATAGTCCAGGCTTTGAGATGCCTGGTGCAGGTTCTCGTGATGGGTGCTCTATCTAGCTACCGGATCACGCACCCTGGCTGCCACCAGTGAAATGTCTAGTGAACGAAGGGAATTTAACCCCCCCCCCCAAAAAAAAATCTCCAGCTGGCGCAGGGATTCGAACCGTGGTTAGTGACTTCAGTAGGTCCGGTCACCCCAGGTCCGCGCGCTAACCCACTCTGCCACCTCGGACGTTAATAGGTTCGTAACCTTAGTTCTCCTTGAAAGAACCAGGTTGATAGTCTCGTGGATATCATCACGTGATGGGTTTCTTAGACTTCACCATCATGACTATTTTACACTAACCCAAACGTCAACTCGGGTAGCAGAGTATTTGGGTGGCGGGATTTTTGCAAGGGCATTACTGTACACTAAAATTTTCTACTTTTATAGTTTAGACCCTCCTGGCCCGGGCAGCATGTTAAAATGACACCGCGGCAGATGGGCAGGAACCCGGGTGTCCTGTTAAAATCCGTAAGCTTGAAAGCCTATTCAGCTTGGTCTGAACACTGTGCGTCCGACGCATGTAAACAAAACCGATCGTTGCGTCACCGCACCTCCGAAAACAATAAGGAGATGTCGGATCAATGTTATTGTTGTGATGTCAGACGAAATTAGTGTCTGAAAAGCTCCGATATTGTCAACATCGCGGAAACATTTGCTCCACGGAAATAGTAATCACAACTGGACCAGTTGACTTGCAGAGCTCTACTCAACGCCAGTCTACAGATTGAAAACCGCACTACGTTTATAGATGCGTGGGAAATTTCTAGCAGTTAAAATAACAAAGATACGGTAGCCTAGGCCTAGATGTTTTTCGGCCAGATCGGCCGGATACGACTTCACGAGGGTTAAGGACTTTTGCAAAACAAATTATTTTGAAACTGCTCAAAGTACTTTAATCAATATTAAATTCCCTTCCTAATTATGTAAATGATAATCGCTCGGATCTCAGCTGAGCTACAACCTGGCAGAAGTTTCTTTATTAAAGATCTTAATAACTTGACTATGCACCATGACTATGAACTACCTTAACATTATAAGCATGTTGAGAGAACAAAAGCTTCTGAACAGCATATATCTTTCTAACTGAATAGTTTTTTCTAATTTCAATAAGTTTTAAGTTTTAATACCCTGCCACCAGATGGCTATACAGTACATTCCTGTCCATGTTCTCATTTACTTGGATGTTTCTTTACAGGAGTTCCATTGGACAAAAAACCGGATAGAATTAGCACCGCTGAATCTGCCAAAGGATCTGAAGCCTCAAGACGCTCTGAGTAGAGTACTAAGACTGCCGTCGGTTGCCAGCAAACGCTACTTGACCAATAAGGTAAGCGACTTTAAACTCTGTAAGTCTTTTAATCTTGGTCTGTATTAATTTTGTAGAGTAGAGTATGCTTAATCGTACTCCTATTGCTGGTAGTGATAAAATGGACAAAACTATTATTTCTCCAGTATATTTTCCTGTATTAGATCTCATACCAGTCTCAAAATAAATTTGCCCCAGTTTGACACCCTGATAAGATTTTGTTTTTAATCTTTAGCATAATCTGTTGCTCAGTTTTTAAGAGACTTATTTATTGTTGCTATAGCGATGTATACATAAAGTTTAAATGACTAATAATCTTGTTATAAGTTTTTCTTGCCATTCTAAAGGGGCCTCCCCTTCACAAACCTCTACTGTATATTTTGGGGGATCTCTTCTCTAGGGAGGAAAAAATCAAATCTTCAAATATTAGACAATTTAATATTGTAAAAACCTGTAATATACGGTAGATGTAAAATATAATGCTTATGTTTATAATTATTAAATTCCAACCTGTTCTTCCAGGTTGACCGGTCAGTGACAGGACTGGTGGCCCAACAGCAGTGTGTGGGGCCGCTACACACACCCCTGGCGGACGTGGCAGTTACTGCGGTCTCCATCCTCGAAAAGGTCTGATTATTTTGTTAGGACTGTGATTTCAGAATTGGCTAGAGATGTAAAGTAGATTGTACACTACCTATAGTGTATTATTTCATATCTAAATTTAATATCTTTGCAACTGGTTTATGTATAATTATTGGAAAAAAATATGAACGGTCTCTGCATAATAGATTGAGTTTAGAAGTAAAGTTAGTTGGTGAAAAAAAATATAATTAATACTGTAATACGAATAACCAAAATTTTCTAACTTTTCCACTCCAGCAAGGGACGGCCACAAGTATTGGCGAGCAGCCGGTGAAGCTCCTGGTGGACCCTGCTGCTGGTGCCAGACTCACGGTGCTGGAGACTCTGGCTAACCTGGTAGCTGCACCCATCACAACTATCAAGGTAGGTGCCAATTAAAAGTTACCGGTGTGGGGTTTAACTTTAAGAATTAAGCCGGCATAACTGTAGTAGTTTAGCTGGAATGTATTGGAGCCACAGCATCGGAGGCTTGAATCCCGGTAGGATCACATGTTTTCATTAATTTCATTGGGAAGTGTTTGGTGTGGTAGTAAAATAAATAAATTGGATTATATAATAGAACTCCAGTCTCTGAAAACAATAAGAACAAATATAGAGAAACTTGAATCTGGATTCGCCAATAACCCCGCTTTTGTGACTCAGCATGTAGAATGTATTTCCTCTAATCTTGGCTATAGCCGCTGTCACACGAGCGCTTTTTCAGTCCATTTTCCATGAGCAAGTTTTTTCTCTTATTATTTCGGGACATTTTCGCACTGGTATCGGTAACTAGACTGAAGATAGATTATGTTAGGCGGCTGAAATTTTTTAAACCGTAATTTGTTAATCTTCCAGACCATAATTGCCTGTAAAAATTGCTCGAAAAAGGGCTCGTGTGACTCCAGCTTATCATTAGAAGAGTGTATATGAAACTTAGAAAGAACCTGTAGAGGTTAGACTGGGATATTTTATAACTTTGATTGCTGGAGATTCTTCTTATGCTGTATGTGCTGCAGCAAAGACTGTAACCACAGTGTTATGATTGCTGTGCACTGTGTGCAGTACTGTGATTGTACCATGGAAGCCACATTCACTGTGGACGGTTGCGGTCTTTAAACCCGTATGCATGTATGTATGTATATATGACACCGATAGCCAACATAAAGTGATAAAGGGGCTCTCGAATATTGAAAGTGTTAAAGCTTTCAGTACGGGTGACTGGTTTGAAGGTGGTTTCTACTTTTTATTTTGGCTCTTTGGAGGATTGGATACAGCTTAGGAAGGTTGTCAAAATAGTTTATTATCCTTTATATGTAGAAAGTTTTTAGATTTCTAGATTATTAGTCTCTTTGATCATGAATAAATGTCTTTGTCTTGAACGTGGCGATGGTGCTTTATATGTGCGATTGGTTTGCTTGGGAAACGGATAAACTTGCTCATGTAGTAATGTACACCCTATGTGGTGGATTGTGTTCTTAATTTATTTACCAAATACAGGTATGACTAAATTATTTTGCTTAAGCGTTGTTTCCACGTAGCGATTTTTGAAGAGTTGTTTCGTCTCTTTACTGTGTTCATCCTAGTTTTGGTTTGTTTATTTTGCAAGTTTTACATTATAATTTATACTGAAGGGGTTTGGTTAGCAGTGTATGAAGAGTTTAACCCCTTCAGACTCATATGACGCAGAGGTTGCCAGATTAGCAATAAGAAATCGTTATCTCACTCTTATAATTACCTCTCCAAAATGAGTTTTCTGCCCACAGCTAACTCATAAGACAACTGCAGAGGTTGAAGTAACTAAACTAAAGGTTTCTAAATACCCCTGATGGTAACAAAGGCTTTAAAGTATCCCTAATCGGCTCAAAATCGCGTCCTATGTCGGAGAGGGTTAAAGAGCCTTTGAGGTAGTTTGTATTGGAATCTAATCCTTCAATACGGATACATTTTAAATTTAATGAAACTAATTTAAAAGGACTATGAAATGCCATTAGTAATTGTTTAGCATATGAAAAATTAGGGTACATATGAATTACTGCATAGCATCAGACAAATCCTGTAAAGGTATACTGTAAACTTAAATTTAATTTTCATTGTAGATTATTCTGAAATGAGTTCTACATTCACAAACCAGACAAAGCTTTCGGATTGAAACTTTGGTAAACTAAATCTATTTACTCCCGTTTAGGATGTGAAGTGTTCTGCCAACTGGATGTGGCCGGCCAAGCTCCCCGGGGAGGGTTGGGCACTGTTCCAAGCCTGCCGTGCCATGTGTGACATAATGAAGGAAACTGGCATCGCAGTGGACGGTGGGAAGGACTCTCTCAGTATGGCAGCCAGAGTGCCCGGCCAAGGGGAGGAGGCTGGAGGGGTGGTAAAGGCTCCAGGTTCACTAGTCATCTCTGCCTATGTGCCTTGTACTGATGTGACTAAGGTTGGTTTCAAAAACAAAATTTCTACTGAAGAACCACATTGCTGATTCGGCTAAATTACATGTACAGGTGTGGTTGAGGGAAGTTAAACTACTGTGCAAACAAATAATTTAGTTAACCCATGAACTGCGGGTGCCCAACCCCGAAAGGGGTTGAAATAGGGGAGCTATCCCCCCCGCCAAAGGCGGCTTTCTAGGGCCTTTCCTAGCTGATGCTGAGAGGATTGGGTTCTAGTCATGTGGTGATGGGCTGGTCTATCAGAGTGAGAACTGAGCGATCTCTGCCATACCCATAGCTTACTCTGACTGTTCCTTTTACTTATATGTTTTCTAGATCTCAAGTGATGGCGTCTTTTCCGTGGATTAACCTCCCAATCTACCAAGATTGGAAGCCAAAGAGTCTCATTTTTCCTTTGCCCCTCAACTTTCTCTTCATAATTGCTGAGGGGCACAGGGTCCTGGATGGGGCTTTGGTTTCCCGGGCGTTTCCGCACCCTCCTCAGCTCCCCGCCATAGAGTGGCTTCGGTCACCCAGGCTTTATTTTGGTCGGCAGGGAGGGTTCTGTGGGGGCACTCGGTTATGGCCTTGGCCTTGCTCGGGGCCTTGGGGCTGTTCGGCCAGGCAGCTTGGGGAACAACAACAACAACAACAACTGCTAGAACATGTGCAAAATAAATGGCCAAGTTTAGGGGGGGGGGGGGGGGTAATGAAGGGAAGGAGTGGAGGATGTGGTATTGAAAGATGCGACTACTTTCTAGGAGTCTCCCAAATTTCATCCATTTCCTGGCACTGGCATGGTTTTTGAAAGATTATTTTTACAAATTTGTAAATACCATGGCTAGAGAGGACCTTTGCAATCCATGGGTACAGATCTCTACCGAATCAGAAATCCTAAGAGACCTGATTTGCAACAAGTGGTCTGTGGTTGAGCCTTGTATGAATGTGACCATGTTCCAGATTTTTTTTTTTTTTACTTTTAGTAAAGTACAATACCCTAATGTTTGTGCATACCGTAAAACTTAAATCTTCATTTTTTTTTTTTTTTTTTTTTTGCTCTGCGTAGCTCATTTTAAAAGGCGGCTAAAGGAGGGGTTTGCATGGCGTAAGTCCAGATAAACGGTCATCCAGTAAAATCTAATTGTGGCTTAGACTTATAGCACTGTGATAGCTGGCTTGGTGCAGGTGCTGTAGTGGGATAGTCTTTGAGACACTGTTAGTACTTTGGTAACACCAGCCACAGTGACCTGATGGGGCAGTGCTATTGCAGGAATTTATTGTACTGTACTAGGCAAATTGACTAAAGGCAACCCTGTAAGAGCCATGAACAAGTTGAGAAGTTATTAAGGTGGACTGTCGTACCTGAAGCTGTGAGTCCATTATTCGAATCTCAAGTTAATTTGACCAGTGAACTCTAAACAGATGTATGTTTTGTAAAGTTGGGCTTTTTAGAAGTTCCAATACACCTTCAGGGTGAACTAAAAAGTTAAAATTTACCATTACCTCACATAGTCCGTAAAGCGTCCGCTGCTGATCAAAGGGTCGGGAGGTAAAACCCGCTCTTGTCAAAATTTTATTGGTAGATGTCAAGCCCGGGCAACTTGACCTAGCAATTAGTGACAAACTCCTAATGTTCATGGCCACCCTTTCACGGGAATTACGGCATCTAGCAAAATATAAAATTAAATAAAACGGTAGTTTAATTTGTAGTTTTAGTTTATAAAAAAAAAAAAAAATCTCTCCAGGTTGTGACTCCAGATTTGAAGAGCCCTGGCCGCACAGGGTCAAAGGGTTCCTTGATCTGGGTACGCCCGGTTCCAGAACATGCCCGCCTAGCAGGGTCGGCGCTGGCTCAGGTCTACGGACAGGTGGGCAGGGAGGCTCCAGATGTCAAGTGGCACAATACTAAAGCTTTCGTGGATGCCTTCAATCTAATCCAGAAACTAATAAAAGGTAAGTAAACCTCTTTAGGAAAGTTCTTCCAGTGCTATTTTATGGTAGGTGGGAACTGTTTTGGGGGGTCAAAGTAAGACTAGCCAGAGCTGGGGGGCCACCTTGAAGAAAAATTAGCTTTGGAAAACTTGGATTCTCATTAGAAATGATTTGTAGGAGTGAAAGTTAACTCGATTTACCTTGGGAGTGTAGGTAAAGTCATTTGGGGGGGGGACTGAGTAGTTAGCAGCAGAAGGGGAAATGTGGAGAGGGGGTGGGGGGCAGCAAAGCATAATCTGGCAGAGCAGGAAATCTGTAAATTAGTAATAATATAGTCCCCAAAAAAGTCTGCAGCTCCAGAACCCTGCTTCAGAGTCGATGTAACTAGTATTTAGAATATATAGATTGAAGATTGTGTTGAGAATAACTAAGAATAAGAGGTGAATGGGCAAACCGAATGCATTGGAGAGACGGAAACTGTAAGAAACTGTAAGAATGAATTGGAGGGACAGTAGTTACAGAAGTGAAAGTGGTTAAGTGCTCAGTCAGCCGTGGCTGACTGGGCAATGCATGGAGATATATTCCAGATTATCCCTTCGGGAATAAAGGAGTCTGGCAATCTATTTGGATCATAGTTCGTCAGGAGATAAAGATTTACAAATTTTATCCATGTAGTAGGAAGACTAATTTGACTTTGATCGGAGATCTTCTTTGCTAACTTTTACGGTGTAAAATTTTGGAAGATATATTTTGGGAGCTAATTAAATCTCTTAATTTTCAGAGAAAAACGTACTATCTATACATGATGTGAGTGATGGTGGCTTGGTGACCTGCCTGCTGGAGATGAGTTTTGCCGGCTGGGGTGGTTTGGATGTGGACCTGCCCCCAGCCCCAGCACCGTCACAGGAGGCAGTCGATAAGTATCCTCCTACCCTGGCAGCGCTCTTCAGTGAGGAGATTGGGTATGTTGGGAGTTTGTATCTTGGTTTTAACCCTCGTGACCCGGGCTGCCTTTCCAAAGGACTGAGGTCGTATCCGGGCGATCTGGCCGAAAAACTTCTAGGCCTAGGCTACCGTATCTTTATTTTAACTGCTAGAAATTTTCCACGCATCTATAAACGTAGTGCGGTTTTCAATCTGTAGACTGGCATTGAGTAGAGCTCTGGAAGTCAACTGGTTCAGTTGTGATGACCATTTCCGTGGAGCAAATGTTTCAGCGATGTTGACAATATCGGAGCTTTTCAGACACTAATTTCGTCTGACGTCACAACAATAACATTGATCCGACGTCTCCTTATTGTTTTCGGAGGTGCGGTGACGCAACGATCGGCTTTGTTTACATGCGTCGGACGCACAGTGTTCAGACCAAGCTGAATAGGCTTTCAAGCTTACAGATTTTAACAGGACACCCGGGTTCCTGCCCATCTGCCGCGGTGTCATTTTAACATGCTGCCCGGGCCAGGAGGATTAAGGCTCTAATTTAGTGTCTAAACTTGGCTGCACTATTCAGAAATAATAATGAAAGCTGGGGATTACGATGGACATGTACCATTTCTCCATATAAGGATTTTGCCTTTTGCTCACATTGCACAAATATTCAAATCTCGTGTTAATAGTAGTCAATTGCATTAAATTCCATAGAATAATGGTATTTTCCAGGGCTTGTCAAGATTGTATTATGCAGTATAATTGGTCACTTGATAAGAGTGCCTTATGCTCTCACCTTGGTTTTAACCAGAGGAGTTTTGGTGGAATGTACAGAAAGTAAAGTCTTTAACCTACTTGAACGGAGTCTCTTCATTATAGCAATGTTTAGTTATGAGTACAGTAGTTACATCTTCGATCTGAAAATAGCTTTAAGGTAGATACAAGCTTCTGAGAAATAACTACTGTTGGGAACTTGCACTACTGGATACGGTACCATCATACAGTTTCAAACTTGGGATTAATAAAAGTAAATCGGATTAATGTTGATCTAAAGTTAATTATATTTGTAATGGTATTTTCCAGTATGAAACTCCTCCTTCTGAACAGTGACTGTCACATAGCTTTCACAGATAGCTTTCACACCTGGGTAACTTGTAGTCAAGGGTGTCAAATGAAAGAGTTCATTATTTGCACTCTTTATTATTGCCCATATAAAGATAAAATTAGGGTTTACAGTTCAAATTATACCTAAGTGATAAAATGGCCAAAACCATGCTATTTCCTATTAATGTTCTCTTAATTCCTTCTGATATTCATTAAAGTCTTAACAAAAATTGCTTTGGTTTGACACTGCTTGTAGTATTGTGATAGGCCTAGTGACTTGAAAGGAGGCACAGATGGTTGTATAGCTCGTTCAAAAGCTAAAATTTGCTAAACAGACTCATCCAAGATAAGAAACTTGGCGTTTCTAAGTTTAGTTTTCTGCAATGACTTCTTTATCTATTAATTATAGCAATCGATGGAATAATTTTAGACAAATGTTGAACATGCGCCTGGTGTGAAGGCACAGTTTACAGATTTTAGAGCCCTCAAACAGAAGTGAATTGAGTTGGATGGCTTAAAAAATATAACCGAATTAATTTCTGGCTGTAGAGCATAGGGATATAGAAAGTTTAATAGTTCCACTGAGAATTTAGCGTTTTGTCCGTTTGCTTCACTGTAAAAGAAACTAAGATAATCCTGAAAGACTGCTGTACAGTAGTTTACTATTGTCAACAAAATAATAATCTTAGTGATTTAGCTAGAGTTTAGGCCTACCTTTACTTTAGGATATTAAGACAGTCAATAAATCTTACTGGTAAGATTTAAGATTTTTTAAGGAATGAGTTATATTTTCACTTGTTTTATGTAGTCTGTCTTTGCATTTAACACGCTAAAATGCTTGCTTAGGCTAGCCTATAAATACAGTTGTAGCTTTGGTCTATAGTATTAAAATGTAAAACTTGCAAACTAAACAAACCAAAATTGGGACAAGGACAATATAAAGTCAAATTAAATTATCAAAATCGCTTTGTGGAAACAACGCTTACTAAAATGAAAATTATTAAATAAAAGAACACAATCCACCACATAGGGTGTACATCACTACATGAGCAAGTTAATCTGTTTCCCAAGCAAACCAATCGCACATATAACAACGCACTATCGTCACGTTAAAGGAAGTAGTCAAGTTTGGGAAGTCCGGGACGTTCTGGCAAATTTTACTAAACTCTGCATGAATAAAGAAACTACATGTTAAATGTCAAAATATTATTTAAAATCAAATTTGCAACATGACAAGACATTAACAATAGTAAAAAATACAAATATTGATAAGATATCTATACTATTACAAAATAATATATAAAATACAGTACAGCACTCGCTAACGATAGTGCTATCGGGTAGGTACCTGTAAGCATAGCATGCCTCAAGTGACCCCTATCAATAACTACCCTACAAATAACCTACATTTATAGCACAAATAAACTAAGGAAATCGCAAAAGTAAGCAATTGATACTATCGACAATGAATACATATAATATAAAGAGAAATAATTGCAAAATATGAAGTAACAACAGATTTAAACAAAGAGTACTCTTTTAACAAGAACAATAAATTTAAAAAATCATCAATATTAATAATAATAATAATAATAATAATAGAAAAAGAAAAAGATAAACAATAAATACAGACAAAAAGTAAGCAGAGGTTATACAAGAAACTTCAAGTTAAAAATGCTTGATTAAAATTATTGATGTCAAATTTTAGAATACAGTCACAATAATTGACCCTAAAAAGAATAAATTTATGGAACAATTTACTTGCCTCAAAACCTCTGTCCACTAAGAGTCTGTATAGTAACCTAGCTCTAGCCCAAAAGTCATCTACTTTAGTGCAGATTTTACAAAATCTTATTAATTGGGAATAAAAACAATTATAAGTGATTTTACTATCGATATTACTACTAGGGAAAGGAAAGTTTATTACGTTAAAATTAAAATCATCAACTTTGTGATATACTTTAAGTATGCACTGTTCATTAACAATCTCTATATTTATATCAAGAAAATTTTCAACTTTATAATTTACGTTACATTGTGTGAGGGGAATAGAATTAGGGTAAATAAGTTTAGCAACTTGATTAAAATTTAACAAATTGCAAACAAGAATATCATCAATATATCTACTATTATTACTTAACAGTTTAGCAAGTGCTAATTTTTCTGGAATTTTATTTTTCTTGCTACTGTCAACTAAGTCTTTTATATATTTAAATTCTAAAGCAAGCAAGAATAAGTCTGCAATTAAAGGGCTAGCATTTCCACCCATAGGAATTCCTAATATTTGTTTGAAAATGTACGGCCCGAATCTAACATAAGTATTGAAAAGGAGGAATTTAAGGGCACCTTTAAGTTTAGTTCTATCAAAATATACAGAACTAGTGGGAGTAGAGCTAAGTGATGCATTATTAAAATATGTATAAACATTTATGAAATAATTACCATTCCTAACGAACCTGTCAAAGTGCAAATCTATAATAAAGCAAAGCTCTGAATATACTAAATCTAAAGGCAAATTGGTATACAAAGTTGAAAAGTCGAAGCTATGTACCGAGGTAACTTTCGGCATGGTATTTATTTTATCAATAACTTCTAACGAATTGTCAACACTCCAATAATAGTTAATGCCAGTTCTTCTCATGATGGTATTACAATATCTTTTATGAGTACTTTTAATGTATTTTAAGCAATTTACTACTTGTTCTGATAGAGTTTTAGTGGTAGCAAATTTTGCTCCGGCAATAAAGCGATATTTATAAGGTCTTTTATGAAATTTAGGTAACCTGTATAATTTTGCAATGCACTTGTTCTTATCAGAAAGTTTAATATCAAATATTATATTTTTCTTGGTATGTTCATCGATTAAGTTATCAATATTCAGATTATTTTGAATTTCATAAACAGAATTACCGCAAATATTTTTACGTAATATGTTACCCTTAATACCTAATTCTTTTTTCATATTTTCAAGATAAAATTTCTTACATGTGAAGCTATAATTATTGCTGGCTTTATCTACTGTAGTGATTACAAAATGTTTATGTAAATTTATTAAATCAGCTTTAAGCTTATTATAATTATAGTCTATAAAATCTAAAAGATTAAATTCATTTTTAAGCGAGAAAATTTTATTTCTAATTAACTTAATTAATAATTTAGACCATGCTTCTAGTTCTCTCGCATTGCAGCACGCAATTTTTAACAATTTATCTTTTAATTTATTGACTGAAAAAACAATATCTTTTAAAATTATGTCCCATGTTACTTTATTACTCCCTATTCTAAATTTAAACCCTTTACGACATAGCTCCGCTAATTTGTCGTTTGCAAAATGTTTAACTAGTTCTACATCACCTGTTAATATGTGACATATCGGACTATAAATGAACTTTGCTAGTGCATCACGTCTGCTAGCTGGCATATCCATGACTCTTTCACACACGCATTTATTATTATTGAAAATATCATTACCTGAAAGATTTCCTAAAACTTTATTATAATTACAAATAATAGACCCAACAGGTCGTTCATATGAATACACTATTAATGGTTTGAAATCTTTACAATCATCTGGTAACATGGACTTAACTTTCTTTGAATTAATAAGACTGTTAACATTAATTTTGTCTAAAATTTTAGAGGAATAATTTAAAGTGGACATGACTTTATCTTTAATACGGTTATCTTTGGATTTCTTAGAATTAGCTCTAATATATCCCATAAAAGCAAAGACTATATTCTTAAATTTATTTGTGAAATTATGTTTATTATTAAGAATATTTTCTATAAAAGGAGCAAAACTTTTCTTTTGTAGGCCTTTCAATGAATCTTTTAATTTTTTAATTCCGAAATTTCGATATAATGAATATAAATTATTAACAATAATTATAATATCAGACCTGCTTTTCTTTTTATTAAATGTATTTAGTCTTCTATTACCGTGTCTACCAGGTCTTCTGTTTAAAACAGGGAAGTTAAAATATGGGTTATTAAAATCGTTTTTTAATAAATCTTTATACAAAATGTTGCCTACATTTTTTATTTGATTGTTAAGTCCAAATGGATAGATGGTCATTAATTTTCCAATCCAATAATTTTCTCTATCTAAAACATTTTGATTACTTTGAACAATTTCTATAATTTTGTATTTACAATCAAATTTAGTACAATCTGTGTTAAAATGCTTATATAGAAGAATCTTGGAGTCGATGCCGTTCTTAATTCCTGATCTATGCCCGTAGGCTCTTTCTCTTAAACATTGCTCCGTCTTTCCAACATATTGTATACCACATTTCTCACAGGTTATTAAATAGATAACATTCTTTACTTTACATGGAGATGTTACATTAACAGAAGAATTTAGAAACAAAAATTTTGTATTGGTAATGTAACTTTTAAAAAATGTTTGATGTTCAAAATCAAATTCATTCACACAGAGTTTACATTTACAGTTATCAACAAATCAGGTATTCTTAGTTTAGTTCATCCAAGATTCAATAAATTTTAGACCTGCTTTACATCTTGTCCTGATGGTAAATTACCAATGACGAAGTTAACCAGACAAGGAACACATGGTATCTAATTATTGTAATTCTAATGTTTTTTATTGTAGTTGGGTGTTGGAGGTGAGCGAAGAATCCGGAGAAAAGCTAGTAGCAGAGTTTAAGAAGGCGGGTGTACCGGGAAGCTGTCTTCTGGGGACCACTGGGGAGCCAGGACCTAATGCCAAGGTTAGTTGGCCACGAACTTGATGATTCAGTTTTTACCACCATACACTCCCTGCTAAATAGCAAGGCTAGGGTGGGTGCCCTGATGAATCAGGGACTTAGTGAATAGTTGCCACAGATTGCTAGACCGCACCGTTCACCAACAGCACTGACATCTGCCAATAACTCTCTGGCTGGCCCGAGGCTTGAACCGTCAACCTCACGGTTAGCAGGCGAACGCTCTACCAATCGAGCTACGGCCCGTAAACTGTGACCTGCCTCTATAAATCTTTAAATGGAGACTTTCCTCGATAGAGAATACCAGGTTGGTTAAAAAAAGAACTTTTATTGCTGTGGTAAATTACTAATTTCAATGTTCAACATTTTAACCACCTGTACTCTTTAATCAGGAATATTTCATGAGAACTGTTGTAAGGCCATGTGGACAGTCTAATTATAATGTAAAACTTGCAAAATAAACAAACCAAAACTGGGACGACACAAGATCGCTATGTGGAAATAACGCTTAATAACATCAAATAAAGAGATGCATTTGGTAGATATTCAGGGGAATTTTATTTTGGCCAGAAAATGCAAAGTAGTCTATTTTTTCAGATTAATATTGCTGTAGGTGGTAAGCCAACCATAGACCTGACTGTACTGGAGGCTGCTAGACTATGGGAGGAGACCAGCTACCAACTGGATAAGCTACAAGCCAACCCTGCCTGTGTAGAGGAGGAGTATACCAACCTTGCCACTGCCACCCACACCACCTACCACGTACCCTTCACCTACCAGGAGTTTGTCAAGGGTGAGTTGAGCTGGTATCACAAAAGAGGTTTTAAGTCTATATTCCATGATAAACATTTCTGGAATATTTTGCACTGGTATAGGAAGCTAGACTGTCTATCTATCTATATGCTCAGGCCCAATCCCCACTTTTTTTTTCCTTGGGGTTGGCAGACTCAAGACAGAGCAAGAACAGGAAAACACAAAACACATGACAAAACGGTGAACAAACTCAGACAAAACTCAAAATTCACATGCATCTAGGTCACCCAGGAGAATACCCAGAGACCAGGGTCACAAAGGTCGCTCCAGCACTACCCCGACCACCCGGAGAGGCTCCGATCTCGGCAGGCAGACATGTAGCTAGACTGGCGATAGATTAATTTAGGTAACCAAAATATTATGTCCACCTCATACGCTGCCAGACATTGAGGATAAATGTCGAGGGAAAAAGCGCTGGGGTGACACCGGCTTTACTCTTCAGTTGACTTTGTTCCTTCAATTTGGTGGTAGGCCTATACGCGAATCTTTCAACCTGCATTCACCTACTAGAATTTTCACAAACTGGGATTACTGTTTAAAAATTAAATTATCTAATTGAGCTATTCTAACGCTTTCGGTTGTAATGGAGTGAAGCCTTGTTTACATACCCAAATATTTTCTCTACATTTGACAATGTTACCAAAGTAGCTAGTCCTAAGCTTGTATGTATATACTCTGGCACTTACCAGTTTTCCTTTTTTTTTATGGGGGTGGCAGACTCGAGACAGAGCCCGAACAGGGACATCACAACAAATCCGAAAAACTAAACTCAAAATCCTAAACTTAGATGTGGAAATTCGCTTCTGAAAAGTCATGTGGTGATGGGCTGGTCTATCAGAGTGAGAACTGAGCGATCTCTGCCATACCCATAGCTTACTCTGACTGTTCCTTTAACTTATATATTTTCTAGATCTCGAGTGACGGCGTCTTTTCCGTGGATTGACCTACCAAGATTGGAAGCCAAAGCGTCACATTTTTCCCTTGCCCCTCAACTTTCTCTTCATAATTGCTGAGGGGCACAGGGCCCTGGGGCTTTGGTTTCCCGGGCGTTTCCGCACCCTCCTCAGCTCCCCGCCATGGAGTGGCTTCGGTCACCCAGGCTTTATTGTGGTCGGCAGGGAGGGTTCTGTGGGGGCGCTCGGTTATGGCCTTTGAATTGCTCGGGGCCTTGGGGCTGTTCGGCCAGGCAGCTTGGGGAACAACAACAACGACGAGAAGCTATCCTGGGCCGGGAATTTAACCATTTTCTCTTGCATGCACGCCAGGCAAGCTCTCTTCCAATTAGACCAATAGAGATTTCCCACTTGCCCTGGTCGGCTCGAGTGCATTTCCGCATAGTGTGTGCAATTTAGGCTATTGCCACAATTTCTGGCCTTTAAATTTTTTTTTAATTAGCCTAGTCTATATAGAACTCAAACTGGAGGAGGAAGCAGTCGGCCTTGCCAGTCGTATCTACATTGTTTTTGTCACATACCAGGACTTTGCCTAGAGTTATTTAAAAAAAAAAAAAAAAAGGCTTCTCCATACCTAGCTTCTAAGGCTACACTAACCTTATTACCTCCACGTACACTTAACATGGTGTGGAGGAAGTTCTAAAGAATGTCCAGATAGGTTTTCTCTAAAGTTCAAGCGTAATATTACTCTCAGATTGAACACGGTTTTTGGCGTACTACTGTATACTGTAGTAAGTTTAGTCTTCTGTGACTGTCAAGTGTCCAGAAGGGGTAGAGTTTATCTTCTACTTAATTATTTGCTTTAGTTTGCTCCCTAGACATCTATGAAGTTTAGAACAAAATATTATATGGACCCACCTTACATAAATTTGTAAATTTTTTGGTGAAAAATTTCTTCGCTATCGCTCAAGAGGAACAAATGCACTTAAATGGCACAAAAGGTTTCTTAGTGTGGCAGCAAAGTGACATTTGTGGGAATTGTGCATTTCTTTATAAAAGTATGAAAATTTGCATGTGCAATTAAGACCATATAATCGCAATTAGATCGGAAGGTATCTTAGGTTTAGCCTATATATGTTGGCTTTGGTAGCCTCCTGACATTAATTTCCATTTGAGTTCTAAAACTGATTTTTACCCCAAACAGTAGAGTGGTAGAGATCTATGACTAGTCTCTAATTACTCTTCTGGATATGGGAAACTACTTTATTCAGACAATGTTTGGCTAATGTTGATGGTTTGACTTTTACTAGTTCAACAAATTAGAGGCAATTGGCATAATTTCTTACCAATTTGTGGCATGATAAACTAAAAGAGACTGTGCTAGTCAAACTGGCCGCATTAGCCAAACATCATAAAACTATCAGACTTTTAATTTGAAATTATAATTATGAATAAATAGTTTCCCTTGCCCAGAAGAGTAATTTGAGACTAGTTAGACATCTCTACCACAGTATACTGTTTGGGGCAAAAATCAGCATTTTAGAACTACAGTATAATTGAATAGGGGGTACAAAAGCCAACATAGGCTAAACCTATGGTAACTCTCAATCAAATATTGATTGCATTACCTTTTTGATTGTGTGAGACAATGTTGATACTTTTATCAAGAAATGCACAATTCTACCTAACTACTTCACTAGCAATATTGGCAGAAATGGGTCAAATGGTCTTGAACCTGGCAAGCTAATGGGGCAAACTTCTTAAAATCTCTAAACTAATAGGGCTAAGCATATGGGAGAAGGGGTTCCAGAATAAACTAAAATCTCTTCCTAACTTTATCCTTGTCCATAGGTCCACAACCGGGTATCTACATGCATATCCCTACGGTGGGGGTGATTCGTGAGGAAGGGACCAACGGAGACCGGGAGATGGTGTCCGCTCTCCTACAAACCGGCTTCATGGTCTACGATGTCACCATGACTGACCTGCTCAGCGGTGCCACCCATGTCGGCCGCTTCAATGGCCTGGTCTTTCCGGGAGGCTTCAGTTATGCTGGTTGGTGTACTACAGTACTCGGTTTCCGGAAAATTCTATGCATTATCTAATTCAACCAGCTGATCTTACCCAGTGTCTACCATGGTTAACTGAATAGTGTGAACTTCATTCATGTTGGTTGAATTGGTTGTAGTTGAGCTACTGATTGATTTGGTCTACTAGTTTAGTTTGTCAGTCTTCAGCAGTTATAAAAGTTCTTGGTGAAAATATTTCCATACATTAATGTAAGACTTTAAAATCTTCTAAAAAAAAAAAAAATCTTTTGCTAACCCTGGTAGCTTTTCGTAGTGTTCATTATTAAAATATAATTTGCTGATCACCTAAATCATCTGGACATGAGAGGCACTCAATTCCTGGCAGCAGCCTCCACGAACCAGGACCACCCACTAAACTACATGGCAACACACCCACAGGCACCAAGAAATATCAAAACACCCAGCACACGGCATCACACACAATTACTGTCCTCTCTCCCTCCCTGCCCACCCCGAACCAACTTCCAGAAGCACATCCATACTCTATCTCTCGCCGATCCATCCACTCGCTCACAGACAACACGCACGACCTCCCGAAATCCTCCCTCCCGAAATCCTCCCTCCCGAAATCCTCCCTTCCGAATCCTCCCTTCCGAATCCTCCCTTCCGAATCCTCC
Organism: Paralithodes platypus; assembly: GCA_032716605.1. Lineage (NCBI taxonomy): Eukaryota > Metazoa > Arthropoda > Malacostraca > Decapoda > Lithodidae > Paralithodes > Paralithodes platypus. The sequence continues at coordinate 5,525,040 of CM064575.1, forward strand.
CTTCCGAATCCTCCCTTCCGAATCCTCCCTTCCGAATCCTCCCTTCCGAATCCTCCCTTCCGAATCCTCCCTTCCTCGCGAGGACAGAGTCCACCTGGCCAGGCTGAGATGTGGACACCATCCAGCTCTCCTGAGCTATTGGAAGAGACTGGATGACTCCGTTGTCGACACGTGCCCAGGATGTAACTCAGCACCCCATACCATTAAACACATCATAGAAGACTGCATTTCACACAACCACTTACGCCAACAACACAATCTACACTCAATGAGAGATCTGTGGGAAAGCCCGATCATGGCCATGGCCTTCCTCAGGGACTCGGGGCTGTTCGGCCAGGCAGCTTAGGGAAAAACAACAACAACTACATATAATAAAGTTTTAATTTTTCTGTCAATCGGATTCGCAGTCCTTTATCTTGAAGGATTCTCAAACTCTCCTGATGCTTGCAGATTTTTTTAAGATAAAAAAAAGTAAAGTACAGTGGAGCCCCCATCCTAGCTGCTAATCGGTTCCGCAGAAATAGAGCTAGGATTGAAACAGCCAAGATCGGGGCACTGTTCTTATGGGGAAAATTCAATCGGTTCAGTGCTCATGCCAAAATTTGCGTCATTTTCTATTTTTTGCTTATGAAAACATGTTTTATTGTACACAAATTAAATTTTATGCATTATACTGGATCATGTAATACACCATAGAATATTTTTTTAATAACTAGAAAAAAAGGCCCAATATCTAAACAATTACCGCACATTTTCCCAGTGTTCGGCTATGAAAACATGTATTTTGTCTAGGCTACATAAAGTAGCCTAGGCCTAAATCTTATGCATTGTAAATAATAATGTAGACATGGCTAAATGACAGTCCTAACTATAAATACTGTAGATTGGGGCATTGTTTCTATCATGCGAAAATTTTTAGGCCTAGCCTAGGCCTAGGTTCTAAATTCGTCCAGCCACCCCTCAAGTACCCATTTCGCCCCAAATACATCTTGTGAGGAAAAGACTTATAAATACGTATTATGAGAAGATTACTTACCACACCGATTTTATTATAAATCATTGTGTATATTTAGCCTAGCCTAGGCTAACATCGTCTAGGCTAGGCATTTCAATCGCTTTCGTCCGACATGGACTGGTCTTTACTCTGTGTTTTGAGCATGAAATTCCTTCATTGCTACCACCAGGCCAACCATCCCTATCACTAGATGTACTAGAGGTTATAATAACCTCTAGTACATCTAGTGATAGGGATGGTTTGCAAAGGCTTGCAAACGGATGTTTTGTCAACACCGATACTAGCTAAACTGCAAGCGTCTGCTTAGTGATGACGTCCTACAAAGATGGCGGCATCTTGCGCATTTGACGATCGGATCTCGGATTCACTCGGATTTAGTCTCTAAACGGCAAGCTACTGGCAGATTCTATCGTTATGTTAAAACAAAATTATAGTTTTTGTTTGTTTTCTAGTTTTATGTCTAGTAAGTTATTTTTGCTATTTTTTCGGGTTTCGGCTGGGATTTTGATGCGAGAATCGAGGCTTTTGGCGCGAGAATTGAAAAGGGGAATATTTGGTGTGTGGTGCGAGAATTGAATCAATGAAGACCGGTGTAGCGAAGATGGGGGCTCCACTGTAGTTATAATCTAAATTATATATTTGAAGTTTTCTCCAAATATATTAGATCATAAACTTTTTTTTTACCAGACGTGCTAGGATCTGGCGTGGGGTGGCGCAGCGTGGTGGAGGGTGGCGGACTGGGCAAGGCTTTGAACAACTGGCGCCGGAACCCCAACCACTTTTCCCTGGGTGTCTGTAATGGCTGTCAGCTCATGGCACACCTTGGCTGGCTAGACCCACCCAAATACAGTGGTAAGTGCAGTTGCCAGCAAGTTTCATTCCGGATTGGGTGGGTATCTAGGATTTAAGGCTTTTATAATGAACCCCCACCCCCTGGTATTGTGTTTAAGTTACTTTCAGTTCATTTGAAACCTTTCAAACCAGAGATACACAGATAGGCAAAGCTATGATTTAGTTAATACTATTGATGAAACTCTATAATTCTAATTTTGAATGTTCTGTAGAACATTTGAAGTTGTGAACTTTCAATTACTGTAAAGCTTTCTAGTGATTGAAGACCTTGACTCTCTAATCTAAGATTACTTGCTCAATACAACTCCTTGATATGAATTAGTGATTATGATCTAAGTAGATTTATGCAGTTGATTACTTTAATTCACTTTGTAGCTACCCAAAGAAATTTTTACTTGGGAATTATCTTTGGTTAATGAGGTAAGTTTTAAGTGACCATGAATACTTCAAATCGACTTAAAAAGCTAATCAAAATTGACAATGGAAATTTTGTACTGTACTGTATATGTATTTAGATTTGTTAGCACTTTTCAGATGATAGTCAATGTACCAAATTTCCTAAAAAATATAAGCTACTAAAGCCATTACTGACAATGTTAATAATAGTAGCCGTGTATACATTTTAATCCAAACTAAATGAAACTAAGCATTTTATCTTGAGATTGCTTCCTTTACGGTCTGGTCTTTAATTAAAAAACATGACTACAGTAGTGAGGCAGCTCTGATTAGGGCTACATGGAGTGCCTCCCATTAGGACTTGGAACACGGTCATTAAATGTATATGCATGTATGTAAATTAATATCCTTGATGCTGAAGACTGTACTGAACATTGGATTAATAGTCCGGGCCAAAGTTTATTAGCTCTGTTAATTGTGACCATAAAGTCCTGACATGAATAGTTGATCCATGTATTACCCCTGCAGAGGAAAGCAAGCAGTCTGTACGCCTGGCCAAGAACTTGTCTGGTCGGTTTGAGTCTCGGTGGAGCAGAGTACAGGTGGAAAGGACGAACTCTATAATGCTGAAGAATATGGCCGGGGCCAAGCTTGGGGTGTGGGTGGCTCATGGCGAAGGTAAGCAAATGGGATTTTAGGAATCTAATTATTTAATCTCTGTTTTGTACCCTTGTTTTGTGAGTATAGGTGAAGATGACTCTTTAAGTTCTAAGTTTAGTTTTTAGCTCTACTGTATTTGAAAGTTAATTGATGGGTTGGTGAATTTTTTTTTTTTTTTTTTTTGTTTTTTTTTTTTTTTCCCCCCCCCCCCCCCCGGAGTAATTCCTAGCGAGGCCTTCCCTTGTGGTTAAGTGCCCCATCAATTAACCCTTCCATTCATCAAAAAATTAGGCTACCCTAGTGCAGTTGGGTATATGTAAAAGCTCAGATTAATATTCTGTATTGGAGAATGAATAATTTTGTACGCTTGTACGGTGTACATAAACCTTTTGGGCGGGTGCCCAACCCCGAAAAGGGTTGAAATAGGGGAGCTATCCCCCCGCCATAGGTGGCTTTCTAGGGCCTTTCCTAGCTGATGCCGAGAGGATTGGGTTCTAGTCATGTGGTGATGGGATGGTCTATCAGAGTGAGAACTGAGCAATCTCTGCCATACCCATAGCTTACTCTGACTGTTCCTTTTACTTATATATTTTCTAGATCTAAAGTGACGGCGTCTCTAACGTGGATTGACCTCCCAATCTACCAAGATTGGAAGCCAAAGCGTCACATTTTTCCCTTGCCCCTCAACTTTCTCTTCATAATTGCTGAGGGACACAGGGCCCTGGGTGGGGCTATGGTTTCTCGGGCATTTCCACACCCTCCTCAGCTCCCCGCCATGGAGTGGCTTCGGTCACCCAGGCTTTATTGTGGTCGGCGGGGAGGGTTCTGTTGGGGGCGCTCGGTTATGGCCTTGGCCTTGCTCGGGGCCTTGGGGCTGTTCGGCCAGGCAGCTTGGGGAACAACAACAACAACATAAACCTTTAACAGTCTTGATAGTGTAATGCTTAGTGCGCGGTATTTCGGTGCGAGTATCTTGGATTAGTCCTTGGAGTAGGCTACCACGTATATTCATTAGTTTCATTGATAAAAGGCAATTGGGGGGTTGGTGAAATAATATGCATTTATATTTCCTATTATTGTGATTTGGAGCTTTACTTTGGCTATAAAATATTTAAGACTTACAGTACTCTTATATTGGTGAAATTGCTTCGGTAATTTTGAAAACCTGAACTAAGTGTTGCAGGATTAGACAAAGTAACGAGAGACTTGCTAATCAAACTTCCCAACAGGTCGCTTCACCTACCGCAACGAGAAAGTGGAGAACGCTTTGGAAGGCTGCGTGGCTCTCCGGTACCTGGACCACACGGATCAACCCACCACAAAGTACCCCTACAATCCCAATGGCTCAAAAGGTTAGTGTTTTATTGCCACATTATCTGCAGGTAAGGGTTTAGTTAAGAATTGGTATAGATTAATAGAGCATTCTGCTTTGCGGTACTTTTCTTCTATTGTTATATAAGGTGTTGCTTACAGTAATAGTTTAACGGTAATTTTTAAAGCCAGATCTAGTTATCAGTGTATCAAAGGAACTATAACTAAAGTTAAAAAAAAAGTATGCCTTGAACTACTGTAGGAGTTAACTTGATTGAGAATTTAAGAAAGTACAGTAGTTGAAAGTTAACCCCTTCACGTTAAGTAACTTGCCTTTCGTTCAAAGTCTCTGAGGCGAACTGTGATCAAAACTTTAATTATTGCTGTTTTAGCACAACAATTTTGTATAGACTACAGTAATGTATTATACACAAGAGGGCAGGGAGCGCGTAATGACCTCCCCCCAACCCCCCCCCCTCCCCAAAAAAAAAGTAGCCCAATAAATCAAAGCTAGTTAAGTTATCGCTATAAATAATTTTAAATTTGTTTTGTTGGCATTAATCACGTCTCACTGGATTTTCCTTTTTTTTTTTCATAATGTGGAACAAAATGTAGCCTACTCTTTGCAATGACACATTCAGATTTTGTTAATTATTCAGAAGTGTAGAAAATAAGTTCTCTTCGAAGCTTTAGGCAGTATACTGTATTTATCGCGGAGTGTGGTAATCCCGACACTGACTTACGGAAGCGAAGCATGGACGGTTGGTTTAGAAACTCTGACCAAGAGTGAGAGGGGTGGAAATTATTTACTTGAGAAGTGTGTGCGAAATTGCATGGAGAGATAGACAGACGAATGAGGAAGTAAGAGGGAGGTGTGGTGTGGAGTTAATGTGCTGGAAAGTGTGAAAAGGAACTCCTGGAGATGGTTCGGCTATATGGAACGTATGGGAAGTGAGAGAATGACTAAGAGGGTGTACGAGAGTGAGGTGGAAGGACAGGAGGAGAGTTAAATCAAAAGGGGTGGAAAGATAGAGTGAAGAAGTATATGAATGAAGGCAGTGCTGGTTGGGAGGAGGAGTGTCGACTGACTGGGGAAAGAGGTGCATGGGGGCATTTCGTTCGTGGCCACCCCTTCGGGAATCATGGCGTCAATAGATTTATCGCTGGACTGAATAATACTGTATATAGCCATGTTTTAACCCACTAGAATAGTCTTATGTATTCTAAATTAAAAAAATAAAGAGTAAGCCCATCCTTTAACTTGACCAAAGCAAAAATCACAAACTAAGGAAGTTTAAATTAATCCTGAATTAATCTTTTCATGCTTTTCGAACACTAGTCATATTTTAGTAACATGATGAATGACTATTCCTTATGTTAAATCAAAAGCATATTCCCTGTCTTTCCAATGGTGCAATGAGTAATGTGGGAAGAAAGTAGTAAAATAATTATCCGTTTTATATTTTTATTCAGGTTTATTGCTATAAATTTTAGATGCATGTACTGTATTATGATACCTCCACCAACCAACTTTACTCCTAAACTCAATTAAATCAACAAATACATGTGGCAGTCCAGGGATATAGCAGGGATATAGCTAATTCTACATGCATACATACAGCGCATATACAGTATACACAATTTTAAAGATTGGTCCACACGAAGCGCAGTTCCGGCCTCTTGGCAGCGTTCCAGGCAACCCTGATAAGAGCTGCCTCATATGTCATATTCTTTTATTTAAGATCAGACCGCAAGGTCTGGTCCCAAGTCTTTCTTGGTCTGCCCCTTGGTGCAGCTCTCTCCACGTTCATGGACTTGTATCTTTTCACCCAGATTAGTTCATCCATCTTCTCCACATGTCCAAACCATCCAAGCCTGCTAAAATGCATCTCATCACTGATGCTCTTAATACCTAACCTTCTCCTTAGCTCTTCACTTGATATCCTATCTTGCAGTTTGGCACCACACATATCCATCTCGCCATTCTCATCTCATTAAGTTCCCTTCTGATAATATCCACTTTGACAGGCCTAGAGAGTGAAATAATTTTGTATCCGCATTGTTCAATTACCATCCTAAAACCTGTAATGGTTACAAATTTCAAGCGGTAAACATACATATACATCCTGTTAAAATATACTACTAACTCTCCAGTCTTTAAATCATCCCAGCTAAATGTGCAATCTTATGGTAAAGTTACAAGGCAGGAGGCCATCCCGTAAGTTAACCAGGCGAGGAACATACTGTACTCTAAAAGAGTAGGACAAATCTTTAATTTATTTTAAGACCTAGATGCATACACACAAAAATGCACGTGTGAGCCCTGGTCACCCAAATATAGTTGTGAAAAGTGTTATCCCTATCTGCAACACAGCAGTTATAGCTATTTTTCACTATATAATTACGAAAAAGAATCTCTTGCTACGAACACTATTGAGCTATTTTCCATCCACGAAACCGGAAGTGTTTGAAAGTATATTGCAGGGCATACCGAGTGAAAACTCCAGCTGTTATAATCTCACCGAGATGGTGTTGCCAAGGATTCACTAATCTCAAGGACGTACAAAACTATTCTTAGCAAAGATAAGACTTTATATAGTTTCTAGTAGTTTTTCACAGAATTTCTAAAGATTTAGAGACTTGGGAAGTGTAACTGTACACCTTGGGCAAGCCTTCCAAGCTAGGCAATTAGTGTCGGTAAGTGTTTTAGTTGCGTGTTATGGAGGCTACTTGGCACACTTCTTAGTATCGCTGGAAGTTTTACAGACCAGGTCAAAAGTTCTGAAGACTTCAGTAAGCAAGCTTATACAGTATTTCTATTTGGAAAGGGTCAGCCAGGGAATAGGTGTAAAAATGTACGGCCCATTTACTACGGCAATTTTTGAGTTGGAGGTTAGGGTTCACCATTTCTGAACTACCTATTTAGAACAGGATATACTTCGTTACTGGTGTTTGGGTGTATGTGTGAATGATGCTAGGCTAAGTGACAGTCGGAGCAGGTGGAACTGGTTTCAAATGCCTTGAAATTTATCACTTTTATTGCTCCTCGGTGGTCTACTTGGTTAGGAGTCTGTTATACAGTCCTGGGTTAGAGGCTCCGCATCGTCATAGGTCTTGCATTTAATCTGCTACCAAGGGATTAAGTTTTCTTAAATTTAAAACAAAAAATCTATATAGTCTATCAAAACCAAATTTCCTAAAGTGTACCATGGTCACTACTACAATTTTCTGTCTAGTCTCTTGTGACTTGTCTCTATCCAATCTCGGAATGTTCCTAAATTTTATTACAGAAGTTTTCTTATCTCTGAAGTTCGCGAGCCATGGCATAGTCCGTAGAACATCGGCTGCTGATCAAAGGGTCGGTGGATCGAGCTTGCACTGTCAAAATGTTATTGGTAGATGTCAAGCCCGGGCAACTTTACCTAGAGATTAGTGACAAACTCCTAATCTTCATGGCCACCCCTTCTCGGGAAGTATGGCGTCTGGTCTGGCTCTTGCCGGGCTTTGTGCAAATACTGTACTGTTTGTGAAGGATGAAATCTGTGATCAATAAGTAGTTTCAATCTCTCTAATGGCTACTACCAACCTAAACCTTCTCTTGGCAAGAGGAGTAGCTGGTGCAACTTCTCCCCATGGTAGTATATTGACTCGGATGCCACGTGCAACTATTATCACAACTGTTTTACTTGTACCTTGTCTAATGAGTTGGATACAACTAACTTTAATCAATTTTAGTGTTCCTGCCAGGTATAATTCGTTTACTATTAAGGTCTTTTCGATAAGGAAACTTTCATCCTATTGCTACTACCTCATTAAACCAGACTGGGAAGCTGGTATAATTTCTCCCTCTAGCAGTGTACTATGATTTGCTTCACCTGTACCTTCTCTCTAACCTCTGAGTCAGATCCAACCAACCATTACTTATTGTTCCTGCTAGGAGTGATCCTTTTAAAGACTCTTCTAGAAGGGGTATTTAATTTTCTAATTGCTACTAGCAAACTTTATATTCTTGCCAGGCAAAGTAGCTGATACTACTTCCCTGTACAGTATGGTATTTTTTTGGTTCTGAGGCCCCACTCAGAGCGGTGTACCATATAAGGCAATGGCCCAACGATAGTTCCAGGACAAAAGAGCACAAGCCACGCCCTTCATCAGTTACTTAAACTAATCACTATTGCCACGATCTGCTTTACCTCCTGTACCTTCTGTCTAACCCTTGAGGGAGATCCAACTAACCATGATAATGTTCTTCAGGTGGGGTAGCTGGTATATGTTCTCCCTGTGGTCGTCACTTGGCTCTGATGCCCCACCCTGAGCGGTGCACTATGACCTGGCAGTGGCCATACCTCCCACAACCCTTCAAGAACCCGAATACCACTGCCGCACCCTGGGCCAAGATATTCCAGAATGCTTGGGAGTGGTGCAGGAAAGACATCATAGACTAACTTGGATTCAAAATATTCACTTTTCAATTTGTTTGCTAGTTAACCCCAGACCTTCTTACTAAATTTGAGAATGACTGGTCACTGTATGTTACTCAGTCTTACTCAGTTTAATTGGTTAAAGACAAAAATTTAGACTTTCTGAATGCCCTTCATTATTGTTTGATATGTATTTGGTGATTTTAATCCATTTGGGAAGGATTGCCAGGTAAGATTTCACATTTGTTAAATGTGAAATATGGGCATATCAAAAGATTTGTAGTATTTATAATTTTGAAAATATAATTAGATTCTTGGTGTAAAAATAATTAAATCTTTGATAATTACTTTAGCACATAAAGCATATTAAATGGCAAATGGTGCATCCTATTAAGTGTGCTATGAATGCTACTTGGGCAAGTTTGCAAGTGATTCAAAGTCCATTTTAGAGTTTCTCGGGTTTATATACCTTTTAACCCTTTGGCGCACCTATAGTTTCCAATCAAAGTTTTTCCCACTCCCAAAGTATATCTCCGCTCACTCAGAGCCAGTTATGTGCCCGGCGATAATTTGTTTCAGTTACGTTTTTATCCACCAAAAAATCCTTGTATTTGGATTAATGAGGTACCATCGGCTTCGTTATTGATTGAACTTGAAGATAAGCGAATAAAAACATAGAATAAATACAAAACAACCACATTGGGGCACTCCGAAATAAGAATTGTACAAAAAAAAAGTAAATACCTTATCTCCAACTCGCGCTAGCTCAAAATTTTGCCCGCAACATTTTTGATTTGCATACATATATGGAAGCGGAATTTAATGAGGATTCCACTGGTAACTTCAGAATTACTATAAACCAAATAGTTACTGAGATACACGAATAAACGTGAAATTATCGAAACACAGACTGAGCTGTACTCTGCTCCCTTACCAGCCAGCCGTGAGTAAACGGTTAAACTGAGGGGGTTGCCAATTGTACCCATTGAACTAGACGTAATACTTAATATCTATGCCAAATATGACGCGCGTCAGACGAAAACCTAATTTTCGGCGAATATTTTTAAGTTTAATGACTCTTAAAGAGTCATCGTGCGCCTAGGAAAAAAATACCTAATGACTCTGAACGAGTCATCGTGCGCCAAAGGGTTAACAGTCTTAAATATATTTTACATGGCAATTCGCCTAAATATTCTATAATGTAAAATTTAAATTTTTCTGTTTAAAATAGTTTATTTGTTATAATAAATATATAAATCTAACTTTATTTTGTTTTCCTGATAATGAAATGCTACTGATTTTCCTTTTCTATTTTTAATAAGGGGAGAGACTAGTTTTGTTCAATCATCACCAAAAGCTAATGCATTGTAGTGGGCAAACTGAGCTTTTGCTAATTATTAAATTATACATTTTTCTGACTTATTTTGTTAAAAGCACCGATGACCTTTTAGTACTGTACATCCAAATAGACTCCAATAGAAATTCTTGTAATCACTTGTGCTTACCAGTGACAGTGGCGGGTGCCCAACCCCGAAAGGAGTTGAAATAGGGGAGCTATCCCCCCCGCCAAAGGCGGCTTTCTAGGGCCTTTCCTAGCTGATGCTGAGAGGATTGGGTTCTAGTCATGTGGTGATGGGCTGGTCTATCCGAGTGAGAACTGAGCGATCTATGCCATACCCATAGCTTACTGACTGTTCCTTTTACTTATATATCTTCTAGATCTCAAGTGGCGGCGTCTTTTCCGTGGATTGACCTCCCTACTGCCAACCTAGAAGTTGGCAGATTGGGAGCCAAAGCGTCACATTTTTCCCTTACCCCTCAACTTTCCCTTCATAATTGCTGAAGGGCACAGGGCCTTGGGTGGGGCTTTGGTTTCCCGAGCATTTCCGCACCCTCCTCAGCTCCCTGCCTTGGAGTGGCTTCGGTCACCCGGGCTTTGTTAGTGGTAAGCAGGGAGGATTTTGTGGGGGCGCTCGTTTATGGCCTTGGCCTTGCTCGAGACCTTGGGGCTGTTCGGCCAGACAGCCTGGGCAACAACAACAACCAGTGACTGTTTAAAATTATGGGGATAAGAGTAATTAGATTGTCCATAATGTACTCCTTAACCCCTTATTGGCGGTGCTAGACTTAAGTCGTGCACCAATTTGCAGCAAGTTAGGAGAATTATTAAGGCTTTTAAAGGGTTAAAATAGTGCAAATGGCCGGGAGCACAGTGGGCCAGACAGCAGACTCCCAGGGCTTACCGCCGCCCATGTTCCATGTGTTCTCGAGAGGCCGGCAGTGTAGCCAGTAGTGAGCATAGCTGGGAAAAATATACCGATATATGCTAAACTCCCATGTTAGTGGCATCACTGCAAGAGAACCACGAGTGCTACGTAGATCGTTCTGGTCTCCTTTTGAAGCTTTTAGTGCCTAGTTTTTTTGTAAATATATTTTTTTTTCATGCAGATGCTTGATTTATCATGCAAGAGGGCCTGAATATGCCCAAATGAGCCCAAAACATCCCGCTAGACAAGGGTTAAAGGTATATTGGTTGTAACAAACTAGTCTTATTACAGCAATAGAAAATAGATCTTGATAGTCTATACCCAGAGATATAAAACTACTATCAATTGTATAATTTGTATTTGCTTTAATGTGGCGCTGAGAATTTGAGACTAGGCCTTGGGGCCTGTCTTTCTCGTCCAAATGCCTGCCTAAACTTGGAGCCAATAAATGATTATAAGCGGCAATGGAACTGTAGCTGACCTAGGAACTTCTAACGAATCTAAATCTTTTAATAATTGAAAGTAATCCGACCATCTTGGACGCCTGCATTGGTGCAGAACCTGTTGGAAACCAGGACATCGACAAGTATTGCAGGTCCCAGTTTCTGTTGTGATAATGGTGTGGTTCTGATAAATATCTTTATAACCACAGTTCGTCCACTGCAATCAGGTGAGTGAACTATGGTGAAATCCATCGGGGTACCAACCAATCTTGTTCCCACTTTGCCTTTTCTAGCAAACTTATTCACCTGCAATCCACTAAAATACTCCCATATCGTGCGGCAGTGTGACCTCCCCGGGATCAGGGCCTTACCCATCTGCGACCATTTGTGTCGGAGTATGCCCCCAATTTAGGGCTTTCACACCTCAAAACCCCTCCACGCCCGCTCGCTGATCTGTGCCAACTGCCAGCTACATCTGCTCGGTCTTCTTTACCTTCGCCCACAATCGCCATTTCCAACTGACTTGCGAGCCTTGGGAGCGTTATGGGAGCTTCTCTTTAGACTGCAACTGCTTCTTAGTGTACTGGCAATTTCTGGCTCCCCTGTCAAACATATACGGTGCTGGTAAAGCCTTCGATCTATTCTACTGCCACTACTAAGGGTACCTTGATTAAATTTCTTGCTGCTAGTATAAAGCCCTATATGGCACCATCTACTTGAAAAATACCACATTGTTCCACCAGTTCTTGCTCCGCAAAACTCCTTCGCTCTACTAGGTCGACAAGAAATACTTGTTCCCATCTAATCTTCTGTAGCCTCGATCGACGCATTGGCTGAGGTTTAGCCAAAGTTTGAGTTTGAAGATCCTGAAATCTCCTCCCCCCCCCCCCCCCTCCTCGTCACTGTCGCATCGCGGCTAGGAATGTGGCTGAAAAACAAATGGCAAGGCCCTTCTTGCACACTAGAAACTAATTTTGCTACCCTATCTGGCACTAGGCCTACCTGCTTTCAGTCATCGCCTCCAATAAGTTGCCGACGTCTTCACTGAAAAGCTGTTCACAATATAATCCCATACTCTTAAAAATCTGGGGCATATAGAGGGTATGAAATGTGTATGAAATCATTGGGTATAATGACGGATTTACCTTGTTAAATGGCATAAAATCGGTGTATCACTATTATACCATTAAAAGCGTACATACTTACTGACACATTATATGCCTTGAGTGATTGGTTTATTATAGGTCTCGCATCGCAGTAATTATAAGTGTCTTTGAGTATCCGTGTAGGATTTGTTTTTTAAGGTGTCCGGAAGGGAGGAAACTAAAACAAATCTATAAATATAGTAGACAACTAAAAAATATATATAAATACAGTAGGCTCTTTATGAAATAATTTACCAAAACATTAACCCTTCCCCCTTAACCCGTAAACGGCTGCAAAGCTCTTAAGAGGTTTTACTGGTGACGGCGGCAAAGCTCTTAAGAGGGAGGCCTAAAAAAAACATTTAAACAGCCCCAGTAGCACTAAAAAAATATTTGTTTTTTTCCCCCCTAAACCTCCTATCAATCTTTCACATCCCCTCCTTCCTCCCTTTCCCCTCCCCCTTCAATTATCACCTATTTTCCCTGTTATTCCCTAATTCGTTGGTATATTTTTGTGCTAACATTAGCAAACTGTGAGGAGGATGTGCTTACGCGCCAAGCGGGTGTGTTACATGACAGTGTGTATGAGTAGGCTCAGTGTGGCTTGAGGCCTCTTGGAGGGAGGGGTTGCCTCAATTTTCTAATAATTTTCAATAATTCATGAATGGGCTGGTCCATCTATATTCGCGATTTTGACCAGAAAAATTATATTTTCACTTGTTTTATTGTTACAGGTTACTATCTTCATAGTGAAGGTAAAATAGGCTCATATGAATAAGTAATAACGATATTTATCGTAAAATGACGATTATAGTCCTGAATGGAGCCAATATGCTCGCCCATGGGGAGCTAGTTCAATACCCCCCCCCCCTCGCCATTTTCGGGTTAAGAGTGTTCTTTAATGTCTTCCTAGCCGTATCTGACGTACTGGCAAAAGTAACTGTAATTATTAGCGCAAGGTTGGACCACAAGCTTGAAGTCCCTCTCCTTGCCCGCCTTAGCACAGTTCACCTGGTCGGAGGGTTGAGAGGGTGCCCAGTCTTCGGTAGCTACGGGGCTCTTGTCTAACCATTCCCCACGACGGACAGCCATCCACCAGTTCCCTGAAGCAATATAAGTTATGTCAGGTTTAAGGGGGGTCACCTGCTTTTTTATCTTTCTCAACCTTTTCTCTTTCTCTGGCTTGTATCCATTCGGCCCCATTCAGCCAACTGTTTTAAGACTTTTATCCCCATCCAGGTGTCTATTTCTTTAGAGCCCGCGTTTAGTGTAAGTGATCTCTTTCATGACTAACTCAAGTATAACTGATTGTATACTTCCCTTGTGAATTGTGTGTGTTCCATTGTATGTTTATCAGTCTTATTATTAAAAACCAAAAATAGGAAAAGTGGGGATTGGGCCTGAGTATATAGAATAGAATAAATAGGCTATAATTATTGTGTGGACAGTTTTCTCTGTTTGAACAACTAAATGAAAAGAGGAAACAAAATCTCATATCAATTTTCTAAATGTTCACAAATTGTAAAAATATTTGTTCCATAGCTCACCTACTGACAAATCACAAAAATCATCTATAGAGAAGTTATAGTCTATTCGCTGTAAGTAGGTGAAAAATCATGACCTCTATCCTCTGTAACTAAAATAAGGGATAGAGCAAATTGGCTGTACACATCTATTCCTTGACTGACTCTTCCCAAATGGTAGAAATATTAGCTCGATTACTTTAGTCGATTTTGAGTTCCAGAGGTTAGTCATGATTTATCGCCTACTAACAGCGAATAGACTATAGTCCTTTGTGTAGAATAGTGGTAGCATACTTCTGAATAGCAAACCAAGCTTACTTCTAGCTCGAAAACCAGTATCACTGATTATGTAGTTCCTCAGGATGTCGTAGTTGTTTGGTATAAAGAGATCGCCCCCCCGACTCATACAATCGGTACGGGCGGGGGAAAAAGCGGTGTACTCTGAGATTTCACCCACACAGCCCACTTCGATGAGATCGTCGATGTTTAGGTCGTTAGGCAATCGATCTGAGGAATAAATGCATGATAAAAAAAAAAAAAAATATATATATATATATATATATATATATATATATATATATATATATATATATATATATATATTATAATTATACATACCTGTATAGTGTATGTATATATGTATATATATAAGATAAGCAAATAAACTGATACAAAAATACCTTGCTATCTATGAAACGGCAGCGGCTGTTTAGTCAACACTCGTGGAAATACAATATCTCGTACATCTTGTGTGTTTAAAATTTGGATACAAAGTGCTATTCCCACGAACACAAAATTTCGTAATATATTTGTTTCTGTTCTAAAATCTCAAATCATTAAAATATAATGTTCCATAACTTACCTACTGACGAAATTAATCACAAGCATCATCTATAGAGAAATTAGTCCTTTGTGAAGATTTTTTTTTTTTTTTTTTGTCTATTAATTCATTTATTCATTTATGTTTTATAGTTTCCTCGCTAGACCTCCATCAAGCTTAGAAAAACACCCCCTAGACCCCCCTTCAAGATAAATTTGTAATTTTTTTGGTAGAAAAATTTCCTGACCGAAGGTCAGGTTCTCTTAAAACTACAGGCTTGCTATCGCTCGCCAGGAAAAAATTGACACCTAAATGGCACGAAAGTGTTAACATTGACAACGAAATGGGGCGAAAGGTGTTAAAATCGCCAAACTAATGGGCAGAACGTCATAAAATTGGAAAACTAATGGGCAGAACGTCATAAAATTGGAAAACTAATGGGGCTAAACAAGAGGGAGAAAGGGTTACAGAAAAACGATCCATCTCCCTTTAAGTGGTTATTAAATGTAAATTACAAACTAAAAGATATAATATCACATATAGCATTTCAAACTGCACAAATTCCTCCCCTCGCATCCATTTTGTTCCATAACTTATTTATGTCTATCTCTCCTTATTCCCTAATTTTGTCTTTCCTTCTATTTGTTCCCTTTCTCATCCAAATCTTACAAAAAAAATCAACAATTCCGTAGTCTGTATTTCGTTTATTCCTGTTTTCACTTAGTCCCGTAAAATAACAGGATCGGCCAACCTTCGTCATGTTGGTACCACTCATTCTATATTCACTCTTTACAACCAAATATGTCACTACCCATATCATATACCCTCTATTTCCACTCAAATATATTTGTACACTCTTTCCACTCAAATATATCCATACACTCTCTTTCCACTCAAATATATCAATACTCATACCATTATAATCTCTATCCACTCAAATATGTCACTACCCATGTCCATACACTCTATCCACTCCAATATGTCACTACCCATGTCCATACACTCTCTATCCACTCCAATATGTCACGCTATGTGTTTTTAAAGTGAGATAAGTGTTTTTAAAGTGAGATAAGTGTTTTTTAAAGTGAGTTAAGTGTTTTTAAGTGAGTGAAGTAATCTGAAGAAAGTGATCGTCACCATGCCTCGTGCCTGTACAAACTGCGCCGGTAGGTTTGGTGCTTCCATGTTTGCTCCTGCCGATCCACAAGTCTGCCGACTCTGCCAGCAACGAGAGGATTTGACAGCAAAATTGGATGAAGCCCACAGCAAGATCAACGCCCTCACCAGGAAGCTGGAATCACTCCAAGAGTTTGTAGCACTCAACGTTGGAGTATCACTAACTCCAATTGTTTCAATTCCAACATCCACCACCGCCCCAACGTCATCTGCCAACAATCCAACACTTGCAGTAGCCACTGCAGCATCTTCTGACGAACCTGAGCCGACATCAAACCAGGACAGCCGCCCTGTTCACCTTAGTCTCTCCCCCACTCCTCGTGCAAGAAGCCTGCTAGCACGAACAGTACCAACCCCTCGCCCCCGTTCTAACCACTCCTCTACCCGACCTGTACGCAGAGTCCCGCCACCACAGGTTTCCGGATTTACACCAGTGAGGAACGGTGCACGGCCAACGCAGAAAAGGTCTCGTCTACCAGTTACAATGTCAAACAGATTTGAGATATTGGTAGAGATGGAAGACGAACCAGAAGAGACCAGGCTCGTTGGGGATTCCATCCTACGAGGACAGGTCGAAGAGTTCTGCGACAGTCCCAAATCGACGAAAAAGATTTTGCATCCCTGGAGCTGGACTGGACGACATTGTGGAAGCCTTCGAAGATACCACAAAGGATGCAAATGAAAATACCCTTTTTGTCATCCATGCTGGTTCAAATGACGTCATGCGCACCAGATCCGAAGAGTTGATGGAGATATATCGCAAGATGATCCAGCACTACAAAAACAAGTCAAGGAATATCATCATCTCAGGCATTCTCCCCAAGATCGACGCACCTGACAAATTCTACGACAAGGCCTTCAGCACAAATAGCCGACTAAAATATTTGTGTCTGAGGGAAGAAGTTTGAATTCATCAACCTCTGGGACAACTTCTACAACCAGCCTACTCTGTTCCGCAAGGATGGCACTCATCTAAACCCTGTGGGTTCAGCACGCATGGGTCGTCTCCTACACGAAGCAGTCCGCAGCCATGGATAAAAAAACGCCATCCGAGAAGAAGCAGCAGTGACATAAATCATCCAACGCCAAGCAAAAAAACAGAGGCAACCGAGGACCACCAGCGATAAGGACCGAGGACAGCCATGAACATAAATGTAGATCCGACAAGAACCAAAAATATTATTAAAGAGCGTTCCGTGAGTTCTAAAATAAAAAATTTAAAGGTTTTCTATGCAAACGCTCGTAGCATACGCAATAAATTTTCAGATTTAGAGGAGCTAGTGTTTACAGAAAATTATGTGATTGGCATAACAGAATCTTGGCTCAATACAGAAGATAGAGACTTTTTAGCAGAGTATTCACTTCCCGGTTATGTAATGTTTGAGAAAAGCCGAATAAATCGAAATGGAGGTGGTGTTTTACTTTATATCAAAGAAAGTCTTAACCCTACCCTCTTGTCAAAACTTCAAATTGTGAATGTCGACACATCTTTTGTGCTAATAAAGAATAATAAAGGTACAAAAATAATACTTGCGTTAATATACAGACCTCCAGCTCAATCAGTGCAAACTGACAGAGAAATTTACGAACAAATTGCAGATGTAAGTAACTCACAATATACCGTAATTTTTGGCGACTTTAATTTACCTGTGACCAAATGGGGCGATACTCTTACTTCACACTCCGGACATGACTAGTCTTGTATACGAACTTGCAAGAGAGTTCGCTTTATCAATTTGTTCGAACGCATACCCGTGGTAATAACGTTCTTGACATTGTACTTGCAACAAAAGAAGAATTGATAGAGAATTTGAATGTTGGTGATGAATTCAGTAACATCGACCATCGTACGATAACTTTCACTTTAAAGTTTACTAGTAACGAACCAAATAGTAGCATCGAAAAAGTCCCTAATTTCAAGAAAGCAAACTTCCATAAACGAGCTATGTTTAAAGAAACTGACTGGAGCTTTTTAATTAACAATAACGACATAAATACATCTTGGATGTTATTCGAAACCACTTACCTAAAAGCAGTGCAAGACTGCATACCATCGAAAATACGGCGTCCAGGCCATAATAATAAGCCCAAATGGTGGAATAAAGATATTTCAAACTGCCTGCTTGCTAAAAAATTTGCTAATGATAGATTAAAATCCTCACAAAATGACGAAGAACGGGTGAAATTTGTAGAGCTACGACGCAAAGCCAAAAAGTTAATTAAGCAAAGTAAAAAGACCTTAGAGTTACATATTGCGAATCAAAGTAAAACAAACCCGAAAGAATTCTATAGTTATATCAGAAAGAAAAAAGTAGTTACTTCAACTGTTGGACCGTTAGTCGATGAAAATGGAGAATACACCAAAGACGAAGTACAAATGAGTAATGCCCTCAATACCTTCTTTGCATCAGTTTTTACAACAGAAGACCTCAGTGATATCCCTACACCATCGCCGATTCAGATTGATAATTCAGATGTTCTAAGCAATATCACCGTTACAGAGAGAGAAGTATTGAATTGTTTAGATAAACTTGAGGTAAATAAAACGCCTGGACCTGATACAATCTCGCCTAGAGTTCTAAAGGAAGCTAAGGATGAGCTCTCCAAACCACTGACATTACTATCCAATAAATCCTTGCAGTCTGAAACTATGCCTGATCAGTGGAAGCTAGCCAACGTAACACCGATATTAAAAAAAGACAGCAAATCCCAATCCAGTAACTATCGTCCATTAGCTTAACCTCAGTTGTATGTAAAATGCTAGAAACGGTCATACGAGACAGACTCGTAAATCACTTAGAGGAAAATAACATACTTAAAGATACTCAACACGGCTTTCGTAAAAAATGTTCCTGTTTAACAAACCTCTTAGACTTCTTCCACGATATCCTCAACCTCTACGATGAGAGTAAAGTTGTAGATATTATATGCCTTGATTTTCAAAAGGCCTTTGACAAAGTTCCCCACAAACGTTTACTGCTAAAACTAAAAGCGCATGGCATACAAGACGGTGTGTTGAAATGGATAGAAAATTGGCTCAGCAACAGAAAGCAAAGAGTAGTCATAAACGGTAAGGCATCTAAATGGACCAATGTAAGTAGCGGGGTACCCCAGGGATCGGTACTAGGACCAATTCTCTTTCTAATTTACATCAACGACATAGATGAGGGTCTCACCTGTACAATCTCAAAATTTGCTGACGATACAAAAATTGCAAATAGCGTACTCTCAAAACAACAAGTTGACGATATGCAACACAATTTAGATAAATTGTCATGTTGGGCCCAAATTTGGCAAATGAGTTTCAATGCGGATAAATGTAAAGTACTACATATCGGATACCTAAATGAGAAAGCAAACTATTCGATGAATGGCACTCAGCTTAACTCCTTCAGACATATGTTCCAATAAGTCCGAGGAGGCGGGAGCCCCGGGATCATTGCCACTGCCCCGCACTACACTCACAACAACACTGCGGCCGTTAGAATTATCGGAGGTGGATGAGGTTGCCACCAACGGTTTTATTGTAAGGTAACTTATCGGACTTACTGAGCTCCATATGACGCTAGTGCGTCATATAACTTATTATAGAGGTATGGAGATAAGTCCATATGACGCGATCGCGTCATATGAGTTTTTGGTTCACTAGTCCATATGACGCGATCGCGTCATATATGTCTGGGGGAGTTAAGAATGTAAACAGAGAAACCGATCTGGGAGTAACAATATCGAGTAACCTAAAACCGAGTCAACAATGTTAAGAAGTTGTTAAGAAGGCAAACAAAATAATTGGCTTTATAGGCAGGTCATTTGAGCATAAATCCAAAGAAGTTATCCTAACCCTTTACAATTCCTTAGTCCGCCCTCTTCTGGAATACTGCGTTCAATCCTGGTGCCCTTATTACAAAAAAGATATAAACAAGCTAGAACGAGTTCAACGTAGAGTTACCAAAATGATACCTAGCCTAAAGAACAAACCATACGAAGAGCGTCTTAGAGAATTAAATCTATTTCCTTTAACCCAGCGCAGATTAAGAGGTGACTTAATTCAAGTGTTCAAACTCATCAAAGGCATCGACAATATGAACTGTAGTAAGTACTTCACTATCGACCAATCTAATTACACACGGAGAAACGGTTGCAAAATTATTGGTAAATCTTTTAACTCGCACGAATCTAAGAATTTCTTCTTCGACCGAGTTGTAAACTTGTGGAATGGGCTTCCCCGAAACGTTATAGACTGCATCACCGTTGATTCATTTAAACTCCGCGTAGACAAATATCTCGCATCAAACCCGCGACTGACTGCGTTTGTAAATGAATAACTTTATTTTATCCCCCCCTCAGTTACTAACCCATCTGTCCTCTACTAACTTCCAAATCCTGCCACGGACATTAGTTCCAGGGCAGTAATTCCCTTTCCAATGTTCCCTTACCCACTCTAAACCACTGTTTGGACACTTGATCCTCAGTGTTTTGGAGGACAAGCAACCTAGAAGGGTCACTAGATCTGTTGTTGCTTGATTTCCTTTGTGCTCCATTGTACCCATGTCCATACACTCTCTATCCACTCAAATATGTCACTACCCTTTTTTTTTTTTTTTTTTTTTTTTTTTTTTTTTTTTTTTTTTAAAAGAGACAATGAACGGAGGAAGGAAAAACACAGATAAAACAAAAAGGTCCATGTGCCTAAAGGCATCCTCCATTCATAAAATGTTTGTAACAACTGGATTTAAACATTTGTTGATTGTAAGTTTGTGGAAAGCAATTCGAGGGAAGTGAATTCCAAAGAGTAGTAGCTCTGGGGATAAATGAATTCTGATAAGCAGAAGTTCTGCATTGTGGAGGAGAAAGTGTAAATTCATGGGCGCTCTCAGCTGCCCTAGTTCTACGGGGAAAGATGTGGAGAGGCGGCACAATTGAAGCAAGTTCCTCGGAACAATTGCTGTGAAAATATCTGTAGAATAATGCAAGGGATGCAACGTTTCTTCGTATGGCTAATGTAGGAAGGTCCTGTGTGATTGCAGGGTTATTGATTAATCTAATAGCTTTATTTTGAATTTTGTCCAACTGCCTCAATGCAACCACTCCACTTCCACCCCACAGAGGTGAACAGTAATCCATCTGAGAGCGCACATGACTTTTATATATTACGGCCAACTGCTCGTCAGTGAAGAATTCTCGAACTCTGTACAGGAGTCCCAGTTTTTTAGAGGCATTCTTAGCAATGCTTCTAACATAATGTGTCCAGCTCAAGTTAGTAGTTAATGTTACACCGAGAATGTCAATACTAGGGGAAGTGGGAATATTTACATCATTAAAAAATATATGGGAGTCAGTGAGATTCTGTCGGTTAGAAAATTGAATGTACTTGGTTTTCTGTGCATTAAAGGATACTAGATTCTCTTGTCCCCATTCATTAATTCTAGAAAGGTCCTGGTTCAGAGAAATTGCAGTGTTTATTTTTGAATTTATAAGATCGGGTTGGGTGAAAGAATTGGTAAATGTGAAGGAACTGTGGAGTGTTGAGTCATCTGCGTAGGAATGTATTGGATTATGAGTGGTAGATATGAGATCATTGATATGAATGAGGAACAGAGTTGGGGCCAAAACTGATCCCTGGGGAACACCAGCATTTATTGAGTGAAATTGAGAATAAAGGCCATCTACCATTACACGTATTTTTCTGTTATGAAGATAAGAAGAAATTAGTGGAACTAATGATGCAAGGCCGTAGTGTGACATCTTCGACAATAAGGATTGATGCCAGACTCTATCAAATGCCTTTGATATATCCAGTGCTATTGTATGTGTTTCACCATGTTGGTCTGTAGCTTGGTTGATTTGATGCGTAAGAAGGCAAAGAATGTCTGCAGTTGATCGACATCGTCTAAAACCATATTGCCTATCACTGATTAATTTATTATTCTCCAGATGCTTAATTATGTGATTATTTAATATAATTTCAAAAACTTTGCCAAGAGTGGAAGTTATAGCTATTGGTCTGTAGTTTGATGGATCTGAAGAGGCACCTTTTTTAGGAACTGGATGGATGTTTGCTTCTTTCCAGGGTACTGGGAAGCATGAGGTATGAGTACACAGACGGAAAAATTTTGCCAATACAGGAGCGAGCACCAAGGAGCAATTCTTAAGTACTATTGGAGGAATTTCATCTGGACCAGGAGCCTTATCTACTGAGAGATTCTGCAAAATAGTTTTGACATGTCTGGTGTGGATCTTAAGTGAGGGAATTTCAGGTGAATTAAAATTAAGTACAGGGACATCTTGATTTATTTCATCTAAGGTTGAGTTGGTGGAGAAAATATCTGCAAGAAGGTTAGCTTTACCTCGTGGGTCACTTACAAGATTGCCAGTCGGAGATTTTAATGGTGGAATGGATGAAGCAGTAGTGAAGTTGGATTTGAATGAGTTAAGAGTAGACCAAAATATTTTGTTATCATTTGGATTATTTAGAAGTTTATTTGCCTGCTTATGGAGAAAGTTTGATTTAGTTAGGTTTAATACAGTTTTGGCATGATTTCTGATGTTTCTAAAGTAATTAAAGGCTTCATGTGTTTTTGATCTTGTGTATGCATTGTAGGCTATTGCTTTTTGTTCAGTTACTCTAGCACAATTATGGTCAAACCATTTAGGTGAATTAGATCTTTTAATGTACTTTTGATGAGGAATAAAAGTTTCCATTCCAATTTTTACAAAATCTTGTATGTGGCTCAAGGTGGAGTGTGCATCATTAGAAAAGAAAGAGGTCCAGGGAATATCAATAAAGAAACCTTGAAGACCCTCCCAGTCTGCCCTATCGTAATGCCATTTAGTCACCAAAACAGGTTCAGAGTGGGAAGGTGTGGTAGGTGATAGACAGGTGGCCTGTATCAGACAGTGATCAGAAGATCCAAGTGGGGACCTCACTGTAACATCATAATTTTCTGAATTGGTTGTTAAAAATAAGTCCAGTAGGTGGGAATTATGATTAGGATTATCTGGTACACGGGTGGGTTGGTTGACTAGTTGAATGAGATTAAATGAGTCTGCAAATAGCTCACATTCAAGACCAGCATCATCAGTCCTGGCTGAATGAGTGAGCCATTCAACATTATGGACATTAAAATCACCCAACACAGTGATTTCAGAAGAAGCATTTAAGTTGAGGACACTGAGTTGTGAGGACAGAGAATCAAAAAGACTTTGCTCTGGAGGAGTATTTGGGGAACGGTAGATGCAACATATGTATTTAAATTTACCAGCAGAAATTAATTTGTATATAGAATAATCAAAATAGGGACAATTGAAACTAGTAACCTCCTCCAGGGCAATTTCAGATTTTGCGAAGCAACATACACCACCTTTAGGTCTGAAATTTTGGAGCAGTTGATAACCTGGAAAATTAAATCTAGATGTGTCAGATGTGGATGTTACTTGAGTCTCTGTCAAAAAAAGGAGAGTAGGGGATTCTGCTTGAAGAAATTGGTGTACAGAATTGATGTTAGAGTGAAGTCCCCTTATATTACTAAAGAAATAGCTGTACTGACAAGCAGCTTTGGGACGTTGCAATGCTCTTGACACAGTCGCATGATGACGACCGGGAGGGCCCTGTGTCAATAACCCAACCCTGCCGGGGGTGGATATCCGAGGGACCACCAGGTTTGCTCTTAACAATTGTACTGCCATATTTATAAGGTAAGTGTATGGTGTTACATGTATGATATGTAGTGGGAAGAGTAGTATTTTATGGATAGAGGATAGCGATGTAGGGCAATGTCGTGAAGTTGGATGTGTATGTTATATAAAGAGGGTTTTCCTGATACCCCTGATGTGTGAGGCAGAAAGATATGTATCCAGCTACCAAGGCCTGGGAGAGAAAATGGAATTCAGGCTATTCCCTGAGTCTCCCGAAACCTTGGCGGTAGTACTTCCCTGGGCGGGGCTGCCTACCCCTACTACCTACCCATGTCCATACACACGCTATCCACTCAAATATGTCACTACCCATGTCCATACACACACTATCCACTCAAATATGTCACTACCCATGTCCATACACACACTATCCACTCAAATATGTCACAACCCATGTCCATACACTCTCTAGCCACTCCAATATGTCACTATCCATGTCCATACACTCTCTATCCACTCCAATATGTCACTACCCATGTCCATACACTCTCTATCCACTCCAATATGTCACTATCCATGTCCATACACACACTATCCACTCCAATATCTCACTACCCATGTCCATACACACACTATCCACTCAAATATGTCACTACCCATGTCCATACATTCTCTAGCCACTCCAATATGTCACTATCCATGTCCATACACACACTATCCACTCAAATATGTCACTACCTATGTCTATCCACTCCAATATGTCACTACCCATGTCCATACACTCTCTAGCCACTCCAATATGTCACTACCCATGTCCATGCACACACTATCCACTCCAATATGTCACTACCCATGTCCACACACTATCTATCCACTCCAATATGTCACTACCCATGTCCATACACTCTCTATCCACTCCAATATGTCACTACCCATGTCCATACACACACTATCCACTCCAATATGTCACTACCCATGTTCATACACTATCTATCCACTCCAATATGTCACTACCCATGTCCATACACTCTCTATCCACTCCAATATGTCACTACCCATGTCCATACACTCTCTATCCACTCAAATATGTCACTACCCATGTCCAATTGTCCATACACTATCTATCCACTCCAATATGTCATTACCCATGTCCATACACTCTCTATTCACTCCAATATGTCACTACCCATGTCCATACACACACTATCCACACCAATATGTCACTACCCATGTCCATACACTATCTATCCACTCAAATATGTCACTACCCATGTCCATACACTCTCTAGCCACTCCAATATGTCACTATCCATGTCCATACACACACTATCCACTCTAATATGTCACTACCCATGTCCATACACTATCTATCCTCTCCAATATGTCACTACCCATGTCCATACACTCTCTAACCACTCCAATATGTCACTACCCATGTCCATAGACTCTCTATCCACTCCAATATGTCACTACCCATGTCCATACACTCTCTATCCTCTCCAATATGTCACTACCCATGTCCATACACTATCTATCCACTCAAATATGTCACTACCCATGTCCATACACTCTCTATCCACTCCAATATGTCACTACCCATGTCCATACACACACTATCCACTCCAATATGTCACTACCCATGTCCATACACACACTATCCACTCCAATATGTCACTACCCATGTCCATACACACACTATCCACTCCAATATGTCACTACCCATGTCCATACACACACTATCCACTCCAATATGTCACTACCCATGTCCATACACACTCTATCCACTCCAATATGTCACTACCCATGTCCATACACACACTATCCACTCCAATATGTCACTACCCATGTCCATACACTATCTATCCACTCCAATATGTCACTACCCATGTCCATACACTCTCTATCCACTCCAATATGTCACTACCCATGTCCAATTGTCCATACACTATCTATCCACTCCAATATGTCACTACCCATGGCCATACACTCTCTATCCACTCCAATATGTCCCTACCCATTCCATACACACTATCCACACCAATATGTCACTACCCATGTCCATACACTATCTATCCACTCAAATATGTCACTACCCATGTCCATACACTCTCTAGCCACTCCAATATGTCACTATCCATGTCCATACACACACTATCCACTCAAATATGTCACTACCCATGTCCATACACTCTCTATCCACTCAAATATGTCACTACCCATGTCCATACACACACTATCCACTCAAATATGTCACTACCCCTGTCCATACACTATCTATCCACTCAAATATGTCACTACCCATGTCCATACACACACTATCCACTCAAATATGTCATTACCCAAGTCCATACACTATCTCTCCACTCAAATATGTCACTACCCATGTCCATACACTATCTATCCACTCAAATATGTCACTACCCATGTCCATACACTATCTATCCACTCCAATATGTCACTACCCATGTCCATACACTCTCTATCCACTCCAATATGTCACTACCCATGTCCATACACACACTATCCACTCCAATATGTCACTACCCATGTCCATACACTATCTATCCACTCCAATATGTCACTACCCATGTCCATACACACACTATCCACTCCAATATGTCACTACCCATGTCCATACACTCTCTATCCACTCCAATATGTCACTACCCATGTCCATACACTCTCTATCCACTCCAATAATAATAATAATAATAATAATAATAATAATAATATTTATTCAGTTAGCAATTTACAGAGTTGGTACCACATAGTATGTTATAAATATGACATGTACCAGCCTTGCATAATTCCAACTAAGGATAGCCCAATAAGGCCGTTAGGCGTATTTCCATTGGGGTCCTTCTGGGATTAGGTTAGCTGGGGAAATGGGGAGGATAAGGAAATAGATACTTTAGAGAAAGTATTTCTAGGGGGCTATTTTAAGATACCTTACATCCTATAGTAAATATCAGTAATCCGTAATCATTTCAGTTTGGTTTGTCTATGTCTTATGTCGTATTTAGTAGTAGACATAAGCTTGGTGCTCCCTTCTCGCAGCTGTCCGGTTCAGGTGTTCCTTCAGGCACTTATGTCACTACCCATGTCCATACACTCTCTATCCACTCCAATATGTCACTACCCATGTCCATACACTATCTATCCACTCAAATATGTCACTACCCATGTCCATACACTCTCTATCCACTCCAATATGTCACTACCCATGTCCATACACTATCTATCCACTCCAATATGTCACTACCCATGTCCATACACACACTATCCACTCCAATAAGTCACTACCCATGTCCATACACTATCTATCCACTCAAATATGTCACTACCCATGTCCATACACACACTATCCACTCAAATATATCACTACCATATAAGGGAGCCCACCTTTTTTTTTGTTTTATCTTCCTCTCCCTCTCTTTGGCTTGTATCCATTCAGCCCCATTCAGCCTACTGTTTTAAGACGTTTACCCTCATCCAGGTGTCAATATTTTCCTGGCCAGCGGTAGCGAGCCAGCACATATGTATTCTTTTTATGACAGCAAGCTAAATTTGTAAATTTTTCGATAGAAAAATTTCTCCGGCAAAGCCGGATTTCTCCATACAATGCTGGCTCGCTATTGCTCGCCAGGAAGAAATCGACACCTGGATGGGGATAAACGTCTTAAAACAGTTGGCTGAATGGGGCCGAATAGATACAAACCAGGGAAAGAGAGAAAATGAGAGAAAGATAAAAAAAAAAACAGGTGACCCCCCTTAACGTGCACTAGCCGGACCCGTGGACAGGTGCACAGGCAATAGCTTCGTTAATTACCTAAAGGGGAGGCTTAGTTTTTCTAGACCTCTTTCTCCCTCATGTTTAACCCAATTAGTTTTGCAATTTTAAGACGTTCGCTTAAATTTATTTGGCGATTTTCAGACAATTTGTGTCATTTTGGTGTCTATTTTTTCCTGGCGAGCGCTAATTATATCTCGGCTATTGGCCGAGACATATTTTTACCGAAAAATTTAGAAGTTTATCTTGAAGGGGACTCTTGGTTGGTATATTCTTAAGTTTGATGGGGGTCTTGGGAGGAAACTAAAAGAAAATAATATATAATACAATCATTTAACAAATAAACCAAAAATCTGTCCTTAACCACGTACTTGCATGAATACAAATAGGATAAATTTACGAAGTGCTACGAGTAACTATACACATTACAAGGGGAAACTAAAACGAATCATTACATACCTGTGAAATATTGTTGCCACAGGCTTGGTGAGCAGGCTGACGTGACTGTAGAGAAAATAAAGGAACATGCACATTATTTAAGGGGGTAGTGCTTGGTTTTGGGTCTAGATATTTTGTTTTATTAATATATTTGTAAGTTTCCTCGCTAGACCTCCATCCTTAGCAAAACACCCCCTAGACCCCCTTTCAAGATAAATTTGTACATTTATAGGTAGAAAAATCTCGCGGCCAAAGGCCGGTTCCTTCTAAACTTAGAGGCTTGCTATCGCTCGCCAGGAAAAAAATTAGACACCTAAAGGGCACGAAAGGTCTTAATATTGACCAAAACAATGAGGCGAAAGGTCTCAAAATCACCAAACTAACGGAATGAACGTCTTAAAACCTCAAAACTAATATGCTAAACATAATGGAGAAGTGGGTCCTGAAAAAAGCGAGTTCTACCCCCTTAAGACAGAGGGGTATCAGCAATGTAGGACATAATGAAGAGAACTATATGGCACATGTGTTGGTGGTGTAATGGTTTATATGCTTATATTCTGGGTGTGGTGTCTCTAGTTCGAATCCCGGAAGGACCATATGCTTAACTGTGTTGGTGGTGTAATGGTTTAGATGCTTATATTCTGGGTGTGGTGTCTCGAGTTCGAATCCCGGAAGGACCATATGCTTAACTGTGGTGGTGTAATGGTTTAGATGCTTATATTCTGGGTGTGGTGTCTCGAGTTCGAATCCCGGAAGGACCATATGCTTAACTGTGTTGGTGGTGTAATGGTTTAGATGTTCATGTCCTGGGTGTGGTGTCCCGAGTTCGAATCCCGGGAGGACCATATGCTTTCATTAGTTTATTCAAGTGCATTGGGGTTTGTAATTGATGATTAATGTTATGAACTTGGTGATACTTAAAAGTAATATTCTATCAAGAGATGAGTGTAATGAAATCATAAACAATCTATGTACAAAATGATCTACTATTGTCACAATTGATACTTGGGTAGGAAATTGTATATATAATTATTGTATATACGCGAGTGAATGAATTGTATGACATTTTGCAAACAATTTATTAAATGTGAATATTTTTTTTAATTGAATTGAATACCCTTACTTGAAATTGTTGGAAAAATGTACATAGTTGCTAAGTGTAAGATTGATATTGTAATGATAACAATACTATACATAGTATACACTATATTATACTATATTAATTTTTATGAGTGATGATTTCTTCAAAATATAAAATATATAGTCTGACAAATGAGAATATTATGGCTATTAATTCTATATAATATTCACCTGTGCTTGCGTCAGTTGTAGAGGTTGTAGTGGTCGCTAGAGTAGTGGTAATGATTGGTAGAGTAGTGGTTGGTAGATCAGTGGTAGTGGTTGGTAGATCAGTGGTAGTGGTTGGTAGATCAGTGGTAGTCGTTGGTAGATCAGTGGTAGTAGTTGTTAGTGCAGTAATAGTGGTCTGCAGTGAAGCTGTGACTGAAACAGTTAATATTCTGTATTACCTGCAGATAGTTTTACATGTATCTAATTCACATAGTAGTGTACATAAGTAACGATATATTATATTAAATATGAGCAATTAGTGTTTCTTTAAAGACTAATGGTCAATTAGACTTGATATACTGGTACATGACTGACCTGTGACTGTGAGAGGTGGAAGAGTCCCACTGGTAACAACCACGGTACTGGCAGCAACAACAACCTCAGCGTAGGGTAACACGGGAACTCCTTCAGCCACGGGGTACTTGGTCCAGCAGGAGATGACCTCACCACCACCAGTGTCATCATGGCCTCTCAATGCTGATACTTCATACAAGGAGCAAATACCATTCCTTGGACCACAGAACAGATGGTGCTTTGGATCTTCCACGGCCTTGACGGTACACACAATATCCAACATTGCCTTCACCTCCACTGGAGACTCGTTGGCCAGAGTGGTCATCGACACAAGAACTGGATAAAAGGCTTGTCCATTGGCTATAAGAGGCCCCAGTACCAGCCATAGCAGTAGAACTATAACCGTAGCCATCATCTTCTACAGAATCACCAGGACACACTTATTTTGCACACCTGGAATTAGATCAAATCAATTTGGCAAAGTAATTACAGTACTTTGGTAGAAAAAATACATCTACAGTATATCATCGCCAACGCTTAAGAGAACTACTCCTGGCTGGTTCTTTACCATTAATATAACAGGCCTAAATATTCATCTTGATCTGGGTTCCAGGATATGGTCCACATCGCCTCCTAAACCAAACCACTTCTTCCTTAGCACATATCCGATCTGCTCACCAAATTTCGTGAAAATCGGTTCATAACTTTAAGATATCTCTATTACAAACAAGCAAGCGGCGGCGATAACATAATCTCCGTCCAAATTCGTTGGCAGAGGTAATTATGTAAATTGGTAAGTTGTTTAATCATTAGCAACATTAATCTATCACCTACTCATACTATGAACCTGCATCTTTGGTTACCTAAGTGTAAGGAAGGTTAGTGGATGGACTAGCCGAACACCACTGTAAAAAAAATAGGGCTAACAAGATTCATAGAGGGCTTCTGAGTCGGACGGATCCTAAATTGAGTGGTCAATCCTGTAAGTCCTTTAGTAAATTGGCTCGGGTTGTCCCTCTTACAGAGAATAGGTCCGCTTGGGGGCATTCTGTGTATGGCCACCCTCATTAAGGGGAGTAAGGCGTCCGGCAATAGATAGATAAATAAATAGATCTCTGCAAAGAAAATGATAATAATAAATAAAAATAAAATATCTGTTTATAATACTATACTCTGTTTCTCCTCAGATGGCGGTAAATTGAATCCCTTAGCAGTTAATTTCTCGATACTGAATGGAAAATTATGAAACTACTTTGTCTCTGCTTCATATTCAGACCAAGTTTATATAATTAGCACCCTATTTCACTACAAAATCCCTGAGAAATCTTGATGGGAACTTCGCAATTTACCGTCAGTTGAAAAGAAACAGGGTATAGTGACGATGGTGGTAAAAGAAACAGGGTATAGTGACGACGGTGGTAAAATAAACAGGGTATAGTGACGACGGTGGTAAAAGAAACAGGGTATAGTGACGACGGTGGTAAAATAAACAGGGTATAGTGATGATGGTGGTAAAATAAACAGGGTATAGTGACGACGGTGGTAAAAGAAACAGGGTATAGTGACGACGGTGGTAAAAGAAACAGGGTATAGTGACGACGGTGGTAAAATAAACAGGGTATAGTGACGACGGTGGTAAAAGAAACAGGGTATAGTGACGACGGTGGTAAAAGAAACAGGGTATAGTGACAATGGTGGTAAAAGAAACAGGGTATAGTGACGACGGTGGTAAAAGAAACAGGGTATAGTGACGACGGTGGTAAAAGAAACTGGGTATAGTGATGATGGTGGTACAAGAAACAGGGTATAGTGACGACGGTGGTAAAAGAAACAGGGTATAGTGACGACGGTGGTAAAAGAAACAGGGTATAGTGACGACGGTGGTAAAAGAAACAGGGTATAGTGACGACGGTGGTAAAAGAAACAGGGTATAGTGATGATGGTGGTAGAAGAGTGATTCTAGTTTGAAGGGCTGTAGTACTTTGGTCTGTAATGATTATTGGGGACTGGTACGGATATTAAGGGGAGATGAATCGTTTTTCTAGATCCCCTTCTCCCTCAAGTTTAGCCCCATTAGTTTTCAGATTTCAATATGTTTTCCCCATTAGTTCGTCGATTTTAAGACCTTCCGCCCCATTTCCTTGTCAATATTAAGATCTGTCGTGCTATTTAGGTGTCGATTTTTGTCCTGACGAACTTTTGGAAGAATCGGCCTTCGGCCCGGATATTTTTCTACCGAAAATTTTACAAATTAATCTAGAAAGGGGATCTAATGGATGTTTTTTTTTTTAAGTTTGATGGAGGTCTAGGGAGGAAACTAAAAAATTATAAATAAATGAATTCCTTATAATAACGATGGTAAAAGGTATTATGGAGGATATATTGACCTTACCAGTCAGTGTTGGCAGTGACACCCTGTTCTCTCGGTTGTCAGCAGGGTCAGTGACTATACCAAGCTACCAACTATACCGAAGCAGGCCAGGGAATGATAGGTTTGGATTGCGTGATGGGGTATTTTTTTATGTATAATATGAGAGATGTGTTTTTTTTTAGAATGTATAATATTTAGAGAACCTTGCGTACTTTCGCGAAATAGATCAATAAAGCCATAAATATGAGTAATATTCTTTGGTATATACGACCATGGTATTGCGTTCCGGAATGTTTAAGGGGAGTTTTTTAGTTTCAAGATATTCCTCTACGATTTACAGGCTCGCTATCGCTCGCCAGGAACAAATGGACACCTAAGTGGCACGAAAGGTCTTAAAATTGACAGAAATGGGGCGAAGCGAAAGTTCTTAAAATCGCTCGACAGGAGAAAAAAATGACACCTAAATGGCACGAAATGTCTTTATATTGATACAGAAATGGGGCGAAAAGTATTAAAATCGACAAACTAATGAGGCGAACTTCATAAAATCTCAAAACTAATATGCTAAACATGAGGGAGAAGGGGGTCCAGAAAAACGACCCTCCTCCCCCCTCAAGACAACAAGTTAAGAGCCCAATATTTAAGGGGGGACTTATGGGGGTATTTATTTGTTCATTTATGTATTATTTTATTTTTAAGTTACCTCCCTAGACCTCCATCAAGCTTATAAAACACCCGCCCAAGACCCTCTTTCAAGATAAATTTTTACATTTTTCGATAGAAAAATGTCCCGGCTGAAGGCCGATTCCTCTTCAATTACAGGCTCGCTATAGCTCGCCAGGAAAAAATCGACACTTCAATGAAACGAAAAGTCTTAAAATTAACAACGAAATGGGGTGAAAGGTGTTAAAATCAACAAAGTAATGGGGCGAACGTCATAACATCTCAAAACTAATGGGGCTTAACACGAGGGAGAAAGGGGACCAGAAAAACGAGCCATCTCCCCTTAACCCATTCAGTACCAGGGACGTCTTTTTCATCAGATTCTGACAACTAGTAAACGATTATATTCAGCTTAGGAAGGACCTCTAGCAATAATTAGGCATCGAACTATCTCAACCCACCCTCTTAGCTACCACAGATCCTTCCTAAGCTGCATAACATCGTCATAACACGTCGCTGGTACAGTTGCCCAAATAAGTCGTGTTTCCGCAGTCATTACCTTTTGCTCTCTGTGTGCTGTATTAATGTCTGTCAGATGTTGAATAGGGCGTGTAAAGATAGGAACATGATTGTATATCTCACTCGCAACGATGAATTAATGCTTAGATAGTGCTGATACCAATTATTGATCGAAAAATACTTGGTGCCGCGATGACTTATTTGGCCGACTGTACTCAAAGGGTTATCAAAACACACATAATAAGAATCATTGTTCTATCATAATCGAATGTATGCCACGATCTAATAAAATTCCCATGCATTATACTGTAGGGAAGTCTCTCTCTCTCTCTCTCTCTATCTCTCTATCTCTCTATCTCTCTATCTATCTAGGCCCAATCACCATTTTATTTATTTTTTATTTTTTTATTTTTATTTTTTTATTTTTTTTAAGGGAAATAGGCCTAGTTTAGTTAATATTGACCTCGATTTTGCGTCTTCAGTAAACGTGACGCTTTCTTTGTTCGGGTTACTTGTGGTACATCTCGCAAGTACTCTGTCCATACCGCAGTGTAGAATATTCCTTTTTTCTTTTTTTACAGCACAAATAGGTACGATTGGCCAAATAACTCGTGTCTCCGCTGTCATTACGTTTTGCTCGCTGTGTTGCTGTATTAAGGGGAGATGGTTAACTTTTTGGGCGATATTTGCATGTATTCATTATGTTTCTAGTTTCCTCCCTAGACCTCCATCAAATTAAAAAAAAACATCCATTAGATCCCCCTTCTAGATTAATTGGTACATTTTTTGGTAGAAACATGACCCGGCCGACATTACAGGCTCACTATGGTTCGCCAGGGAAAAAATCGACACCTAAATAGCACGAAAGGTCTAAATATTGACGAAGAAATGGGGCGAAAGGTCTTAAAATCGACTAACTAACGGGGCAAACATCTTAACATCTGAAAACTAATGGGGAATTAGTTTTGAGGGAGAAAGTTTTTGAGGGAGAAAGTGGTCCAGAAAACCGGCCCATCTCCCCTTAATGTCTGTCAGATGTTGAATAGGGAGTGTAAAGATAGGAATGCATGTTTGTAAATATCTCACTCCAAACGATGAATTAGTGCTTAGATAGTGCTGATACCAATTAGTGCTTAGATAGTGCTGATACCAATTAGTGCTTAGATAGTGCTGATACCAATTAGTGCTTAGATAGTGCTGATACCAATTATTGATCGAAATATACTCGGTGCCGCGACATGACTTATTTGACCGACTGTACGGTAAATTATCACACGCGCCACACACATTCCGCAAAAATATATTCCAGTGTCGGTTAAGGGGTCTTTTTTTGTATTTGTGTTTTATTCTCTCTCCTCCTCTCTGCATGGCTTGTATCCATTTGGCCCCATTCAGCCTACTGTTTAAGACGTTTATCCCCATCCAGGAGTCGATTTTTTCCTGGCGAGCAGTAGCGAGCCAGCATATTTCTTTAAATGTTTTTGTCAGCAGGCTAAATTTGTACATTTCTCGATAAACAAAAATCTCCGGCGAAGCCGGATTTCTCCATACAATGCTGGCTCGCTATCACTCGCCAGGAAGAAATCGACACCTGGATAGGGATAAACGTCTTGAAACAGTAGGTTGAATGGAGCCGAATGGATACAAGCCAGAGAAAGAGAGAACAGGAGAGAGAAACCAAAATTCAGGTAACCCCCCTTAAGGTATGTCTGCTGCGTAGGGGTATAACACGTGCTATAGCCAATGATATACCGTGTATAGCATAGTATACCCGTTCTTAAGAAGGTTACACTTTCATATTTACATTTCTAAAAATATGATACCGACAATTTCACCGAACTTTAAGGGGGGGGGTGTACTATTATATTTTATTTGTAAATTAATTGTATGTATTAATTTATGTATATGTATAATTTATGTATATGTATAATTTATGTACCGTATATGTATAATTTATGTATATGTATAATTTATGTATATGTATAATTTATGTATATGTATAATTTATGTACCGTATATGTATAATTTATGTATATGTATAATTTATGTATATGTATAATTTATGTATATGTATAATTTATGTATATGTATAATTTATGTATATGTATAATTTATGTATGTATAATTTATGTATATGTATAATTTATGTATATGTATAATTTATGTAAAATGCCCCAGAACGAGAAGCCCACCACAGAAGCCACGAACGCACACCACACAGAAACACCCAAAGGAAAGGTCCACAGAACGAAAGGACCAGCTGACCGAGCCAGCCAATTCAGACAGGCCCAAGCCCGCAGGGCTAAGCAGCTCCAGGCCGCACCCAGATACCCCTTCTAAACTGACCATTTGTCCACCTCATGTACACTACCCCCTCGTGTCCTACACTCCTAACTACAAAGATGATGAACAGGAATATACATTCATATTAAAAACACCCATGCCCTGTCCCGACGTTGAGCCAATGCCAACACATCAGACAGCCATAATTATATCTATGTATGTTCTTACATCCGAGAAGTAGATGTTATATATCTTAGAAGTTAAAACACCCACGCCTGTCCCTAGACCTTGTATATCATTTCCCATGACTAGTATAGATATATGTAACCCGTGCTCAGTCGCCCCCTTGCATTGTTCCTCTAGTAACTAAGTGTCTCTAATATTAACTGCCACCAGTATTGATACGACATAGCGGCACTGTCCTTGTGTCGTATTGTGCCAAGTACAGATCAACCAGGTTTCATCACCTTATTAGGACGACGACTATAATGTCATCGTTCATTGATGTATGCAATCCTTAGTTTAAGTATTAATATTAACATTCCCTAACATCTTGTCTTGCCAGACTAAGCTTCTGAAGACCCATCGCCCCATAAATCTATGTATTCAATCCTTAGGTTAAGTATTTTTATCCGCCATTGTGTTCACCTTTTTCCATTTACTTTTCCACAATTGTCATACGTCTTCTCCTTGCCTCCTTCGTATCCACAGTCCACACTACGCCAATTTACTTCGTGTCATACACCTCTTACCCCAACCAGAGATTGTATAAGATAACCTGGTTACCAGTATCTATCATAAGTACCCCGAAACAATAACTAAGTACCCCTACGAACTGCCGCTGTTGTTGGTATATTTATATTTAATAGAAAACGCAGTTCCCAGGGCCAACTAATAGTATCCATAACCCCTCGGACTGATCACATAACTCTATCTTTTCCAGACTCATATACCACCCCATAGTTGCATTCCCCGGTAGCATTTGGCTAACGTATTCTACTGCCTTTTCAAACTTCCATATCAACTGCAGCCTAATGCCACCCCCACGCCCAGAGACCTTAGGGTCAAATTCCCCTATAGCCCCCCTGCACTCCCCCCCCCCCCCCCCCCCCCTCTCATTATAAGACCCCACACTTCTCTACTCTTGTCCGACCTAGCCTCTCTCTCATACCTCTTGAAGATCCTTGAATTGTCCGTTGCTAATGCTCTCCAACCTTTTATATATATACTCCTATCCAGCCTACCTTCACTTAGTAGGCCAGAACAACATTAGAACTTTACTAGCCCCTTGCATGCCATCTATTCTCTTACAACCCATTCACAACCCTGCACCCAATGGTCGTCGGTGCGAGGCTAGCCGCCTCGCCAGTAACTAACTTCTATTGCCATACTTCCAGATAAATGTGGCAGAGTTACCAACCCAGTCTCCACCACATCCAGCAAATCCTACAATTAACAACCAGCCGAGTAAAACCAGCTAGCTGAGGCACCTTCGGTTTTGGTATTAAGGACACCCACATCTGTCTCATACACAGAGGGTTATTACGAACACTGGTGATATGGCAAGCCCCTAGCCACAGCCGCCGGACGACTATCACAGAGAGAGGGCGCCCAGCTCCCCCTTTTTGCCCACCCGAGGAGGGAGACCCCCACCCCCGCAGAGGTATACCTGGCCCCTGTTTTGACTTTCGAGTCATTGCCAGGTAGCACAGGAATTCTTCCTATCAATGAACTAACCATGCATGACTAACACCTTTACTAACCTCTATTAACTCACAATAAACCATTTACCTTTCTTGCATGCTCTGATCACTAAATTAGCACCTCAGCTATACCATAGAATGAAGATTGAACAATCTAAGAGAGACGCTCCTATCACAGCTGTCCCCATCCTCCTCGCAAAGTAGATCCAGTCTCTCTCCCCTAAATACTTCCAGTATAGCCAAAATAGTACCTCTTACTAAGGCTCAGTTATATGAAAATATAAAGGCTTCCTATAGCCATGGCCACAACAGTAAATACCATCTTACCTAGTCCCCATATCTATTGAGAGCTCAAATAAGTCCATAAGACTCGAGATCCCTACTGTCTACAGGGTCCAGAACCGAGCCTATAAATCTAGCTCCCGCCCCCAGTCAAATCAGTTGAAAGCTAGACACCAACCAGGGGTCACTACCCTGCAGTTAACTTCTAGCTCTGCCCTTGTGTTGTTCCGGAGTGAGATTCCAGAGCCGGCAGACTCCATGGCAGATTTGGATAGAAGGACCTGCCCACGTATTTGAGAACTTCACACATATGGGCCCCCTGGACGGCCGCGGAACCAGTCGTTAGCCCCCAACATCATGGACGCAAGATAACCAGGACCAGACCCATCAGATGCTACCCAAGATTCCCTTTAGCAGTACTACATATTACTGTGCTGTTTAGAGATTCACTAATTAATATTTCTACGAAGTGGCTATCTCTTTGCCCCAGTATAATTCATATAACCATTCAATTAGGAAGTGCTAAGCGTATCAGTGTTCATTATTTAACAGGCGATACTAACTCTCGTAATCAACCATATGCCCAGATATTATTACCTAGAAGGAAACCCTAGTGATATCTGAAGGTTCGCCCACTGATTTGCGTTCTATGTATTTCTGAGACAAGAATATAAAACTTAGATCAGTACCCCCTGAGGTTACTAGAATTCCCGTGCTCTAAAATACGCGTGTCTAATCTAGTCTGTGAACTACTACTTGTGCACCAGAGCTACCAGTAATAAATCTAACAGTGAATATGATTCTATAAATAACATTGATGGTCTTCGGTATATAAACCTGTTAAATTAAAGCCAGTGATCAGAAGATTAATACCTGAACGTTGGAAGTGGGAGACTAGGCTCCATCCAGATCCACTTATGCTAGTGTTGTTCGATTCTATTATATTGTCTTACACAAGTATTCTGCAGTGGTATATCAATAAACGTGATCGTGTAACTTGCTACCATGTGTTTCTTTGTGTTCTCTATTCCTCATATCTTGTATTGTGCATGCAGCCTTATATACCCAGTCAATTAGAACTCACATTACCCAAGTTAAACCTGTAGAAAAACAGGGCATAACATTATGTATATGTATAATTTATGTATGTATAATTTATGTATTTATAATTTATGTATATGTATAATTTATGTATGTATAATTTATGTATATGTATAATTTATGTAAATGTATAATTTATGTAAATTTATAATTTATGTAAATGTATAATTTATGTAAATGTATAATTTATGTATATGTATAATTTATGTATATGTATAATTTATGTATATGTATAATTTATGTATATGTATAATTTATGTATATGTATAATTTATGTAAATGTATAATTTATGTATATGTAAAATGCCCCAGAACGAGAATCCCACCACAGAAGCCACGAACGAACACCACACAGAAACACCCAAAGGAAAGGTCCACAGAACGAAAGGACCAGCTGACCGAGCCAGCCAATTCAGACAGGCCCAAGCCCGCAGGGCTAAGCAGCTCCAGGCCGCACCTAGATACCCCTTCTAAACTGACCATTTTTCCACACCTCACGTACACTACCCCCTCGTGTCCTACACTCCTAACTACAAAGATGATGAACAGGAATATACATTCATATTAAAAACACGCATGCCCTGTCCCGACGTTGAGCCAATGCCAACACATCAGACAGCCATAATTATATCTATGTATGTTCTTACATCCGAGAAGTAGATGTTATATATCTTAGAAGTTAAAACACCCACGCCTGTCCCTAGACCTCATATATCATTTCCCATGACGAGTATAGATATATGTAACCCGTGCTCAGTCGCCCCCTTGCATTGTTCCTCTAGTAACTAAGTGTCTCTATAATATTAACTGCCACCAGTATTGATACGACATAGCGGCACTGTCCTTGTGTCGTATTGCGCCAAGTACAGATCAACCAGGTTTCATCACCTTATTAGGACGACGACTATAATGTCGTCGTTCATCGATGTATGCAATCCTTAGTTTAATTATTAATATTAACATTCCCTAACATCTTGTCTTGCCAGACTAAGCTTTCTGAAGACCCATCGCCCCATAAATCTATGTATTCAATCCTTAGGTTAAGTATCTTTATCTGCCATTGTGTTCACCTTTTTCCATTTACTTTTCCACAATTGTCATACGTCTTCCACTTGCCTCCTTCGTATCCACAGTCCACACTACGCCAATTTGCTTCGTGTCATACACCTCTTACCCCAACCAGAGATTGTATAGATAACCTTGTTACCAGTATCTGTCATAAGTACCTCGAAACAATAACTAAGTACCCCTACGAACTGCCGCTTTGTTTGGTATACATATTTCATAGAAAACGCAGTTCCCCGGGCCAACTAATAGTATCCATAACCCCTCGGACTGACCACATAATTCTATCTTTTCCAGACTCCTATACTACCCCATAGTTGCATTCCCCGGTAGCATTTGGCTAACGTACTTCCACTGCCTTTTCAAACTCCAATATCAACTGCAGCCTAAAGCCACCCCCACGCCCAGAGACCTTAGGGTCAAATTCCCCTATAGCCCCCCTGAACTCCTCCCCTCTCATTATAAGACCCCGCGCTTCTCTACTCTTGTCCGACCTAGCCTCTCTCTCATACCTCTTGAAGATCCTTGAATTTTCCGTTGCTAACGCTCTCCAACCTTTTATATATATACTCCTATCCAGCCTACCTTCACTTAGTAGGCCAGAACAACATTAGAACTTTACTAACCCCTTGCATGCCATCTATTCTCTTACAACCCATTCACAACCCTGCACCCAATGGTCGTCGGTGTGAGGCTAGCCGCCTCACCAGTAACTAACTTCTATTGCCATACTTCCAGATAAATGTGGCAGAGTTAGCAACCCAGTCTCCACCACATCCAGCAAACCCTACAATTAACAACCAGCCGAGTAAAACCAGCTAGCCAAGGCACCTTCGGTTTTGGTATTAAGGACACCCACATCTGTCTCATACACAGAGGGTTATTACAAACACTGGTGATATGGCAAGCCCCTAGCCACAGCCACCGGACGACTATCACAGAGAGAGGGCGCCCAGCTCCCCCTTTTTGCCCACCCGAGGAGGGAGACCCCCA
Organism: Paralithodes platypus; assembly: GCA_032716605.1. Classification (NCBI taxonomy): domain Eukaryota; kingdom Metazoa; phylum Arthropoda; class Malacostraca; order Decapoda; family Lithodidae; genus Paralithodes; species Paralithodes platypus. The sequence continues at coordinate 5,565,556 of CM064575.1, forward strand.
CCCCCGCGGAGGTATACCTGGCCCCTGTTTTGATTTCTGAGTCATTGCCAGGTAGCACAGGAATTCTTCCTATCAATGAACTAACCATGCATGACTAACACCTTTACTAACCTCTATTAACTCACAATAAACCATTTACCTTTCTTGCATACTCTGATCACTAAATTAGCACCTCAGCTATACCATAGAATGAAGATTGAACAATCTAAGAGAGATGCTCCTATCACAGCTGTCCCCATCCTCCTCGCAAAGTAGATCCAGTCTCTCTCCCCTAAATGCTTCCAGTATAGCCAAAATAGTACCTCTTACTAAGGCTCAGTTATATTAAAATATGAAGGCTTCCTATAGCCATGTGCCACAACAGTAATCACCATCTTACCTAGTCCCCATATATATTGAGAGCTCAAATAAGTCCATAAGACTCGAGATCCCTACTGTCTACAGGGTCCAGAACCGAGCCTATAAACCTAGCTCCCGCCCCCAGTCAAATCAGTTGAAAGCTAGACACCAACCAGTGGTCACTACCCTGCAGTTAACCTCTAGCTCTGCCCTTGTGTTGTTCCGGAGTTGAGAGATTCCCGAGCCGGCAGACTCCGTGGCAGAGAAGACTAATAGAAGCATCTGTCCATGTACAAGTCCTAACGTGCACCTTATAACCTTCACACAAATTTGTGGGTATATAAGTGTGTAGCCAGCACCGATCGTCAAGAGATCCGACTTGAGAACTTCCTACATTTTGGACCACCTGGACGGCCGAGGAACCAGTCGTTAGCCCCCAACATCACCGGAAGCAAGATAACCAGGACCAGACCTACAAATACTATTCAAGATTCAAGTTACTAGTACTAAGTGTTATAGTACCAGTTTGACACTCACTTATTAACTTTCTATGAAGTGGCTATAACCTTGCCCAGTGTAACTCATATTTAACCATTCCATTTGGGACGTACTAAGCATCAGTGTTCATTAATTAACAGGCGACATTGACTCTCGTAATTACCTTATTCAGATATTAAAACTCTAGTGATATCTAACGTTCGCCCACTGATTTGTGTTCTATGTATTTCTGCCATAAGAATATAAACCTTAGATCAGTACCCCCATGAGGTTACTAGAGATTCCGTGTTCTATAATATACACGTGTCTAATCCTAACTGTGAGCTGCTACTTGGGCACGCGACCAGCCAGTAAGAGATCAAATCAGTGAAATTAAATTACATGAATATATTGAGGTCTTCCAGTAAAATAAAACTTGCTAATTAAACCCGTGATCAGAAGAGTATACCTGAACGTTGGAAGTGGGAGACTAGGCTCCATCCAGATCCACTAATGCTAGCAGTTCCCTTCTATTAATTGTTTTGTAAGATAATTACTATCTTTCCATGCTCTTTATTTACTTACTTCAATAAACGTGAACTTATGTCGTGTTACCGGGTGTTTATTTTGTGTTCTCTATTCCTCATACCTTGTATTGTGCATGCAGCCTTATATACCCAGTCATTTAGAACTCACATTACCCAAGTTAAACCTGTAGAAAAACAGGGCATAACAATATGTATAATTTATGTATATGTATAATTTATGTATATGTATAATTTATGTATATGTATAATTTATGTATATGTATAATTTATGTATATGTATAATTTATGTATATGTATAATTTATGTATATGTATAATTTGTGTATATGTATAATTTATGTATATGTATAATTTATGTATATGTATAATTTATGTATATGTATAATTTGTGTATATGTATAATTTATGTAAAATGCCCCAGAACGAGAAGCCCACCACAGAAGCCACGAACGAACACCACACAGAAACACCAAAGGAAAGGTCCACAGAACGAAAGGACCAGCTGACCGAGCCAGCCATTTCAGACAGGCCCAAGCCCGCAGGACTAAACAGCTCCAGGACGCACCCATTTACCTTTTCTAAACTGACAATTTTCCACACCTCACGTACACTAACCCCCTCGTGTCCTACACTCCTAACTACAAAGATGATGAACAGGAATATACATTCATATTAAAAACACCCATGCCCTGTCCCGACGTTGAGCCAATGCCAACACATCAGACAGCCATAATTATATCTATGTATGTTCTTACATCCGAGAAGTAGATGTTATATATCTTAGAAGTTAAAACACCCACGTTTGTCCCTAGACCTCGTATATCATTTTCCATGACGAGTATAGATATATGTAACCCGTGCTCAGTCGCCCCTTGCATTGTTCCTCTAGTAACTAAGTCTATAATATTAACTGCCACCAGCATTGATATGACATAGCGGCACTGTCCTTGCTACAAAGATGATGAACAGGAATATACATTCATATTAAAAACACCCATGCCCTGTCCCGACGTTGAGCCAATGCCAACACATCAGACAGCCATAATTATATCTATGTATGTTCTTACATCCGAGAAGTAGTTGTTGTATATCTTAGAAGTTAAAACACCCACGCTTGTCCCTAGACCTCGTATATCATTTTCCATGACGAGTATAGATATATGTAACCCGTGCTCAGTCGCCCCTTGCATTGTTCCTCTAGTAACTAAGTCTATAATATTAACTGCCACCAGCATTGATGCGACATAGCGGCACTGTCCTTGTGTCGTATTGTGCCAAGTACAGATCAACCAGGTTTCATCACCTTATTAGGACGACGACTATAATGTCATCGTTCATCGATGTATGCAATCCTCAGGTTAAGTATATTTATCCGCCATTGTGTTCACCTTTTTCCATTTACTTTCCACAATTGTCATACGTCTTCCCCTTGCCTCCTTCGTATCCACAGCCCACACTACGCCAATTTACTTCGTGTCTTACACCTCTTACCCCAACCAGAGATTGTATAAGATAACCTGGTTACCAGTATCTGTCATAAGTACCCCGAAACAATAACTAAGTACCCCTACGAACTGCCGCTGTTGTTGGTATTTATATTTAATAGAAAACGCAGTTCCCAGGGCCAACTAATAGTATCCATAACCCTCGGACTGATCACATAACTCTATCTTTTCCAGACTCATATACCACCCCATAGTTGCATTCCCCGGTAGCATTTGGCTAACGTATTCTACTGCCTTTTCAAACTTCCATATCAATTGTAGCCTAATGTCACCCCCACGCCCAGGGACCTTAGGGGCAAAATTTCCCTGTAGCCCTTGAACTCTTCCCCCCCCTCTCATTAAGACACCCGCGCTTCTCGACTCTTGTCCGACCTAGCCTCTCTCTCATACCTCTTGAAGATCCTTGAATTGTCCGTTGCTAACGCTCTCCAACCTTTTATATATATACTCCTATCCAGCCTACCTTCACTTAGTAGGCCAGAACAACATTATAACTTTACTAACCCCTTGCATGCCATCTATTCTCTTATAACACATTCACAACCCTGCACCCAATGGTCGTCGGTGCGAGGCTAGCCGCCCCGCCAGTAACTAACTTCTATTGCCATACTTCCAGATAAATGTGGCAGAGTTAGCAACCCAGTCTCCACCACATCCAGCAAACCCTACAATTAACAACCAGCCGATTAAACCAGCTAGCTAAGGCACCTTCGGTTTTGGTATTAAGGACACCCACATCTGTCTCATACACAGAGGGTTATTACAAACACTGGTGATATGGCAAGCCCCTAGCCACAGCCGCCGGATGACTATCACAGAGATAGGGCGCCCAGCTCCCCCTTTTTGCCCACCCGAGGAGGGAGACCCCCACCCCCGCAGAGGTATACCTGGCCCCTGTTTTGACTTTCGAGTCATTGCCAGGTAGCACAGGAATTCTTCCTATCAATGAACTAACCATGCATGACTAACACCTTTACTAACCTCTATTAACTCACAATAAACCATTTACCTTTCTTGCATGCTCTGATCACTAAATTAGCACCTCAGCTATACCATAGAATGAAGATTGAACAATCTAGAGAGACGCTCCTATCACAGCTGTCCCCATCCTCCTCGCAAAATAGATCCAGTCTCTCTCCCCTAAATACGTCCAGTATAGCCAAAATAGTACCTCTTACTAATGCTCAGTTATATGAAAATATAAAGGCTTCCTAAAGCCCTGTGCCACAACAGTAAATACCATCTTACCTAGTCCCCATATCTATTGAGAGCTCAATTAAGTCCATAAGACTCAAGATCCCTACTGTCTACAGGGTCCAGAACCGAGCCTATAAATCTAACTCCCGCCCCCAGTCAAATCAGTTGAAAGCTAGACACCAACCAGGGGTCACTACCCTGCCGTTAACTTCTAGCTCTGCCCTTGTGTTGTTCCGGAGTGAGATCCCAGAGCCGGCAGACTCCGTGGCAGATTTGGATAGAAGGACCTGCCCACGTATTTAAGAACTTCACACATATGGGCCCCCTGGACGGCCGCGGAACCAGTTGTTAGCCCCCAACATCATGGACGCAAGATAACCAGGACCAGACCCATCAGATGCTACCCAAGATTCCCTTTAGCAGTACTACATATTACTGTGCTGTTTAGAGATTCACTAATTAATATTTCTACGAAGTGGCTAAGACCTTGCCCAGTGTAATTCATACTTAACCATTCCATTTGGGACGTACTAAGCGATCAGTGCTCTTTAATTAACAGGCGACCTTGACTCTCGTAATTACCTTATTCAGATATTAAAACTCTAGTGATATCTAACGTTCGCCCACTGATTTGCGTTCTATGTATTTCTGAGACAAGGATATAAAACTTAGATCAGTACCCCCTGAGGTTACTAGAATTCCCGTGCTCTAAAATACGTGTGTCTAATCTAGTCTGTGAACTACTACTTGTGCACCAGAGCTACCAGTAATAAATCTAACAGTGAATATGAATCTATAAGTAACATTGATGGTCTTCGGTATATAAACTGTGAAATCAAAGCCAGTGATCAGAAGATTAATACCTAACGTTGGAAGTGGGAGACTAGGCTCCATCCAGATCCACTTATGCTAGTGTTGTTCAATTCTATTATATTGTCTTACACAAGTATTCTGCAGTGGTATATCAATAAACGTGATCATGTAACTTGCTACCATGTGTTTCTTTGTGTTCTCTATTCCTCATATCTTGTATTGTGCATGCAGCCTTATATACCCAGTCAATTTAGAACTCACATTACCCAAGTTAAACCTGTAGAAAAACAGGGCATAACATTGGCGGCAGCGGTGGTTCTTGATTCGGATAAAAGGTTGCATTACACTGCAAGTTTGGAACAGTAGAAGCATGGCAACATCGCGAAATCTTCAGTCACTCGCACACATTCCCAAGTATGATGTAAACACGTATGATATCACCAGTTACTTAGACATAATAAAGCCAGTGTACGATGTGGTACTTCATAATGACCGCGAAAAAATCGGCATTGCAATTTGGCATATTATACAGTTGGGAGAAGCCGTTTCCCAACTTGTTGATAAGCCTACCTTTAAAGAATTTATTCACCAAATGGTGGCACAGAATACGCCAGAGTTTACCTGGAACCAGTTTCGATCCTTCGTGATCCGGACCTTAGATCCACTTTTGGGTTCCCCCGTCGCCCCCAAAATAATAAAGTCGACGAGATCAAGTATGAAGGGGATATAAATGTGACCCTCATACAACTCTACAGATACGTGAGGACCACGTATAGCTATGAAGATTACGACCAACAAAATGAACTCTTATTCACCGCATTGCTAAACATCCTCCCACCCCACCCCACATCACCGCCCATCTCGACCCGTATGGCTTATTCGAAGAACATATGCTCTCCATCAGAGAAGAATGCCTACGCAGTTCGATGAATCCCCTATCCAACCCTTCAGCCCCTATCCAAGACTCCGTGCACCCTTCCAAAATGACTTCCGGTGAAAGTCCAACCCCAGTGCACTCTTCCTTGCCTCTATCCTCTCTGACCATCCCTAAATTTTCCCCTGCCCAGCCATCCACCAACGATCATCTTCCATCAATTGTGTTACCCCATAAACCCCATCCTTTTTCTATGCATGTCAAACAAACCCACCAACCCCAGATAACCGCTAACCAGACCGTGACTGCCACCAAGAAGATTCCCAAAATTCGTCCTGTTAACAACCCCAAGTCAATACATCAGTCCTCTACCAATAACCCCTGTTCGACACCTAACTCTTCCCCCACCAACCCTCCGCAGCCCCCCCAACAAGCCCCGTATTCTAGCTATGCCTACCTATGTAGGCCTACCACAACATATTTTCCCCATGACCCCAGAAATGTTCAGAAATGTCTCCCCACCAACAAAATTTCCCTTGTGACAGTTTTCCGTCGGTAGCTTGTGACAGTTTTCAGTCAGTAGCTCCCTTCCACCCCCACACAATTCACACCCCTAGAAAACTTCGAAACCCCACACTTGACTCGCCCTCTCATGTCAAACAAACTCACCAGCCCCAGAGAACCTCTAACCAGACCGAGACTGCCACCAAGAAAATTCCCCAAACTCGTCCTGTTAATGTCAAACAAACCCACCAACCCCAGATAACCGCTAACCAGACCGTGACTGCCACCAAGAAGATTCCCAAAATTCGTCCTGTTAACAACCCCAAATCAATACATCAGTCCTCTACCAATAACCCCTGTTCTACACCTAACTCTCCCCCCACCAACCCTCCGCAGCCCCCCCCCCCCAACAAGCCCCGTATTCTAGCTATGCCTACCTATGTAGGCCTACCACAACATATTTTCCCCATGACCCCAGAAATGTTCAGCTATCCCCCCACCAACAAAATTTCCCTTGTGACAGTTTTCCGTCGGTAGCTTGTGACAGTTTTCAGTCAGTAGCTCCCTTCCACCCCCACACAATTCACACCCCTAGAAAACTTCGAAACCCCACACTTGACTCGCCCTCTCATGTCAAACAAACTCACCAGTCCCAGATAACCTCTAACCAGACCGAGACTGCCACCAAGAAAATTCCCCAAACTCGTCCTGTTAACAACCCCAAATCAGTACATCACTCCTCCCTCAATAACCCATGTCCTATGCCTAACTCTGCCCCCACTAATCCTCCCCAGTCCCACATAACCTTTAACCAGACCGAGACTAACACCAAGCAAATTCCCCAAATTCGTCCTGTTAACAACCCCAAATCAATACATCAGTCCTCTACCAATAACCCCTGTTCTACACCTAACTCTTCCCCCACCAACCCGCCGCAGTCCCCCCAACAAATCCCGTTTCCTAACTCGCTCACCTCTCACCACCCTGACCCTCCCACACGCGCCGTTAATCCTCCCCTCACGCGTGACGACCTAGGGACCCAACCATGTTCCCCCCCTTCCCCCAGAAATGCTCAGCTATTTCCCCACCAACAAAATTTCCCGTGTGACAGTTTTCCGTCAGTAGCTCCCTTCCACCCCCCACAATTCACACACCTAATAAACTTCAAAACCCCACACTTGACTCACCCCCTCATGACAGACAAACCCACCAATCCCATATAACCTCTAAACAAACCGTCACTGCCACCGACACACCCCACCACTCTGATCCTCCCACACGCGCCGTTAATCCCCCCCTCACGCGTGACTCCCACCAAGGTGATTTCCCCCCCCTTATGCGTACCGAACACCTGCTCACCAGTCGGTCCCCCACCATCATGAGCCCAGCTAAACTTTCAACCTCCCCCTCTTCACCGTTACCCCACCCGCCCCAAATTCCCCCCCCCCCCCAAAAGATCCCGCTCGACAAAATACCACTCCTATCCCAATCCAACCACAAAACTTTTTCCACCTTGGCTAAACCCCAAAATACTCTCTCTCTCGCCCCAAACATAATCAACCTCTCAACTTCAACCACTCCTCGAAATCCCATCCATGTCTCTCCCGAAAATAAAATCAGTCCAAATTCAACCCCTCTCAAACCACAACCCTGCCTGCCCAGACCCCCCCCACCATCTCCCTACCAAATCCCCACACCCCAAACCTCCAAACCACCCGATCATAGTAAACTCTCAACCTTCAGCCTTACTCACCCTTCCCCAAACCCCACTCACGACCACAACTCTCTACACAATTCAACCCCTCCCCAGCACCAACCTCTTCCGCAACAACAACCCCGACTCGACCTGCCCATTTCATCTTTAAAACCCCCCTATCACTACCCCCGACCGAAACCACTTAGACCCCCCCTCCAAAACTGGCCCCGGGCCAGCTCGCCCCCAGACCCACATTCCTAACGACAAGAACTAACGGTAGATCCACCCCAATATTCACTTAAAATCAGGATTGGTAGAAGAGGGGGGTCATGCAGGCTCGTCCACAGTCCAGCCTCCCTACCACTCTTGACCTAGATTCCTAACTTCACTTCCCATTAAAATGTATAATTTTTTCATTCATTCATTCATTCATGATGAGGATATTATTGTACTTGATTTTTTTTTTTTTTCAATTCCTAGGCGATTGGGCATGATTCTATAAATTTACATGTTTTCCATATACTGTATATATTATTTTTTTCCCTTAGTCATACTACTTTTCTTGTTAACCTACACTTTTCTGACTATGCTTCTTTTTACTTCACCCTTGAGGCTCGAGGACGAGCCTATAATGAAGGAGAGGGAAGTAAAATGCCCCAGAACGAGAAGCCCACCACAGAAGCCACGAACGAACACCACACAGAAACACCAAAGGAAAGGTCCACAGAACGAAAGGACCAGCTGACCGAGCCAGCCATTTCAGACAGGCCCAAGCCCGCAGGGCTAAACATCTCCAGGACGCACCCATTTACCTTTTCTAAACTGACAATTTTCCACACCTCACGTACACTAACCCCCTCGTGTCCTACACTCCTAACAACAAAGATGATGAACAGGAATATACATTCATATTAAAAACACCCATGCCCTGTCCCGACGTTGAGCCAATGCCAACACATCAGACAGCCATAATTATATCTATGTATGTTCTTACATCCGAGAAGTAGATGTTATATATCTTAGAAGTTAAAACACCCACGTTTGTCCCTAGACCTCGTATATCATTTTCCATGACGAGTATAGATATATGTAACCCGTGCTCAGTCGCCCCTTGCATTGTTCCTCTAGTAACTAAGTCTATAATATTAACTGCCACCAGCATTGATACGACATAGCGGCACTGTCCTTGCTACAAAGATGATGAACAGGAATATACATTCATATTAAAAACACCCATGCCCTGTCCCGACGTTGAGCCAATGCCAACACATCAGACAGCCATAATTATATCTATGTATGTTCTTACATCCGAGAAGTAGTTGTTGTATATCTTAGAAGTTAAAACACCCACGCTTGTCCCTAGACCTCGTATATCATTTTCCATGACGAGTATAGATATATGTAACCCGTGCTCAGTCGCCCCTTGCATTGTTCCTCTAGTAACTAAGTCTATAATATTAACTGCCACCAGCATAGATGCGACATAGCGGCACTGTCCTTGTGTCGTATTGTGCCAAGTACAGATCAACCAGGTTTCATCACCTTATTAGGACGACGACTATAATGTCATCGTTCATCGATGTATGCAATCCTCAGGTTAAGTATATTTATCCGCCATTGTGTTCACCTTTTTCCATTTACTTTCCATAATTGTCATACGTCTTCCCCTTGCCTCCTTCGTATCCACAGCCCACACTACGCCAATTTACTTTGTGTCTTACACCTCTTACCCCAACCAGAGATTGTATAAGATAACCTGGTTACCAGTATCTGTCATAAGTACCCCGAAACAATAACTAAGTACCCCTACGAACTGCCGCTGTTGTTGGTATTTATATTTAATAGAAAACGCAGTTCCCAGGGCCAACTAATAGTATCCATAACCCTCGGACTGATCACATAACTCTATCTTTTCCAGACTCATATACCACCCCATAGTTGCATTCCCCGGTAGCATTTGGCTAACGTATTCTACTGCCTTTTCATACTTCCATATCAATTGTAGCCTAATGCCACCCCCACGCCCAGGGACCTTAGGGGCAAAATTTCCCTGTAGCCCTTGAACTCTTCCCCCCTCTCATTAAGACACCCGCGCTTCTCGACTCTTGTCCGACCTAGCCTCTCTCTCATACCTCTTGAAGATCCTTGAATTGTCCGTTGCTAACGCTCTCCAACCTTTTATATATATACTCCTATCCAGCCTACCTTCACTTAGTAGGCCAGAACAACATTAGAACTTTACTAGCCCCTTGCATGCCATCTATTCTCTTACAACACATTCACAACCCTGCACCCAATGGTCGTCGGTGCGAGGCTAGCCGCCCCGCCAGTAACTAACTTCTATTGCCATACTTCCAGATAAATGTGGCAGAGTTAGCAACCCAGTCTCCACCACATCCAGCAAACCCTACAATTAACAACCAGCCGAGTAAAACCAGCTAGCTAAGGCACCTTCGGTTTTGGTATTAAGGACACCCACATCTGTCTCATACACAGAGGGTTATTACAAACACTGGTGATATGGCAAGCCCCTAGCCACAGCCGCCGGACGACTATATCAGAGAGAGGGCGCCCAGCTCCCCCTTTTTGCCCACCCGAGGAGGGAGACCCCCACCCCCGCGGAGGTATACCTGGCCCCTGTTTTGACTTTCGAGTCATTGCCAGGTAGCACAGGAATTCTTCCTATCAATGAACTAACCATGCATGACTAACACCTTTACTAACCTCTATTAACTCACAATAAACCATTTACCTTTCTTGCATGCTCTGATCACTAAATTAGCACCTCAGCTATACCATAGAATGAAGATTGAACAATCTAGAGAGACGCTCCTATCACAGCTGTCCCCATCCTCCTCGCAAAGTAGATCCAGTCTCTCTCCCCTAAATACGTCCAGTATAGCCAAAATAGTACCTCTTACTAAGGCTCAGTTATATGAAAATATAAAGGCTTCCTACAGCCCTGTGCCACAACAGTAAATACCATCTTACCTAGTCCCCATATCTATTGAGAGCTCAATTAAGTCCATAAGACTTGAGATCCCTACTGTCTACAGGGTCCAGAACCGAGCCTATAAATCTAACTCCCGCCCCCAGTCAAATCAGTTGAAAGCTAGACACCAACCAGGGGTCACTACCCTGCCGTTAATTTCTAGCTCTGCCCTTGTGTTGTTCCGGAGTGAGATCCCAGAGCCGGCAGACTCCGTGGCAGATTTGGATAGAAGGACCTGCCCACGTATTTAAGAACTTCACACATATGGGCCCCCTGGACGGCCGCGGAACCAGTCGTTAGCCCCCAACATCATGGACGCAAGATAACCAGGACCAGACCCATCAGATGCTACCCAAGATTCCCTTTAGCAGTACTACATATTACTGTGCTGTTTAGAGATTCACTAATTAATATTTCTACGAAGTGGCTAAGACCTTGCCCAGTGTAATTCATACTTAACCATTCCATTTGGGACGTACTAAGCGATCAGTGCTCTTTAATTAACAGGCGACCTTGACTCTCGTAATTACCTTATTCAGATATTAAAACTCTAGTGATATCTAACGTTCGCCCACTGATTTGCGTTCTATGTATTTCTGAGACAAGGATATAAAACTTAGATCAGTACCCCCTGAGGTTACTAGAATTCCCGTGCTCTAAAATACGTGTGTCTAATCTAGTCTGTGAACTACTACTTGTGCACCAGAGCTACCAGTAATAAATCTAACAGTGAATATGAATCTATAAGTAACATTGATGGTCTTCGGTATATAAACCTGTGAAATCAAAGCCAGTGATCAGAAGATTAATACCTGAACGTTTGAAGTGGGAGACTAGGCTCCATCCAGATCCACTTATGCTAGTGTTGTTCAATTCTATTATATTGTCTTACACAAGTATTCTGCAGTGGTATATCAAAAAACGTGATCATGTAACTTGCTACCATGTGTTTCTTTGTGTTCTCTATTCCTCATATCTTGTATTGTGCATGCAGCCTTATATACCCAGTCAATTTAGAACTCACATTACCCAAGTTAAACCTGTAGAAAAACAGGGCATAACATTATGTATATGTATAATTTATGTATATGTATAATGTATGTATATGTATAATTTATGTATATGTATAATTTGTGTATATGTATAATTTATGTATATGTATAATTTGTGTATATGTATAATTTATGTATATGTATAATTTATGTATATGTATAATTTATTTATATTTATGTTTATTTATATTTATGTTTATTAATATTTATGTTTATTAATTAATTTGTGTATGTGTTTTATTCTTTGTTTAGTTTCCTCCCTAGACCTCCATCAAAACATCCCTTAGATTCCCCTTCTAGATACATTGTACATTTTTCGGTAGGAAAAATCCCGGCCATAGGCCGGTTCTTCCAAAGTTACAGGCTCACTATCGTTCGCCAGGACAAAAATCGACACCTACTTAACACGAAAGGTCTTAATATTGACAAAGAAATGAGGCGAAAGGTCTTAAAATCGACAAACTAATGGGGCAAACGTCTTAAAATCTGAACACTAATGGGGCTACACATGAGGAAGAAGAGGAACCAGAAAAACGACACATATCCCCTTAACCCCTTCTGTACCGGCGAAGTCTTCTGAATTTTATTCTGGCTATATTTTTGTTTTAAAGCTTGATGGAGGTCTATGGATGAAACGAAATTTACTGATAAAAAGATATATAAATCAGGAATTAAATACCCCCCCCCCCTCTTAATTAAACCAGAATAGGACCTAAATACGAATACAGTACAAAATTATGATATGGAATCCCAAGAATGATCTACTCTCTGACGATAGGCTGCCAAAAGTCTCATCTTAACCCCTTCTGTACTGGCTACGTCTTTTAACTTTATTCTAGCTATATTTAGACAATTTTGGGCAGTTTAAGAAGGATCTGTGGTAGTAAAAGGGGTTAATAAGTGAGATAGTTCGAAGCTTGTTAATTGTTGGTGGTCCTTTTAAAAACTGAATAAAATCGTCTAATAGTTGCCAGCATATAATACAAATAATGTCAAACTGTCTTCGTGGTGCAATGCATAAGTGTGTTGATTTTCGGTGTGATCGTCCTGGGTTCGAATCCCCGGACTGCCACATGTGTTTGTTAAGGGGAGATCTCCACTAGAGGTATTTTTTTCTTGACCCCTTTCTCCCTCATGTTTAGCCCCATTGCTTTTGATATTATAAAACGTTCGCCCCGTTAGTTTGGCGATTTTAAGAACTTTCACCCCATTTTAAGACCTTTCGTGCCATTCAGGTGTCGATTTTATCCTGGCGAGCGATAGCGAGCCTGTAACTTAAGAGGAAACGGCCTTCGGCCGGGACATTTTTCTACCGAAAAATGTACAAATTAATCTTGAAAGGGACTCAAGGGGGTGTAATTTTAAGCTTGCTGGAGGTCTAGGGATCAAACTAAATACCTCCCCTTAATTTCATTAATCGAGTTTAGGAATAAAGTTGGTTAGTGGAGAGAACATAATAATTGGTTAAGGGAGTAGTGGCTGTTTTTTGGTCTAATTATATATTTATTCATATATTTTCTAGTTTCCTCGCTAGATCTCTATCAAGCTTAAATTAAAATCCCAAACCCCTTCAAGATAATTTTTTTATTTTTTTGGTAGAAAAAAATTTCCCGGCCAAAAGCCGATTCATCACATGTTACAGGCTCGCTATCGCTTGCCAGAAAGAAAAAAATCGACACCTAAAATGGCACGAAAGGACTTGATATGTACAATAATATAATTATGTAGAACCGTTTTAAAGGAATCTATGTGTGAATTTTCTTGGTTAACCCTTTGAGTACCAGCGACGTGTGTTGGATTTTATTCTAGCTATATTTAGACGATATTATGCAGCTTAAGAAGGATATGAGGTAGTTAAAAGGTTGCTCGAGATCGTTTGAAGCCTTATTATTGCCAGAGGTCCTTCCTACGCTGAATTAAATCGTCTAATAGTAGCCAGAATATGATAAGAAAGACACCCGGGTTAACATAAGGAATTCGCTTTTTATGTTTGGATAAAAAGCCGGTATCACACGAGAGCTTTTATGGTCAACATTCGATAATCAATATTTTGCTGGCAACATTTCTGAACTATTTTGCACTGGTATTGGAAATTAGACTGATGATGGATGAATTTAGGTGACCGAAGTATTTATAATGTTGGCCTCATAAGCTGCCAGATCAGTGTTGAGGGAAAAAGTGCTCGTGTGATACCGGTTTAAATGATAGCCTGGGGTATACGTACGTATTCGTTTTTTTTTTTTTTTTTTTTTTTTTCCGAAATGCAATTTTCTGACTAGCATGCACGAACGTTTTGGCGTCAAATCTAATATTCCGCTCCATACAGATATATATATGTGGAGATGGGTCGTTTTTCTAGACTCCCTTCTCCTTCATGCTTAGCCCCATTAGCTTTCAGATTTAATTATGTTTATCCCATTAGTTTGGCGATTTTAAGACCTTTTGCCCCATCTCTTTGTCAATATTAAGACCTTTCGTGTTATTTAGGGGTCGATTTTTTTTCCTGGCGAACGATAGTGAGCCTGTAATTTTGGAACAACCGACCTTCGGCCAGGAATTTTTTCTATCGAAAAATTTGCAAATTAATCTAAAAGAGGGATCTAATGGATGTTTTGTTAAAGTATGATGGAGGTCTATAGGAAGGAAACTAAAAAAATAATAATAAATATATGAAATAATCGACCGAAAAATTAACCCTCCCCCCTTAAGAATATATATATATATATATATATATATATATATATATATATATGATATATATATATATATACTGTATATATATGAATTTCTAGGGCACGTATAAATCCATGATCAAGATGTAAATTCGTGTGTTGCGTGACAGACTGTTTTTTATGTCTATTCCATATCCTACAACTATTTGCGCTGTCTGGAATTTTCTTGGGTGGAATTTTCGGCCCACCTTTTTCTGGACCCCTTTCTCGCTCATGTTTAGCCCCATTAGTATTGACATTCTAAGACGTTGCTCCGTTAGTTTGGCTATTTTAAGACCTTTCGGACCATATATTTTGTCAATTTTAAACTTTTCGTGGCATTTAGGTGTCGCAGGTGTCGTTTGTGGCCACCCCTTCGGGGATCACGGCGTCAGGCAATAAATACATAGATAGGGGTACTTTCAGGAGCTGGAAGCCACACGCTACAACGCATTCTCCCATGTCTTCTCCGATGGGTCCTTCATCCCCCTAGCATCTTCGACAGCTGTAGTCTGTTACGAGGAGCTCATGTTAGATGCCAGACTTGGAAGTTGTCTGGGTACCATCATATCCTGACAGCGGAGCTATTTGCCATATAAGCCCTTATCTTTATTAGCGGCCACTTGTCCAGTCAGCAGGTGGTCATCTACTCGGACTCCCAGTCTTCTCTTCGCCTTCTGCAGTCTCATTGTCCTGCGTCAAACACCTCCCTTGTATACAAGATTCAGTCGCTGCTACTTCAACTATCCAACCCATCATAGCCAGTGCATCTACAATGGATTCCATCACACTGCAGGATTAGGGGGAACCACATAGCGGACCAAAAGGCGTTTCGTTGCCGGGTTAAGGCCCTTAGTGCCATTTATGTGTCAATTTTTTTCCTGGCATGCAATATTGAGCCTAGCTGCCTTTGGCCCATTTTTGTACCGAAAAAAATATATATATTGATCTCAAAAGGGGTTGTTGGAGGTTAAAAATATAAAGCGCACCATGAGATATTATTCAATTTTATTCTGTCTATCATTAGATTATGTATTTAACAGTGAAGACGAAACTGAAGATAGAAAATGATTTATCACTGAATTGTATGTGGAGAAGAACCTTAATGATAAAAATAATAGGCTTACTAATAATAGAAACACAATTCGTACGTTCCGAAAATGGTCTTGTAATGTAATGTATAGTTGAGACATGCAGGATCTCCCTTTCTGAATCCGTGCTGGCTGTTGTTCAGTAACTGGTTTTCATCCAGGAAGGCAATTTTTTTCCAGCTGAGCCTAAATTGTCATGTTTCTATCTTTGTTACTCGGCTATAAGGTAGATTTTGTAGCGAAAGATGATGGTTATTCTGAAAACTTGGCATTAATATGACACATAGCCATAGCAGTTTCATATATTTCCATTAAGTATCGAGAAATCAGCTAATAAGAGATTCAATTTACGATCAGCTGGAAAAAAATACAGTATAGTTGGTCTCGGACAACTTTTTCAAAAATTTTGACGAGGTGTGAGCTTAATGCGACAGGCCTGTAGTGTTTTGCCTCACATTTGTCCCCATGCCTTTATGAATGGGAGAGATGATGGCTTGCTTTAGTATGGTTGGGACGATACCAGTAGCTATATAAAGACTAGTTGTTTCCAGAGCAGACCGATAGGATGTACCAAATTAAGCCTCACTGCATTTGAGTAGTAATACGGCTGGTATGCCATCTGGCCCAGCTGCAGAATTGGGTTTTAGTTCCTTGATCTTGTTTCCCATATCTTCTTCGGTTAGGCTGATATGTCTTCGAGGATTATTTGTGTTTCCGGTTGATTGTTGAAGAAGGTCATTGGGTTATTTATGATTTTGTCCTCCACTGGGATGCTGAACACTGCTTCATATTGATTTTTCAGGATGTTTGCCATTTCTTGGGGTCTGAACTCTAATTTTCCCTCTGTAGACCGGATCGAGTGGCCCTATTTGCAACTTCGTTTTGGCAAACTTTTTTGCATAACTGAACAAAATATTATTGATGTTTTGGATGGCCTACATGTTCTCCTCAGAGCTCCTTTGATGTTTGTGTGACTTTTTATTTTCCCCTATTTCGGCGATCTAAATAGGCTAGAAGGCTATCCGTTTTACTACAATTATATATGCATATTAGCGACATTATTCGAAGTTATTGTGTAAAATGAAGCCATTTTAAAATATTGTAAATATTGTTGTAACCATTACACACGAGGCCGGGGTAGGGGGCGGGGTCGGGGTGGTACAGCTGGTGAGCTAGTGCCGATACAAATGGCCAGTCCTGTATAGAATCGTGAGGTTCAGAGTCGTAAAAATTCCAGGACGAGCTCCATAGAAACTGAAACTGAAACTGAACTGTACCGCCTCGATCGTCGTCCTCCCCCCTCCCTGGCTACCAACACTGCTGTGCGTCCCCCGTATAATTCCCTTCCCTCTAATTCGGATATATCTGTCACTAATGGCTCCCCTACCCTTTGTGGTACATGTCATTTTCCCGTGGGTTATGAGGCCATAGGGTGTGACAGGTGTGATGGTTGGTTCCACCCAGGCGCCATGTGTCTGGGTCTGTCAGAGGATATTATTGATAAAATTCTCGGACCTGAGGGTAATGCCATTCTTTTTGTTTGCCTAAAGTGTAGAATAGATAATCCCATTATTAGTTCCCCATCTAACTCTGGTTCCTCCCGGACTCAAGGTGAAAATGTGGGGACGATCAAACAAGTGTCCGAAATGGTTTTAGCCTTGTGTTCAGCAGTTCGTACACTTACCAACCAAATGGAAGATCTTCAGCGTACTATGACCACCCTATGCACACTGGTAAGGTCTCTCCCACCCCTCTCCCTAATAGTGAGGCCCTTAGAACTGACGGTGAAGCCCTTAGAACTGCAGTACGAGTTGAGATGAGGGAGCGGGAGAAGCGGCACAAGTCCATTATTCTGCGTGGACTTCCTAACACTAATCTGGGCCAGGTTGCCCAAACATTTAAAGGTATTTCTTCCTTTTTGATAGACAGAGACCTCTCCATTGCCAATGTTGCCCTCATAGACCAGGATAAGGGAATATTCAGGGGAAATATCCTCGATGATAATGACAGAAAGCACTTACTATCCTCAGCCCGTAAACTGAAAGATTCTAATGACTACCCCAATGTTTACATCCACAAAGATTTAACTTATAAGCAGAGACAGGAACTTTTCCAGAGAAGATCCGAAGCCGCGAGTGCCCGGGCGGGGGCTGTGGCATCCGCTCTGGCCCCATCCAGACCGCAGCCACAGGCCCCGCCCGGTCCTGTTCCCCCTCGTGACATCCCCCCTGTTGCTGCTGAAGATGTCCCTGCGGCTTCTGCAGTAGATGGAGGCCGGAGGCCCCCCGGATCTGACACTCAAAGGATTGAAAACGTTGATGATCTCCCTTTATCCCAGTAACTAACTCCATCATTGACAATAACACATTCCATTCTTTGTCCATAGCTCATGTTAATGTCAATTCCATATTTAATAAGGTTAACTATATTTTTTTCAATTTTATATGATTCCGATATCTCAGTTCTTGGTATTAGTGAGTCATGGCTGCTGCCTTATGTCTCTACCGCCGCTTTTTATATTCCCAATTATGCAGTCCTAAGAAAAGATGTCCACGGCGATATCCCAAAACATGGTGTATGTATGTATGTCAAGTCTTCCTTAAAATATATTGAAATTGATGTTGACCTTCAAAATACCCTTGTTATTTTTCTGCCTGACTATAATATTTACATATTAACAGTTTATCGCCCCCTTCTTACACCCCCTTAGATAATGAGACATTACTTGACTTTATTTATGATTTTTTCTCAGACAAGGAAATAGTTCTCATGGGAGATTTCAACCTCCCTTCTATTAAATGGTCTTGTGATCTTATTCGTAGAGGTCTCAGTCTCCTCGATACAACATTCCTTGACTGTTTTACATCCTTGGGACTTACTCAACTTATTACAGAACCCACTTTCCACCCGTCAGGTAATATACTGGACCTGATTCTTACCTCGGAAAACGACCGAATTGGCGAAACACAGGTACTTCCTCCATTTCCCAACTGTGGCCATAGCCCAGTTATCACCAATTATATATTCCAGATCCAAATTATCAATGACGAGCCCACTAACATCAGGATATGGCATAGAGGTGACTACAGAGAGATTAACCTAATTTTGGAGGATATTGATTGGGATTTTGAATTTGCCCACCTCAATGTTAATCTAATGTTTTCTCGTTTTACAGACATACTTATGCCCTTAATTAACCGTTTTATCCCTACAAAGAGTTTCAATAACTTCTCTTGTCCTCCATGGCCTGTCAGACCCCCTATATTATTAAAAAATACCAGACATAACTTTTGGACCAATTATAAAGAAACTTGTACACAGTTTAGTCGTAACTCTAACCAGGCTAAGGACGCCCTGGATCAGTTTTTAGATATTAATTATCAGTACAAAAATTATGCCATCCATAGTCAGTCCAGGTATGAGGCTTCACTGATTGACCATCTCACGAGTGAAATTTCTGTCACCATTCCTGCCTGGTCTATTTCATATATCGGGAAGGCGCCGCGACTGGGCAAATTCTCTGGCACAACCTCGCTACAACACCTATTGTGCTACACTCTAATTAGCTGCGGAGATGTAGAGACCAACCCCGGCCCTTGTTCAACGTTGAAGAAACCTCACCACCAAACAAGTAAGGCAGACACCGACATTTCAACAGTCCCTAGCAGTAAAATTCGTTATAACATACTGGGCCAGCAGGTACCCCAGCCTCCGGCCGTCACGCTCCAATTCAACCCACAACACAATCCAACACTATCGGTGGCTCAACATGTAACTGGAGCAGCTAGGAAGAAAGGCATCAGTCGCAACAACATCAACAATGGAGCAGCATTAGCAGCCAGGAATAAGGACAACATCATCAAACAGCAAATACAGGTGGGGCAGGGGGAGACATAGCCACAGACAGTCCCCACCCTAGCAGCACAGCTGATCATCACACCGCCAGACGTACGACGAACAATACAAAGAATCTATGTACACTTACACTTACACTTAGTTACACTTAGTTGTATTCCGTCCGTTAGTGACACAGTTGAGCTGGGGCTCCACTGCGACCAGGCAGCTCCCTTTCTTCCACTCTCCATTCCAGAAGTCGGTTGGAGTTGGTGCTGGGGTATCCTGGTGTTGGTGGCCGGTCCGGTATTTTGGCCAGCCACATGTCCAAGTGTTTCTTGAAGGTGTCTGGAGACACCCCGGTCATGTTCCTGAGAGGGGCTGGTATACAGTTGAACAGTCTGGTTCCATTGTATGTAAAGCTGTGATGGATCAGGGATTTGATTTTTTGTGTTGATCCCGGCGTAGTCCTCACATAGCACAGCCTCCCTCGCCTTTGGTGCTGAGTCTCTTGGATGTTTGGATTTGGTACCTTTTTTTCCAAAATCTTCCAGACGTAGATGATGATGTATCTCTCCCTACGTCTTTGAAGTGAGTACAGCTGCAGCTCCTTAAGTCTCTCCCAGTAGTTAAAGTGTTGAAACCCATGGATTTTACTGGTGAATGTCCTCTGGGTGGCTTCAATTTCTGTTATTTCTCCTACTTTTTGGGGAGACCAGAGCTGGGAGCAGTACTCCAGTCGTGGTAGGACCAGTGACTTCCACAGTGTTAGCATACACCTCTCATTTCTTGTGTGGAAGGTTCTCAGGATCCAGCCTACTATTTGTTTTGCTGTTGTTGTGGCTTTGGTAATATGCTGGGAAAAAGTGGCGTCACTGCTCATATTTACTCCCAAGTCCTTCACTGTGTCCTTGGCGGTAATTTCTTGCTGTCCACTTTTGTAGTTGGTGTCGTTTTGTAGTGCTCTCTTGTTCCCGTACCTTAGAAGCTCGAACTTGTCTCCGTTTAGGGCCATGTTGTTTTCTTCTGCCCACTTCAGGATTTTGTCCAAGTCTTGTTGTAGTAGCTGAGCATCATGTTGTGAGGTGATTTTCTTCATGAGTCTGGTGTCGTCTGCAAACGATGTGGCTGTTGAGTGTTCCAGGTCCCTGTCGATGTCTCCTATCATGATGAGGAATAGGAGAGGTCCCAGTACTGATCCTTGTGGTACTCCGCTGATGACCCCACCTGCTTCTGATAGGCTTCCTTGAACCATGACTCTTTGTTTTCTGTTGGTGATGAAGCTGTGGAGCCATCTTCCAAGGTCTCCCCCTATTCCCAGTGATTTGAGTTTGTGTAGAAGGATCCCATGGTCCACCTTGTCAAAAGCTTTGGCGAAATCTAGATATATGACGTCTACATTTTCTCCGTCTTGAATATCCTGTAGGATTTTGTCGTAGTGTGATAGTAGTTGTGAGAGGCAGGAGCGGCCTTTTCTAAAGCCATGTTGCCCCTCGTTGAACGCCTCGTTATCTTCCAGGAAGCTGACCATCTTAGCTCGTATTGTTCTTTCTATGATTTTAATAAGATGTGACGTCAGCACCACTGGTCTGTAATTTTTGGCTATGCCTTTACTACCCCCTTTCTGTATTGGTGTGACATTACCTTCTTTTAGGGATTGTGGTACATATCCAGTTTGGAGGGACTTGCTCCACAGCAGTTTTAGAGGCAGGGCTAGCTGATGTTTGCAGTTTTTTAGCAGTTGGGCATGAAAGCCGTCTGGTCCTGCCGCAGAGTTTGGTCCAATCTTGTCGATGGCTGCTATTATGTCCTCTGTTGATACTGTTACCGAGGAGAGTTGATGTGGTGTCCCTGGAGCGTTGCCAAAGAAAGTCGTTGCATTATCGATTTTCTTGTCTTCATTTGGCGGGCTGAAGACACTTTCATACTGCTGTTTGAGTATCTTGGCCATTTCGGTTGGGTCACTCTCAAGTTCGCCCGTAGGTTTTGCAAGTGGTCCTATTGTTGAGGTGTTCCTGAGTCTCCTTTTTGCGTATGCATAGAAGAATTTGCTATTTACTCGTATGTTTGCAACTGCTTGGAATTCTTCGCGTGTTCTTTGCTCTTGGTGTGACTGGAGGAGTTTACGTTCAACTTCATCGAGCTCTTCTTGTAGTTTGGTGATATTGTGCGCATAGCTGGTCTTCCTTTGCTTGGCTCTCAAGTACGTCCTTTTCTTCATTAGTATTTTTCTATCTCTGGGAATCTGCTTGATCTGCTTCCTGCTTGATTTGGGTGGTATGGTGTTTTTACAGGTCTCCAGGCATTGTTTCTGGAGGATACTGAGAGTTTCGTCGACGTTTTTATCTTCGAATAGTGCCCTCCAATCAGTTCCTGCCAGTTCTGCTCTCAGTCTGTCCCAGTCTATATCTTTGCTGTAGAAGTTGAGATCTTTCAGAGAGGTGCAGGGTATTTGGCTTGATTCCTGTTGACATCTTCTTGGTGGTGTGGCGGCTGGTGTGGGGGTTCTAACTTTGATGAGGCTGTGGTCGGACATTATAGTTTTTACAGTTTCGTACGAGTGTACCAGGTCGAAGTTGTTGCCAAATAGTAAGTCCAGTGTGTTGTTGCCTCTTGTAGGTTCCTCGATGTATTGCTTCATGTATGCAGTGTCCATGATAGTCATTAGCTCCTTGGCTTGCTGTTTTTCATCCCTGGTTCCTCCATCTATTTTCATGGTTGCCCAATTGATGATGGGCAGGTTGAAATCTCCTGTGATGATGACATCTGTAGCGGGAGTTGGAAGATTTAGTAGGAGTGATTGTATCTTCTCTGTGACCTTGAAAATTTCCCCTGTGGTGTTTGGAGGTCGGTACAAAATTATGATGAGCATGTCGGTTTGTCTTATGTGTACTGCTAGTAGCTCTGTTGTGCCGTTTGAGAATGCAACTAAAGTTTCGGTATTTGCAGCCATATCCTCCCTTAGGTAGAGTGCTACTCCTCCGTGGCTTCTGTCCTCTCTGTCGGCTCTGAATAGAGTGTGAATTATGGATATTGATCTCTGCATCCAAAATGTTTTCGTTCAGGTGTGTTTCTGTGAGGGCTAGAAAAATTGAGTTGTCTTCCTCTGCAATTTCTTCCAACATAGGGACTTTACATTGATTGTTTCGTGGGTAAAGTCCTCTGATGTTGCCCACAAAAAAACTAGTTAGTGGTAGTTGCACCTTCCTCTGTGGTTCATGTCTGGCCCCTCGGTTTGGGCTAGGAATCTCTCCATTATCACTTGAGACCGTTTTTCCACTTCCAGAAGACGTCCCATTACTACCTCTAAAAAAGCACCTTGGTCGGGCATAGCCGTGTGTACCGCTGCTGGTCTGACCTTGTGAGTTTGCTGGATGGTTGGCCAGCTTCTGAGGGCATTGCGTTGGCTTTCTAATTTTTCCTCATGTGTTGGTGTGTAAGCAAATTCCCTTTGAATGTGTCCTGTAGCGTGTTCCCTTGGTTTGTTGACGTTGTTTCTGGGCGTCAGTATTTTGGTTCCCTTGATGTGTGGAAGATTGCAGTCTCTCATAGTACATGCCCTTTTGTTGAGTGAGATTCTGCATACATATGGGTGGTAGTCGATGCACTTCCATCCACGCTTGCAACCGATTCTTTCATCCCGCCCGTGCTTCATGAATTTTGCACATATTTTTGGGTGGTCTTGTTTGCATCCCATGCCCACTACTCCATATCGGCATTCATTTCTTAGGTAGAAATTGCATACTTCCATGCTTTTCCTCCTAATATCGGTGCCCCTGTATTCAGCTCTGGGCCTAGGTCTCCATGAATTTGTATTTACAGCACTAACCTCACCTGTTCTTCTGTATGTAGGAGCATTATGGCTGCATCCGTTGCATGTGGGTGTGTGCTCGTTGGGGTCCCCGACCTCACCTGTCTTGCTGCATTTTGAGGAGGCTCTGCCGTGTCTGCTAGTGTTGCGGGGGGGAGGCTATGGGCATCTGGCATTGTGATGCTAATATTTCCTGGTGTGTTCCCCAGACCTAGATCTAGGTCTATAGCCACGTTTGTTGTGTTACTGGTATGGGGGTTGTCACCGTCACTCTTGCCTACGGCTACTTCTGGGCTTTTGGGTAGGCCTTGGCCTAGGTCAGTGTCCCCAGTTAATTCCTTGGTTGTTGGAGTATTGTCAGCTGGCGTGTTGGTGACAGCTTTGTTGCTCTGGATTGAGCATTTGAACATGGATTTTTCTTACCTTACTTATCGCTCCAGAATTGGTTATTCGTTCCTTGTGTTGGAGAACGGCTGCTTCTGCCTCGGCCACCCACTCACCTTTTGTGTCAAACTTTGTTAGGCAGCATGTTTTGCACATGAATTTCCTTGGCGTTTTTGCATAGTTGAGAATTTGATAGGCAGGGAGTTCTGTGCAGAAATAGTGCAGCCAATCCCGGCAGTAGTCGCATTGGATTGCATTTTTTTCACCTGCGAACTTGATTCCGCAGTCGGGGCACTCGGGGGTACAGTGTGCGATATTAGATTCAACAAAAGGAGTCCAACATCACAATGTAGTATTTGTAATGAAACAGCACACGATCGATGTTCTTATGTTAACAGCAGAAAAGAAATGGAATGCGATAAATGCAGGGAACTAGCAATTACCCACTCCACCAACTCTACATTACCCACAGCATTACCATTAATACCACAGATATCGGCGACCCAAGTAGCACAACATGCAACAAGAACAACAATAAAAACAGGTAGCACTCGCAAATACATCTACAGGGAAGCAGCATCAACGGACAATGAAAACAACAACAACAACAACAGCAAACAACCACAGCCCGACCGCGAGTATCCCCTACTCTCTCCCGCACAAACAGCTGATCGACGCGGACCAAACCACACCTCCAGTCGTATGATAAACAGTAAGAAAAAACTATGTATAGTCTGTAATATTGGTTTCAACAATAGGAGTTCACTTTTACAATGCAACAGTTGTAATGAAATTGTTCATAACCGATGTACTTACGTTAACAGTAGAAACAAAGTTGAATGTGTTAAATGTAGGAACTCAGCTGTACAACATCGCGAATCTATTTGTTTTATTAGTGAATCACTCATAACACGACGTCAGAAGATCCAAAACTGTGTAAAGTGTAAACAGGTAGCTCACATGAAGTGCATCTCTAAGAAGACCAACAGTGAAGAACGGGAATTCCTTTGCAATAAGTGTGCCTTGCATTCATTACCGAATATTAATGTAAATGATCCAAGTATTAACAACTCAGAATCCAGCCAGGACACATTCAAAATCAAAGATGAATACAGAGTGTTCACCAACAAAGGGCTCCATCTTATCCACATTAACGCCAGATCAATGTACCATAAATTGTCAGAAATAAACTTGTTAGCTAATAAGGCCAAAGCTTCAATAATTGCAATCACAGAAACCTGGCTGGATTCAAGTATAAACGATGGTGAAATAAACATTCAAGGTTTCAACATGGTTAGGAATGATCGCAATAGGCATGGGGGAGGAGTATGTCTGTATGTAAAAAACAACCTCACACACACAACTAGGACCGACCTCCATGTAGAAAATCACGAAGCTCTGTGGATCGACCTACACCTGCCGAGGACAAGACCCATCACAATTGGGGTATGCTATAGGCCACCAGCCGACACACAATTCTTGACCAAATTTGAACGAACTTTGTCATCGCTAGACCCTCGGAATGAATCCATCATACTAGGGGATTTTAACCTGTGTTACAAACAACGAAATGATAGGCTTGTACGAGAATATAGGCATATACTGACAATGCACAATCACAAACAACTCATCACAACCCCCACACGTATCTCTGAGAACACTGCCACAATATTAGACCACATAAACTGTAACAGAGAGGACAAAATATCCCAATCAGGGGTTATACAGACTGGGATAAGTGATCACTTCGTCACATATTGCACACGGAAAACCACAAAAATTACCCTAGAGAATCACAAGATTATCAAAACAAGGTCACTCAGAAACTACAATAAGGAAACATTTCTGGACATTTTATGGAATACAGACTGGTCTCAAGTGTTTGGAAGTACAAACGTTAATGACGCATGGGTTGGCTTCAGAACCATCATCACAAACATCCTAGACGAAATAGCTCCTCTGAAAGACATACGAATGTTGCTCACAGTTGCCCTCTGACCCCTGACCAGTGCGGACGTCCCCAGTGACCGCTAGTGAACCTGTTTACCCTTAGTGAGGTCCTAGTGAACTTTCTTAGTGATGGCTGTTGTTGATGAGTCTGCTGTCTCCTCCCATACTCTCCAGCTTTGTCTTGCTTTGCAAGAAAGACTGGAGAGTGTGGAGCAGGAGATTCAGTGTCTCAAAGATGAAAATTTGGCTATGGCGGAAAAGAAGTGTGAGGCTACCGGAAGTGTTCCCAGGGATCGTGAAGCCCCTTGGAAAGTGGTGTCAACCAGTGCAACGGCCTGCAAGCTGAAAAGGCAGCCACTCAAGACCCACAACAACTTCAGCACCTTGGCTGATGAGAGTGATGGTGAGGAAGTGGCGATCATCGAGGCAGTGAGAGGGGAGGGGGGGAAGTCTGCTGCTGTTGCTGCTACAACTCCTGCTACAGGCCGGCAACAGAAAACAGCTAAGTCTATTTTAATTGTAGGGGATTCAATGATTAAATACCTTGGTAGGGCTACTAACACACATGTTGGTAAAGTTGTCTGTCTGCCTGGTGCCGGAGTCGAGAAGGTGGCAGAAAAGCTAGATGGTGTCATGGAAGCGAGTGGAGAGGACCCCATCATCTTCCTCAACGCAGGGAGCAACGACATTTGGAAATGCAGGACTGAGGAGTTGCTCACCACGTACCAGGAAATGTTGGAGAGGATCAAGGAGAAGGGTGGAGTTCCTGTGGTACACAGTATCCTACCAAGAAGAGGGGTAAGGAAGGAATGGTCCTCCAGGGCTATTGGTGTAAATAGCCGGCTGGAGAAGTATTGCAAGGCAAATACTATTCCATTCCTGGATAACTGGACCCTCTTCTACGGTAAGGATGAACTGTATGCCCAGGATGGAGTACATCTCTCTCGACTAGGAGTTTCGACCTTAGCCAGCTCACTCGACAAGTTTGTTGCGGGGTTTTGTTAATAAACCATAGGTGTGTAAGTAAAATAGAATCCCAGCCACATCAAATTGATAGTAATAACGAACATTCTGATAGCGTAGATTTTCCGTCTAGGTCCAGTAGTTCAACAGGTAAAAATAAATTAGTTAAAAACAATAGAAAAATAGTTGCAAATACAAGTAATAGTTTGAGTGTTTATTATACAAATTGCAGGAGTTTATGTAACAAAATGAACGAACTTAGAGCACTGGTTAGCAAAGAAAATATAGACATAATAGCGCTAACTGAAACATGGATTAATACAGAAACCAGGCATTTTTTAGCAGAGTTTGATATACCGGGATATAGTTTGTTTAAATATGACCGAACAAGTAAGAGGGGTGGCGGTATAGCAGTGTTTGTCAGGAGTTCATTAAAAAGCTGTACTAAATCAGGTATTAGAGTAAATAATGAAAATGAAAGTGTTTGGGTAGAAGTTAACGAAGGTAGTGAGACTTTAGTTATTGGAGTTATGTATAGACCGCCAAATATGAGTAGAAATGACGGAACATCATTATGGGAGGAAATTAAAATAGCATCAAGGCTTAGCAACGTGTGCATTATGGGGGATTTTAATTTCCCTAATATAGATTGGCAGCAACAAATAGGCGACTCTGATTCAAAGGAGTTTATTGAGGTAGTACAAGATATTTTTTTATCTCAATTCATAGATACGCCGACTAGAGGTGATAATATTCTCGATTTAGTTTTCAGTAACAATGAACATATGATAAATAGTGTAGAAATCGGGGACCACCTAGGAAATAGTGATCACAATTCTGTGTATTTTAATATACAATGGAAAGGTAATATCAGAGAGAATACAACATTAATACCTGACTTCAGAAAAGCCAATTATGGTGGGTTAAGAGAAGCCCTGTTAGCGGACCCTATGGTCAAAAAATTAAGTCGATCCAGGTGTCCAAATGAGTGTATCCTTTCTCAGGCACCTGTCATCTTAAGTCAGGAGGAGACGTCAAACTTGGTAGATACATACGATAATTTTATCAAGTCAGTATTCAATGCGCAAAATAAATATATCCCCAAAAGAAAATTTAGATCAACACAGAACCAACCCAAATGGATGAATAATAGACTATTAGATCTTCTAGGAAAAAAGAGAGGAATATATAGAAAAATTAAAAAAGGCGAAATTCACCTACTTTCTTACTATCAGAATCTATCACGACAGGTAAAAAAGGATATTAGTAAAGAAAAAAGAAATTATGAAATTAAGGTTGCCAATGATTAAAAAAATAATCCTAAAGCTTTTTACCAACTATATAAATCCAAGGTTAGAGATGTAATTGGTCCCCTTAAAACTTCGATAGGAAAATTGACAGAAAGTGATTTAGAAATGTGCAGTACATTAAATAGTCAATTTCTTTCCGTTTTCACTAATACAAATTTGGCACAGTTTCCAGAAGTCCGTAAGGTATACAGCGATAGTATAGAAAATAGGTTAAGTACGGTTACTATAAGTAGAAATGATGTGGTTAAGGAAATTGACAGACTGAAACCTCATAAATCGCCTGGTCCTGATGAGGTATATGCTAGAGGACAATGGTTTAGGGTACATTCCACCAAAGGTAAAACTCATCACATACCTGAGGGGGAACAGAGGCTGAATGGAGGTACCGGTACTGGTACCACAAACAATGGTAGGAATTCTATGGCTGTGCAAATTCAACCTAGGAACTTTATGCATCAGGGGATTAAGGGTAAAAATAAAAGTACGGGGATAAGTACAGTTAAAAAAGTGAAAAGATCACGCATAGCCAAAGTATTCGCGACAGGTTTTAAGCCAGGAGTGACGGCATCCGACTTGAAAGAATATCTCTCCAATAAACTCAGTCTTAGTATGGATGTTGAACCAATTATTCCCTGGTCTGATAGGCACATATATTTCATTCAGAATAAACTGCGAGTGTCCAAATCCCGAGGTGTTTATGGATGAAGAACTTTGGCCAGAGGAAGCATCGGTGTACTGGTGGAGAGAACGTAGGGCACAGGTACCAGTATCAACAAATGAGGACTCTATAACTACGGTAACCCACCCTCCCAACAACTCTTAATCATGGATATAAAGTCTACTTCATCTCCCAACAATTTGCGTATTGCTACTTATAACTGTAGGGGGCTCCCTAAAACCAACAGAGGGCTTCTCCTACGCCCTGATGTAGTAGACGTATTTAATACCAGTGATATTGTGTGCCTGCAGGAGACTTGGTATTTTAAACAGGATTTGGGTAACCTCAGTACTATCTGTGATAATTTTCATGGGTTTGGGGTCTCGACAACCGATGCTATGGATGGTCTAGTAGCAGGTCACCCACCGGGAGGAGTAGCTATTTTGTGGAGGGACTCTTTAGACAGCCGGGTTAAACCACTTGTAACAAATTTACCATGGTGTACAGGTATAGAAATAGAAGATATCCAACGGAAAGTAGTTATTCTTAGTGTGTACTTGCCCTACCAATGTAATGAAAATGAAGAACAATACCTGGAATGCCTTGGAGAGCTAAGTGCTCTTTTACAAGAACTAAATACCACCTGCTACTCTGTAATAGGGGACTGGAATGCTAATCTGAAGGACATGAGTAACTCTCTGTTTGCTAGTCATATGACTAACTTCTGTGGTGAGCATGATCTAATTATCTCTTCTCAGCTCATGCTCCCTCATAATAGTTACACATGTGTCAGTGCAGCATGGGGCTCAACGTCTTGGCTAGATCATACCGTAGCTAGTGCTGATTTCCATATGATAACAAATATGGAAATTCAGTATACATATACAGATGAAGATCATATCCCATTGACCTTAACAGCTAGTTTGGAAAGAGCGCCAGAATTAACCCAGTCAAACAATAGTGTAAATCCAAAACTGCCATGGGGCGGGCTTGACGAGGAGGAGTGTGAGCAATTTTGCACTTTAACACACACTCTCCTTTCTGAGCTTGATCCTGGCAGTGAGGATTCCATTACCTGTGAAGACCCCAATTGTGTTAATGCTAGTCATCGAGAAGAAGTCAGCAAGCTGTACAATAATATTATATCTTGTCTTACTAAGGCTAGTGACATAGTATTTCACAAGCATAACAAAAATTACTCTTTTTAACAAACCTGGGTGGAATGACCATGTTTCAGAACTATACCAGGCATCCCGAGATGCTCGTAGTGTATGGCTGGATCATAACAAACCGAGACAGGGAACCATTTTTGACATGTTCACCAGACTAAAGGCTAGATGCAAGTATGCAATCAGATATATAAAAAACAATGAAAATGTATTAAGAAGAGAAGCATTGGCCAAAAACTTTGCTAGCAAAGACACATTGGCCTTCTGGAAGGATATTAAAAAAATGCATAATAGCTGCACACCTCTACCCGTTAGTGTAGATGGGATCTCTGGTACTAATAACATAGCCAATCTTTGGAAAACACATTACCAAACTTTGTTTAACTCTGTTGGGCACCAAGGAAATACCATTGCTGCTACAACAGAGTGTAACAAAGAAGAAAAATATGACACAATTAAAGTTACAAGTGAAAAAATCAAGGCTGCAATAAGTAGGCTAGATGCTAACAAATCCTGTGGTTTTGATGGTATATATGCTGAACATTTGAAGTACTCCTCCACTCTCCTCTTGGAGAAACTCAGCAGTTGCTTTACCAGCTTTCTAATCCATGGTTTCCTACCAGAATCTATGATGTCCGTTACCTTGATACCAGTAATTAAAGACAAGGCTGGCAAAATTACATCAAAAGACAACTATAGACCTATTGCCCTTGCCAGTATTGTAAGTAAGATACTAGAGTTAATCATTTTAGACAGAATCTCAGTGTATATCTCAACTAATAGTAATCAATTTGGTTTTAAAAAGAATCATGGTACGGACCAGTGCATCTACACTCTGAAGGAGCTAGTAGATGGGTACATCAAAATGAACAGCTCTATTTTTGCATGCTTTCTTGATGCTAGTAAGGCATTTGACAGAGTCTGCCACAATATCCTGTTTGATAAATTAGCAACAAGGGGAGTGCCATCCTATATACTGAGAATCTTGAAGTACTGGTACGCCAATCAAACATTTAATGTAAGATGGGGTAACATTGTTTCGGATTCCTTTACAGTAACCAATGGAGTGAGACAGGGTAGTATTCTCTCACCTTACTTATTCAATGTATATATGGATGAATTAAGTGATAAATTGAATAAAGAGCAGATTGGATGTTATGGTGGGAATAAAATCATCAACCATCTCATGTATGCTGATGATCTGGTCATTATTGCACCGTCTTCTGCGGGTCTGAGCAAACTTCTTGATATATGTGAATCTTTTGGTAGTAAACATTGTGTTAAATTCAACCCACTGAAAAGTGCTGTTCTTATATTTAGATCAAAATTACTGTATAAAAGTAAACTGCCAAATTTCTCACTCAATAATCAAATTATTTAAGAAGTAAACAAAATAAAATACCTGAGACACATTATCTCAAACGATTGCTCAGATGATGCAGATATCGGCCGTCAGCGCAGACAGCTATATTTACGTGGTAACACCATCTTGAGAAAATTCCACATGTGTAATTGGGAAACTAAAGTCACTTTGTTCCGGACATATTGTTCCTCTATGTACACGGCCCATTTGTGGTGGAAGTATAAGAGAGCCACCATAAATGGTCTGTGTACATCCTATCATAATATACTCAAGATGTTCATTGGTCTCTCTAAATATGAAAGCACTAGTATGGTGTGCACACTGTTGGATGTGCAGTGCTGTCGGGCTGTCATCAGGAGACTGGTGTACAGCTTTTCGCAGCGACTGCAATCCTCCAGTAACACGCTGATTGTAGCTCTTTGGTCTAGTGATCATATCTATGAATCCCGTATTATATCTCACTGGCAGAAGCTGCTGCACACATAGTATGTACTGTAATGTAATATATAGGTCTAATTGAACTATGAGCAATGATCTGTGCAATAGGTGTTAACCAACATTGAGCAATAGCCTTAGTTAGCCTATCTGTGTTATATTGTGACAAAATGTGATATGTGCTCTATTCTGTAAATAGGCCTACTGTATTTTTTATTTTATTGTGTCTTTATTAATATATCTTTGTGTATAATTATTATCTGTGCTCTGACGAGAAGTGTATGTGATATGGACCATTAGGTCGTACTGTATTTATACTGTATCTATCTTATGTGTCTGGAATAAAGAATTATTATTATTATTATTATTATTATTAAAAGAATGCAGAGATGAGTTAAGTTATCCATTAACATTTCTATTTAACAAGTCATTAGAAACAGGTATAGTTCCAGAAGCTTGGAAGCTTGCAAATGTAGTTCCGATCTTCAAAAAAGGTGATAAATCAATAGCATCCCATTACCGTCCCATTAGTCTCACTTCAATCATAGGAAAGCTACTAGAGTCAATTATTGCTAGGAAAATGAGAAACCACTTAGAAACATTTAACTTAATCAATTCTTCTCAGCATAGATTCACTCAGGGACGGTCTTGCCTTACTAATTTGCTTAGTTTTTTCTCAGAGGTATATGAAGCAGTAGATAATGACAAGTCATATGATATTATATATTTAGATTTCAGTAAAGCTTTCGACAGAGTCCCTCATGAGAGATTGATGAGAAAGGTTGAGGCACATGAAATAGGTGGGGCATTGTTAGGATGGATTAGGTCATGGCTAACTGGTAGGAAGCAGAGAGTCAGCATAAATGGTACCAAGTCAGAATGGGGAGCAGTCAAAAGTGGTGTCCCCCAGGGATCGGTATTAGGTCCCCTGTTGTTTCTTATATACATAAATGACCTAGATTTAGGTATAACTAGTAGGATAAGTAAATTCGCAGACGATACTAAAATAGGGAGATCAATTGATTCAGATAGCGATATAGAGTGCCTCCAAAGGGATCTAGATACCTTACATGAATGGTCAGTAAATTGGCAGATGAAGTTTAACATTGACAAATGCAAGGTATTAAAGATAGGGAAGATGCAAACAAATGTTAAATATAAACTAGCTAATTTAGAATTAGAAAATTCAGACTGCGAGAAAGATCTAGGTGTGTTTGTTAGCAATGATTTGAAGCCTAGAAAACAGTGTATAAGCGTTCGTAATAAGGCAAACAGGATTCTCGGGTTCATCTCTAGGAGTGTGAGTAACAGAACTGCTGATGTTATCTTAAAACTTTACTTGTCATTAGTGAGACCCCATATGGATTATGCTGTCCAATTTTGGTGTCCTTATTACAGAATGGACATAGATTCATTGGAGAGAGTACAGCGTAGAATGACAAAAATGATCCATAATATTAGAAATCTTTCGTATGAAGAAAGGTTGAAGAAATTAGGTTTACATTTGTTAGAGAGACGCAGAGTTAGAGGGGATATGATAGAGGCGTTCAAGTGGGTTAGTGGGATTAACAAAGGGGACATGGCAAATGTACTAAAGCTCAGTGATAGCGAAAGAACTCGTACCAATGGTTTCAAATTAGATAAATTTCGTTTCAGAAAAGATATAGGCAAGTATTGGTTTGGTAACAGAGTTGTAGATGGGTGGAATGGACTACCAAGTGCTATAGTGGGATCTAAAACTGTAGGGAGCTTTAAGATAAAATTGGATAAGCATATGGACGAGAAGGGTTGGGTGTGAAGGGGGATCAGCCGGGTTGGGCCAATCAGCGCTCTGCAGACCCCCATAATCCTGCGTTAATCTCTAACCGTTTTGGTAAGATGATCCTCAGGGTATTAGAGTGTGAAGCCTATAATTGGGCTTTGTAATTGAATTGGGGTTGTGTGGGACAGGGATCTGCCTTGCTTAGGCCAATCGGCTTTCTGCAGACTCCCATTTTCTTATGTTCTTATGTTCTTATGAATTAAAGCAAGGTCAGACCCATGGATCAACAATGACATACTACACCATCTGGAACAAAGGAGTACAAAGTACAAAGGAAATCAAGCAACAACAGATCTAGTGACCCTTCTAGGCTGCTTGTCCTCCAAAACACTGAGGATCAAGTGTCCAAACAGTGGTTTAGAGTGGGTAAGGGAACATTGGAAAGGGAACTACTGCCCTGCCACTAACGTGGCAGGACTAGGATGTTAGTAGGGGACATAGGGGTTAGTAACTGAGGGGAGGATAAAGTTATTCATTTACAAACGCAGTCAGTCGCGGGTTTGATGCGAGATATTTGTCTAGGCGGAATTTAAATGAATCAACGGTGCTGCAGTCTATAACGTCTCGGGGAAGCCCATTCCACAAGTTGACAACTCGATTGAAGAAGAAATTCTTAGATTCGTGCGAGTTAAAAGATTTACCAATAATTTTGCAACCGTTTCCCCGCGTGTAATTAGATTGGTCGATAGTGAAGTACTTACTACAGTTCATATTGTCGATGCCTTTGATGATTTTGAACACTTGAATTAAGTCGCCTCTTAATCTGCGCTGGGTTAAAGGAAATAGATTTAATTCTCTAAGACGCTCTTCGTATGGTTTGTTCTTTAGGCTAGGTATCATTTTGGTAACTCTACGTTGAACTCGTTCTAGCTTGTTTATATCTTTTTGGTAATAAGGGCACCAGGATTGAACGCAGTATTCCAGAAGAGGGCGGACTAAGGAATTGTAAAGGGTTAGGATAACTTCTTTGGATTTATGCTCAAATGACCTGCCTATAAAGCCAATTATTTTGTTTGCCTTCTTAACAACTTCTGAACATTGTTGACTCGGTTTTAGGTTACTCGATATTGTTACTCCCAGATCAGTTTCTCTGTTTACATTCTTAAGCTGAGTGCCATTCATCGAATAGTTTGCTTTCTCATTTAGGTATCCGACATGTAGTACTTTACATTTATCCGCATTGAAACTCATTTGCCAAATTTGGGCCCAACATGACAATTTATCTAGATTGTGTTGCATATCGTCAACTTGTTCTTTTGAGAGTACGCTATTTGCAATTTTTGTATCGTCAGCAAATTTTGAGATTGTGCAGGTGAGACCCTCATCTATGTCGTTGATGTAAATTAGAAAGAGAATTGGTCCTAGTACCGATCCCTGGGGTACCCCGCTACTTACATTGGTCCATTTAGATGCCTTACCGTTTATGACTACCCTTTGCTTTCTGTTGCTGAGCAAATTTTCTACCCATTTCAACACACCGTCTTGTATTCCATGCGCTTTTAGTTTTAGCAGTAAACGTTTGTGGGGAACTTTGTCAAAGGCCTTTTGAAAATCAAGGTATATAATATCTACAGCTTTACTCTCATCGTAGAGGTTGAGGATATCGTGGAAGAAGTCTAAGAGGTTTGTTAAACAGGAACGTTTTTTACGAAAGCCGTGTTGAGTATCTTTAAGTATGTTATTTTCCTCTAAGTGATTTACGAGTCTGTCTCGTATGACCGTTTCTAGCATTTTACATACAACTGAGGTTAAGCTAATTGGACGATAGTTACTGGGTAGGGATTTGCTGCCTTTTTTGAATATCGGTGTTACGTTGGCTAGCTTCCACTGATCAGGCATAGTTCCAGACTGCAAGGATTTATTGAATAGTAATGTCAGTGGTTTGGAGAGCTCATTCTTAGCTTCCTTTAGAACTCTAGGCGAGATTGTATCAGGTCCTGGCGTTTTATTTACCTTGAGTTTATCTAAACAATTCAATACTTCTCTCTCTGTAACGGTGATATTGCTTAGAACATCTGAATTATCAATCTGAATCGGCGATGGTGTAGGGATATCACTGAGGTCTTCTGTTGTAAAAACTGATGCAAAGAAGGTATTGAGGGCATTACTCATTTGTACTTCGTCTTTGGTGTATTCTCCTTTTTCATCGACTAACGGTCCAACAGTTGAAGTAACTACTTTTTCTTTCTGATATAACTATAGAATTCTTTCGGGTTTGTTTTACTTTGATTCGCAATATGTAACTCTAAGGTCTTTTTACTTTGCTTAATTAACTTTTTGGCTTTGCGTCGTAGCTCTACAAATTTCACCCGTTCTTCGTCATTTTGTGAGGATTTTAATCTATCATTAGCAAATTTTTTAGCAAGCAGGCAGTTTGAAATATCTTTATTCCACCATTTGGGCTTATTATTATGGCCTGGACGCCGTATTTTCGATGGTATGCAGTCTTGCACTGCTTTTAGGTAAGTGGTTTCGAATAACTTCCAAGATGTATTTATGTCGTTATTGTTAATTAAAAAGCTCCAGTCAGTTTCTTTAAACATAGCTCTAAGTTTATGGAAGTTTGCTGCTTTCTTGAAATTAGGGACTTTTTCGATGCTACTATTTGGTTCGTTACTAGTAAAGTTTAAAGTGAAAGTTATCGTACGATGGTCGCTGTTACTGAATTCATCACCAACATTCAAATTCTCTATCAATTCTTCTTTTGTTGCAAGTACAATGTCAAGAACGTTATTACCACGGGTCGGCGTTCGAACAAATTGATAAAGCGAACTCTCTTGCAAGTTCGTATACAAGTCATGTCCGGAGTGTGAAGTAAGAGTATCGCCCCACTTGGTCACAGGTAAATTAAAGTCGCCAAAAATTACGGTATAATAATAATAATAATAATAATAATAATAATTCTTTATTCCAGACACATAAGATAGATACAGTATAAATACAGTACGACCTAATGGTCCATATCACATACACTTCTCGTCAGAGCACAGATAATAATTATACACAAAGATATATTAATAAAGACACAATAAAATAAAAAATACAGTAGGCCTATTTACAGAATAGAGCACATATCACATTTTGTCACAATATAACACAGATAGGCTAACTAAGGCTATTGCTCAATGTTGGTTAACACCTATTGCACAGATCATTGCTCATAGTTCAATTAGACCTATATATTACATTACAGTACATACTATGTGTGCAGCAGCTTCTGCCAGTGAGATATACGGGATTCATAGATATGATCACTAGACCAAAGAGCTACAATCAGCGTGTTACTGGAGGATTGCAGTCGCTGCGAAAAGCTGTACACCAGTCTCCTGATGACAGCCCGACAGCACTGCACATCCAACAGTGTGCACACCATACTAGTGCTTTCATATTTAGAGAGACCAATGAACATCTTGAGTATATTATGATAGGATGTACACAGACCATTTATGGTGGCTCTCTTATACTTCCACCACAAATGGGCCGTGTACATAGAGGAACAATATGTCCGGAACAAAGTGACTTTAGTTTCCCAATTACACATGTGGAATTTTCTCAAGATGGTGTTACCACGTAAATATAGCTGTCTGCGCTGACGGCCGATATCTGCATCATCTGAGCAATCGTTTGAGATAATGTGTCCCAGGTATTTTATTTTGTTTACTTCTTGAATAATTTGATTATTGAGTGAGAAATTTGGCAGTTTACTTTTATACAGTAATTTTGATCTAAATATAAGAACAGCACTTTTCAGTGGGTTGAATTTAACACAATGTTTACTACCAAAAGATTCACATATATCAAGAAGTTTGCTCAGACCCGCAGAAGACGGTGCAATAATGACCAGATCATCAGCATACATGAGATGGTTGATGATTTTATTCCCACCATAACATCCAATCTGCTCTTTATTCAATTTATCACTTAATTCATCCATATATACATTGAATAAGTAAGGTGAGAGAATACTACCCTGTCTCACTCCATTGGTTACTGTAAAGGAATCCGAAATAATGTTACCCCATCTTACATTAAATGTTTGATTGGCGTACCAGTACTTCAAGATTCTCAGTATATAGGATGGCACTCTCCTTGTTGCTAATTTATCAAACAGGATATTGTGGCAGACTCTGTCAAATGCCTTACTAGCATCAAGAAAGCATGCAAAAATAGAGCTGTTCATTTTGATGTACCCATCCACTAGCTCCTTCAGAGTGTAGATGCACTGGTCCGTACCATGATTCTTTTTAAAACCAAATTGATTACTATTAGTTGAGATATACACTGAGATTCTGTCTAAAATGATTAACTCTAGTATCTTACTTACAATACTGGCAAGGGCAATAGGTCTATAGTTGTCTTTTGATGTAATTTTGCCAGCCTTGTCTTTAATTACTGGTATCAAGGTAACGGACATCATAGATTCTGGTAGGAAACCATGGATTAGAAAGCTGGTAAAGCAACTGCTGAGTTTCTCCAAGAGGAGAGTGGAGGAGTACTTCAAATGTTCAGCATATACCCCATAAAAACCACAGGATTTGTTAGCATCTAGCCTACTTATTGCAGCCTTGATTTTTTCACTTGTAACTTTAATTGTGTCATATTTTTCTTCTTTGTTACACTCTGTTGTAGCAGCACTGGTATTTCCTTGGTGCCCAACAGAGTTAAACAAAGTTTGGTAATGTGTTTTCCAAAGATTGGCTATGTTATTAGTACCAGAGATCCCATCTACACTAACGGGTAGAGGTGTGCAGCTATTATGCATTTTTTTAATATCCTTCCAGAAGGCCAATGTGTCTTTGCTAGCAAAGTTTTTTTCCTAATACATTTTCATTGTTTTTTATATATCTGATTGCATACTTGCATCTAGCCTTTAGTCTGGTGAACATGTCAAAAATGGGTCCCTGTCTCGGTTTGTTATGATCCAGCCATACACTACGAGCATCTCGGGATGCCTGGTATAGTTCTGAAACATGGTCATTCCACCCAGGTTTGTTAAAAGAGTAATTTTTGTTATGCTTGTGAAATACTATGTCACTAGCCTTAGTAAGACAAGATATAATATTATTGTACAGCTTGCTGACTTCTTCTCGATGACTAGCATTAACACAATTGGGGTCTTCACAGGTAATGGCATCCTCACTGCCAGGATCAAGCTCAGAAAGGAGAGTGTGTGTTAAAGTGCAAAATTGCTCACACTCCTCCTCGTCAAGCCCGCCCCATGGCAGTTTTGGATTTACACTATTGTTTGACTGGGTTAATTCTGGCGCTCTTTCCAAACTAGCTGTTAAGGTCAATGGGATATGATCTTCATCTGTATATGTATACTGAATATCGTATAAATACGATAGAATATGACTCTTTTGTGATCTTGTATGTCTCTGTGACGTCACGATCTCTCCTACAGCACGACGTAGGACGAGTAGATCGTATATTATAAGATTGTAAATAAGTTAAGTTATAAAAGGCCTAATATGCTATTAAGCAATATTGCCATGGTCTTATGTAGTATATATGAATTTATCGTATATATTAATATAATTTATCGTATAGAGCAACCTAAATGCGGTACGATAATTTGGGCTCCTGGCGGTTTGCCAAGGCAGCAAGGTGTGCTTTTGAGGTACGCCAGAGCCTTCACGAACACCAACCAGTTAACATCTAATTTTCCGCCCTCAGTTGATCGTGCTTTTGTGCCTCTAATCACAATACACATACAGCAATACACACAGCTACACCATCACGACGCTCTCATCGACATCATGACTGACTGATAGATAAGCATAATATTCATGTCCATTCCCATGTAATCATTTATTCTTTCTTTAACTTGACTCGTGTCTCGGGACCGAAGTCTCGTTCCCCATTGTCCACCACCATATTGGGTAAAACGTTCTCCCTTGCCTCATTGCCACGTGGAACTATTGGTGAGTTAATTCCTGGCTAATATTAACCCTTATAACCTTACCCTATAATTATATACATTTATTATGTGAGACCTTTGGATATAAATTAGCTTGTTTCAGATTGAATTCAATTTAGAAATAGAGTATTCATTTAGATTGATTTTATTTGATTCATTATAGCTTAGTAATATTTAACTTCCATTGATAGTTTACCACATTGGTGCCCAGACCCGGGAATTAGCTACCAGTAAGGGATTTTAAGGCAATGAACAAGGGGACATATAACAGGATGCAGGAACAACTCTATGATAAACTGGCAAGGCTAGCCAAGCGATGGTTAGAGCCGGAATGCAGGGTCACATCGTTGTGCCTGCCTAAGTCCTGCATCCCACCCATCGTCTTTCCCCAATAATTTTCTTTTCTTCCTGTGACATATGACCTGACCTAACATTTTTTCTTGTTCAATATGATCCATTAGTAGGTATTGCTATTTAGTGTACTATTTGTTCTCCATAACATAGAAGTCCGCAGGTTGGCGTCTCTTAATTAGACTATTGATTTGCCGTTGTCCTTGTAACGTAACATTTAGATACATAGCCTATAGGCTCACATGCAAAATGGATAAAGACCATAAAGAGACACCGTCTAGTGGGGTGCTAAGCAAAGCCCCTAAAAATCAAAGGGCGGGACTTCGGGGAGTGTTAAATAGGCTAATTGTGGACTTAAACACTTTCATCACTACTGCTGATCTAGAGGAATTGGAGGCTAGATTAGATAACGTCCAGGCTACCCACGGTCGTATTACGGCTCTGAGTGAGGTGATTGTGGCTGACATGATAGAGGAGGAAGAGATAGTTACAGAGTGTGATAATCGCGCCCTCTATGACGAACCTGTCTTTAGAGCGAAGCGCCTATTACAGCGTGCTGTCGCAAGTAAGAAGGGAGGCGATAATGAGGCCCATAGAAGGGCTGACCCAAAACATACTGTACACCTCCCAAAGCTCAATCTTCCTACATTTGGGGGCAAGTTAACCGAGTGGTTAGCTTTTTGGGACGTATTTCGATCTACGGTTCATGAATCCTCTTTGGATAATGTCCGCAAGTTTCACTATCTGAAGGGACAAATGGAAGGAGAGGCCTTACATTTAATAGAGGGTTTTGCAGTAGTAGGTGGTAGTTATCTTGAAGCGGTACACTTATTAGAGTCCACATACGGGGATAGAGAGCAGTTGAAGATGGCCCATGTCGTTGCCTTGTTGGGGCTCGCAGAACCACAGTATAAGGTTGATGAGTTGACAAACTTCAGGGCAAATATGGAGTGCCATACTCGATCGCTAGATACCCTAGGGCTTACCACGCAGGAAATGATAGTCATTATCTTGCGTCAGAGGCTTCCTATGGCAATACTTGATAAGGTAAGATCATTTGAGCTGGGGGAATTCAAAACTCAGTTCAGTAAGGAGATCAATAATCTACAGTTGAACAAAGGGAGAATGTATGTGTCGGGAGGGAGTGAGAATGTGGAGAAGGGGGGAACAGTAAGCATGACAGTGGGGACTAAAGTAAAGAAAGAGGGTGTGTATAAGAAACCTGCTCAGATTCTATGTAAGCTATGTAACAACAAACATAAATGGAGTTTCTGTGTAAAATACCCGACAAATGAGACAAAACTAGCACAGGCGAGAAGATTGAAGCTATGTGTAGGTTGTCTAAGTGGGGAACATGGTAAGCAGGGACAATGTACTGCTACATACTTAAGGCCCTGTCGGCACTGCAAAGGACATCACTTTGATAAGTTGTGTCCTACTGCAGATAAAGTCAAAGACGTCAAAAATGAGGGTACTACAACTGTGGCACTAGGTAGCACGCAAGA
Source organism: Paralithodes platypus (assembly GCA_032716605.1). Taxonomy (NCBI): domain Eukaryota; kingdom Metazoa; phylum Arthropoda; class Malacostraca; order Decapoda; family Lithodidae; genus Paralithodes; species Paralithodes platypus. The sequence goes on from CM064575.1 coordinate 5,606,829, forward strand.
CACCACTATATTGCCCACAATACAGATTCCCATGGAAGGTAATGACAGTAACAAAGTTTGTCGGGTACTTCTAGATCAAGGGTCTCAACGTTCCTTTATAAAGAGGTCCGTACTAGTGGGACTGAAGCACCGAATCGTAGGGGCTGAGACTCTTCGATTACAGGGCTTCACAGGGGTTACTGATAAACAAGACTACGAGATAGCGGAGATTTCATATTTCTATCGTAAAAACCGGTACTTTATGACTTGTATCGTAGTAGACACCCTACCAGAATATGTATCTGTGGGTGTGAAGAAGGTGGAACACGCATTACGTAGCAAAGGGGTTAACTTGTCAGATCCCATGGGAAATCAGAGTGAGGTGCATGTTCTACTTGGTGTGGATCATTATTATGAAGTAGTATACCCTGGATTTAAAAAGATGTGTGGTGTAATTTTAATCCCCACTAAATTTGGATACTGCATGAGCGGAAAGGTGCATACTACACAGTCAAAGGTCCTGGTCGACACGGTCTCGATATATAGAGTCAATGTAACCGCGGCAGAGGAGTTGGGAAGGGAGGATTCCCAACCTAGTGACCCTGAGATGGCTGCCGAGTTCGACCTGGAACGACTGTGGAGATTGGATCACATAGGCATTAATCCTATGGAGACTGATTATGACTCGGAAGTTGCGCTACAAAGGTTTGACGAGTCTGTGTGCTACTGTGCCTCAGACAAGCAATATAAAGTTAGTTTACCTTGGAAGAACAGTGAGATAAGCCTGCCTACCAACTATGGTTTGGCATTAGGTCGCTTGCGCGCATTGCAGCGGAAATTGTCTAACGAACCGAGCACGCGCCAGGCGTATGACGATGTATTTCGGAGTTATGAGGATAGGGGTTTTATTGAGAGAGTCGATGTCAAGGAACCGTGTAAGAAGGGTAGGGTTCACTATCTGGCCCATCATGGGGTAAAGAAAGACAGCGTCACCACACCAATACGGGTGGTGTATGACTGTTCTGCCCACCATAAAGAAAGAGGGTGTGTATAAGAAACCTGCTCAGATTCTATGTAAGCTATGTAACAACAAACATAAATGGAGTTTCTGTGTAAAATACCCGACAAATGAGACAAAACTAGCACAGGCGAGAAGATTGAAGCTATGTGTAGGTTGTCTAAGTGGGGAACATGGTAAGCAGGGACAATGTACTGCTACATACTTAAGGCCCTGTCGGCACTGCAAAGGACATCACTTTGATAAGTTGTGTCCTACTGCAGATAAAGTCAAAGACGTCAAAAATGAGGGTACTACAACTGTGGCACTAGGTAGCACGCAAGACACCACTATATTGCCCACAATACAGATTCCCATGGAAGGTAATGACAGTAACAAAGTTTGTCGGGTACTTCTAGATCAAGGGTCTCAACGTTCCTTTATAAAGAGGTCCGTACTAGTGGGACTGAAGCACCGAATCGTAGGGGCTGAGACTCTTCGATTACAGGGCTTCACAGGGGTTACTGATAAACAAGACTACGAGATAGCGGAGATTTCATATTTCTATCGTAAAAACCGGTACTTTATGACTTGTATCGTAGTAGACACCCTACCAGAATATGTATCTGTGGGTGTGAAGAAGGTGGAACACGCATTACGTAGCAAAGGGGTTAACTTGTCAGATCCCATGGGAAATCAGAGTGAGGTGCATGTTCTACTTGGTGTGGATCATTATTATGAAGTAGTATACCCTGGATTTAAAAAGATGTGTGGTGTAATTTTAATCCCCACTAAATTTGGATACTGCATGAGCGGAAAGGTGCATACTACACAGTCAAAGGTCCTGGTCGACACGGTCTCGATATATAGAGTCAATGTAACTGCGGCAGAGGAGTTGGGAAGGGAGGATTCCCAACCTAGTGACCCTGAGATGGCTGCCGAGTTCGACCTGGAACGACTGTGGAGATTGGATCACATAGGCATTAATCCTATGGAGACTGATTATGACTCGGAAGTTGCGCTACAAAGGTTTGACGAGTCTGTGTGCTACTGTGCCTCAGACAAGCAATATAAAGTTAGTTTACCTTGGAAGAACAGTGAGATAAGCCTGCCTACCAACTATGGTTTGGCATTAGGTCGCTTGCGCGCATTGCATCGGAAATTGTCTAACGAACCGAGCACGCGCCAGGCGTATGACGATGTATTTCGGAGTTATGAGGATAGGGGTTTTATTGAGAGAGTCGATGTCAAGGAACCGTGTAAGAAGGGTAGGGTTCACTATCTGGCCCATCATGGGGTAAAGAAAGACAGCGTCACCACACCAATACGGGTGGTGTATGACTGTTCTGCCCACCAAGGTCAACAGCCCAGTCTGAATGACTGCCTGTTGACAGGTCCGTCCATGGTGTCGGACCTGTCCCAACATCTATTGCGGTTTAGGCTGGGAAAGTACGCCTATACCAGTGACATCGAGAAAGCATTCTTGATGGTCAAGCTAAAGGAGGAAGATAGAGATGTTACCCGCTTTCTTTGGTTCAGCGACATTAGCGACTCTGGAAGTCCCATCATAATATACCGTTTTCGGGTTGTACTCTTTGGGGCCACTTGCTCGCAGTTTTTGTTAAATGCCACAATCAGAAAACATCTAGCTGACACTCATGAGGACACAAGTAAACTATCTCGCGGATTATACATTGACAATTTGCAGGGTACTAGCGATAGTCAAGATGATTTGTTGTATGCATACTGGCAAGCACGCAGATTGTTTGCGGATGCACATCTATTTCTCCGCGAGTGGGTTACTAATAGTGAAGATCTTCAGAGTTTAATACAGGTGGATGGTACGGCATCTCTTAACCAGGAAAAGTCCAGAAATTTGGGGATGATCTGGCAACCTAAACATGACATACTAACTTTTCAAACAAGGTCTTTTGCTCAGCAGACAGGAGCGCACACAAAAAGAAGTCTGTTGAGCAAAGTTGCGCAATTTTTTGATCCTGTGGGTCTAGCATTACCTGTTACCATAAGAGCTAGGATTCTAATGCAGGAAGTTTGGAGACGTAAAATAGGATGGGATGACAGTTTGCCCGAGGACCTGAATGACCAAGGGACATTGTTGTTGAATGAATATGCCATCCTATGTACTAAACCTATACCTCGTAAAGTGGCGGCGTTCGGTGACGTTACGTTACACACGTTTTGCGATGCTAGCGCCACGGCATACGGGGTAGCCATATATGTTGTTACTTCATTTGGGGCACATTTAGTTACAGCCCGGGCCAAAGTAGCCCCGGTTAAAAAGGTAACTATCCCTAAAATGGAATTGACTGCCATGCTGCTATTAGCACATCTGGTGCAACATGTACGCGCAGCATACGAGAGCGAATTAAATATTGAAATCGTTCACGTATGGTGCGATAGTCAGGTCGCACTCAACTGGATACATAGCAAGAAGTCTCTGCCAGTTTATGTGCGGAATAGGGTAGATGAGATTAGAGCCCTTTTGCCAGACGTTGCTTATCATTATGTAAATACAAAGGAAAACCCTAGTGATCTCATAACTAGGGGTATAACGGCTAGCCAGTTAATGAAGTCCGAATTGTGGTGGCATGGTCCAAAGTGGCTGCTCCATGAAAGTGAATGGACGATATGGCATGCTGTTGGTGAGGGACTTCTGCCACTGGAAACAGTGGCAGTTACAGCCCAACCAAATGAGCCACCGGGTCCTATCATAAAGTGGGCAAGATTCGGTGACTATAATAAACTAGTCAGAGTTGTAGCTTGGGTGTTGCGATATGTATCCAATCTTAAGCTTAAAGTAACGGGCCAACTCTGCAACAGGGGTCACAACATTGATGCTCGTGAATTTAAAGCAGCTGAAGTAACTTTGATCAAATGGGTTCAAGTAGAAACCTTTTCCAATGAATTAGAATCCTTGAAAGGCTCGAATAAGACATTAATGCCTAATATAGTGCGTCAACTAAGGTTGCACCTAGACAATGGCCTCATCAGGTGTGAGGGTCGCCTGAAGTGGTCGGGTGTACCAGACGGCACAAACCGACCTATACTTATGCCAACAAGACATCACGTTACTGATCTATTGATCATACGTGCACATAGGGAAGTAAAACACTACGGGGTATGTCATATTATATCAAATTTACGTCTCATATGGTGGATACCCAGAGTTCGACAAGTAGCTCGACGCGTAGTGAGAAAGTGTGTAATATGCCAGAGACTAAAGGGTAAACCATATGCAACTGGACCAGCTCCACCTCTACCTGAATGCCGTGTAAAGCACGTAGAACCTTTCCAAGCGGTAGGATTAGATTACACAGGGGCATTGAAGACGAGGGAGCATGAGAAGGTTTATATATTATTGTTTACCTGTGCGACGTCTCGAGCGGTACACCTAGAACTATGTGATAATATGTCTAGCGAAGAATTTATGCTGGCGTTCAGACGGTTTTGTGCCCGTCGTTCATTCCCTCAACTCATTCTTAGCGACAATGCTCCCACTTATGTCCAAGCATCAAAATATCTAAAGGATATGAGTAGTGATCCTACTATCATCACTTTTTTGGGAGAGAAGAAGTGCGAATGGAGGTTCATTCCAGTTAAGGCACCTTGGTTTGGTGGAATGTGGGAACGGTGTGTCGGCATAGTAAAGTCAGGACTCAGAGCGGTTGTAGGACGTGCTCTATTAAAGAAGAGTGAGTTGACGACAGTCCTCACAGAGATAGAGGCAGTCGTGAATGATCGCCCGCTTACATATGTGTACACCGACCTGCAAGAACCACTACCATTAACGCCAGCTCACTTGCTATATGGAAAACCATTGACTGCGTTTCCATCTGATTTTCAGTCCATAGTAGAGTTAGAGGATCCCTCGTTGTACTCTGCGGTAGCGGTGTCTAAGAGATACCAGTATATATCCAGGATAATCGAGGATTTTAGGAAACGGTGGATTAGTGAATATCTGCTAGCATTGAGGGAAAGGAGTGTTACTCCCTCTGGTAGACCAACGGCCCCTACAGTTGGTGACGTTGTTTTAATTAAAGAAGATAGTCCTCGTTTATACTGGAAATTAGGCCGCGTATTGGAGGTATACAAGGGGGCAGACTCTGTAGAGCGGGTGGCGCTATTAAAGACAGCCACTGGAACTACTGTTCGTCCTATCGCACGTTTGTACGCTTTGGAGCTAGATTCCGCATTGCAATCTGAGGCTCCACCTGTTATTGCTGGGTCCGAGGATTCTCGAAGGAACGACTCACCTCATACTGATGGTGATCATTCTCGGACCGGGACGCGTCCCAGACGCGCTGCTGCTGGCGCTGTCGACTTGTGGCGTCAGAAGATAGCCTCTGGGCAACTTTAGGTTTAAGGTGGGGTTCAGGTCTTTTTGTGGGGGGAGTGTATCGTATAAATACGATAGAATATGACTCTTTTGTGATCTTGTATGTCTCTGTGACGTCACGATCTCTCCTACAGCACGACGTAGGACGAGTAGATCGTATATTATAAGATTGTAAATAAGTTAAGTTATAAAAGGCCTAATATGCTATTAAGCAATATTGCCATGGTCTTATGTAGTATATATGAATTTATCGTATATATTAATATAATTTATCGTATAGAGCAACCTAAATGCGGTACGATAATTTGGGCTCCTGGCGGTTTGCCAAGGCAGCAAGGTGTGCTTTTGAGGTACGCCAGAGCCTTCACGAACACCAACCAGTTAACATCTAATTTTCCGCCCTCAGTTGATCGTGCTTTTGTGCCTCTAATCACAATACACATACAGCAATACACACAGCTACACCATCACGACGCTCTCATCGACATCATGACTGACTGATAGATAAGCATAATATTCATGTCCATTCCCATGTAATCATTTATTCTTTCTTTAACTTGACTCGTGTCTCGGGACCGAAGTCTCGTTCCCCATTGTCCACCACCATATTGGGTAAAACGTTCTCCCTTGCCTCATTGCCACGTGGAACTATTGGTGAGTTAATTCCTGGCTAATATTAACCCTTATAACCTTACCCTATAATTATATACATTTATTATGTGAGACCTTTGGATATAAATTAGCTTGTTTCAGATTGAATTCAATTTAGAAATAGAGTATTCATTTAGATTGATTTTATTTGATTCATTATAGCTTAGTAATATTTAACTTCCATTGATAGTTTACCACACTGAATTTCCATATTTGTTATCATATCATGGAAATCAGCACTAGCTACGGTATGATCTAGCCAAGACGTTGAGCCCCATGCTGCACTGACACATGTGTAACTACTATGAGGGAGCATGAGCTGAGAAGAGATAATTAGATCATGCTCACCACAGAAGTTAGTCATATGACTAGCAAACAGAGAGTTACTCATGTCCTTCAGATTAGCATTCCAGTCCCCTATTACAGAGTAGCAGGTGGTATTTAGTTCTTGTAAAAGAGCACTTAGCTCTCCAAGGCATTCCAGGTATTGTTCTTCATTTTCATTACATTGGTAGGGCAAGTACACACTAAGAATAACTACTTTCCGTTGGATATCTTCTATTTCTATACCTGTACACCATGGTAAATTTGTTACAAGTGGTTTAACCCGGCTGTCTAAAGAGTCCCTCCACAAAATAGCTACTCCTCCCGGTGGGTGACCTGCTACTAGACCATCCATAGCATCGGTTGTCGAGACCCCAAACCCATGAAAATTATCACAGATAGTACTGAGGTTACCCAAATCCTTGTGAGTTACTTACATCTGCAATTTGTTCGGTAAATTTCTCGGTCAGTTTGCACTGATTGAGCTGGAGGTCTGTATATTAACGCAAGTATTATTTTTGTACCTTTATTATTCTTTATTAGCACAAAAGATGTGTCGACGTTCACAATTTGAGGTTTTGACACGAGGGTCGGGTTAAGACTTTCTTTGATATAAAATAAAACGCCACCTCCATTTTTATTTATTCGGCTGTTCTCAAACATTACATAACCGGAAGTGAATACTCTGCTAAAAAGTCTCTATCTTCTGTATTGAGCCAAGATTCTGTTATGCCAATCACATCATAATTTTCTGTAAACACTAGTTCCTCTAAATCTGAAAATTTATTGCGTATGCTACGAGCGTTTGCATAGAAAACCTTTAAAGTTGCGGTTTTAGAACTCGCAGAACGTTCTTTCATCGAATTTTTGGTTCTGGTCGGATCTACATTTACATTCATGGCTGTCCTCGGTCCTCGGTCGTTATCCCTGACGGTTTTGAATTTGGGTCGTGTTGGTGGAGCTTTATCCAAATTCGCGGTTCTTGACGGATTAGTATTTAATTCCTTTGTAGGTTGCCGTCCTCGCTGTCTTCGGTCCTCCTTCCTGGTTGTCCTGTGCTGAGTCTATTTCTTCTCCGAAAATCCTTCACCGCATCGTTGAGAAGACGCCCAAAACGTGCTGCTCCCACCTGGTTCAGATGAACTCCATCGTCCGAAAACAAATAGTCATCGTAGTAGAAATTGTCCCAGGTGTCGACGAATCCCACGTTCTCCTTCCTGCAGAGGTTTGCTAGACAACGATTTGTGCTGGTGGCTATGTTGTAAAATCGGCTCTCTACACCGAGCCGGGGGACGATTCCTGAGACGATGATCCTTGATCGATGATCGATGATCTTCTGTGATGACACAGAGACAATCTGTTAAAAAGGCTAGCGAAACATAGACAGGATCAAGGTCTGAAACATGAGTTCAACAGGGCCAGGAATAAACTAAGTAGGAAAATGAAATCAGCTAAAAATAATTATTTTCACAATAAGGCAGAGGAATATCAGAATAACCCAAAGAAACTATGGAGGCACCTAAAAACAACAGGCTACAGCAACAAAACAAGGGATTCGTCTAACACTAATATTGCTCTCACCATTAATGATCAGGTTTGCCACGATAAACGACAAATTTCAACCTACTTCAACTCCTTCTTCACTTCCATAGCAAACACACTTGCACAGAACCTACCTCAACCTCTCAATAAATACACGACAACAACGGCCACCTTTCGTAATTTCTACAGAGATAAAGACATACACCCGAACACATTTAGATTGCAAAATGTTACACCAAAATACACTTTTGACGAGCTGTCTAACCTAAATGTACATAAGAGCACAGGACCAGACAAAATTCCTGCCAAATTTCTACGAGATGGAGCCATTGGTATAGCAGGCCCCCTAACCCACATCATCAACTTGTCAATTAACACCAACACAGTACCTGCTGAACTGAAGGAAGCTATTGTAACCCCTCTATTCAAGAAAGGAAATAAACTAGAAGTTGGCAACTACAGACCAGTTAGCATATTATGTATTGTATCTAAAATCCTTGAAAGAGCGGTATACACCCAAATTGAACACTACCTCAAACAAAATGATCTATTCTATAAGTTTCAATCAGGTTTCAGATGCATGTACTCGACAGACTCCTGTCTCATCCACTTAACGGATCACATTCGTAAAGAAATTTCTAAAGGTAACTACACCGGTATGGTTCTTCTTGATCTACAAAAAGCATTTGACACAGTAGACCATGATATCCTATGTAATAAACTACAAGCTATGGGCATAGGGTCTGTGAACTGGTTTAAATCTTATCTTAGTGGTAGAACCCAAAGAGTCAAAATTGATGATAATATATCTGATCCTATGCCAATTAACTGTGGGGTCCCGCAGGGAAGCATCCTTGGTCCCTTACTCTTTCTCTGTTATGTGAACGACATGGAACTGAGCGTCTCATGTAAATTATTACTGTATGCAGACGACAGCGTGCTTCTGGTTTCAGGAAAAGACCCAATAAGTATTGCCGCTTCACTGTCCAAAGAACTAGCATCATGTAGTGAATGGCTAGTGGACAATAGACTATCTCTTCACCTGGGCAAGACGGAAGCCATCTTATGTGGAACAAAACGCAAACTGAAAGACATTGTGGGCTTCTCGGTCAACTGTAATGATATTCCTATAACAACAGTGTCACAAGTTAAATATCTCGGACTGAAACTGGACGCGAGTTTGTCAGGTGAAACAATTTTGGAATCTATCCTGAGTAAGTGTAGAGCACGTATAAAATACCTGTATAGACAGGTGGGATGCTTGCCCGCGGCGACCAAAAAGACCCTCTGCCAAGTGCTTGTTCAATGTAATTTTGACTATTCTGTGTCATCCTGGTACTCTGCATCATCTAAATCAGCACAGCACAAACTTCAGGTCACTCAAAATAAAATGGTTAGGTTCATGCTGAACCTAGGACCCAGATCACATGTTGGCCAGGAACAACTTCAGTCACTAGGTATGCTCAATGTTTCTGACAGGGCCAAACAAATCAGGATAACTAATGCCTTCAAAATTTTCTATGACAGAGCTCCAGAGTATCTAAAGAATGATTTTGTTAAAGCAAATGAGAGGAGTGGACATAATACAAGAAACATGATGTTTAATTTTAAGGTCCCGAGAATCCAAGGACAGGGTAAGCAAACATTCTTCTTCACTGCCATCAAAGACTGGAACAACCTACCCCAGTCAGTCCGTGAAAAGAGAACACAGTATTCCTTCAGACGTAGCCTGAAGGAATACCTGAACCGGACAGCTGCGAGAAGGGAGCACCAAGCTTATGTCTACTACTAAATACGACATAAGAGATAGACAAACCAAACTGAAATGATTACTGATTACGGATTACTGATATTTACTATAGGATGTAAGGTATCTTAAAATAACCCCCTAGAAATACTTTTTCTAAAGTATCTATTTCTTTATCCTCCCCTTTTCCCCAGCTAACCTAATCCCACAAGGACCCCAATGGAAATACGCCTAACGGCCTTATTGGGCTATCCTTAGTTGGAATTATGCAAGGCTGGTACATGTCATATTTGTAACAAACTATGTGGTACCAACTCTGTAAATTGCTGACTAAATAAATATTATTATTATTATTATTATTATTATTAACCAACTCTAAAATATTCCATTCTTATATCCGGAAAAAGAAGGTGGGTAGACCCAGTATTGGCCCACTCAAGTCTTCCACAGGTAACATCATTCACGATGCAGGGGCTATGGCGGAACTATTTGTGTCCTCCTTTGCCAGTGTTTTTTCAACATCTGCTCCCACCTCCCCTGCCTCACATCAGGTAACAGACAGTATAATTCCAGATATCAATATTAACCTTAATGATGTTATATCTGTTCTCAACAAACTTGATACGTCCTCATCGATGGGTCCAGACGGTATCCACGCCCACCTACTCAAATCCTGTGTCCATACCCTTGCATATCCTCTTTTGCTGATATACCGTGCCTCATTGGTCTCTGGAACCCTCCCTTCTGCCTGGAAGAGTTCCTCAATTGTGCCCATTTTTAAAAAGGGTTCTCGCTACAATCCACTAATGTATAGACCAATCTCTCTAACTTCCATCTGTTCAAAGTCTTTGGAACGTATTATAACTAAATTTATCTATGAATATCTTGACTCTAACAATCTTCTCAATAAGGACCAATTTGGATTCAGACCAGGCAGATCATCCGAGGACCAACTCCTTCTTACTTACAAGGACATCACCAAATGGATGGACCAGGGTTATAATGTTTACTTGATCCTGTTTGACTATTCCAAGGCCTTTGACGTGGTTAATCATGACATTCTGATCACCAAACTTTATAGCTTGGGAATTAGGGGTAGGGTACTGGACTGGATTAGGGACTTTCTCCATAACCGTATTATGCATGTCAAAGTAAATAATAATTTTAGTTCTTTCAGGGATGTGCTTAGTGAAGTCCCTCAAGGTTCTGTCCTTGGTCCCCTGCTTTTCCTCATATTTATCAATTATATTACTCGTAATATTAATTCGTCTACCAAAATATATGCTGATGATTTGACCCTGTATGTAAAAATCAAATATGATAACCTCTTAAATTTTCTTAATTGTATGTTTGCTTGCCAGTCTGATATAGACGTGCTTGCTAAGGTCTCTAAATCCTGGGGCCTAACGATGAACCCAGATAAATGTGTCCACCTAAGATTTTGTAGGAAAGAAATTGATTGGGATGACCTGGGTCATTCTGGCAGATACTATCTTGACAACTCCTTAATCCCTATTAGAGACTCTGCATCCGATCTAGGAATTGTAATCGATTCCTCCCTTAAGTTTCATACACACATCTCTAATATTGTCCACAAGGCTGGAGGACTCGCCCATAGTATCCTAAGGTCAACTGTCAACCGGGATGCCTCCTTTATGATGCCACTATTTATTTCCCATATTCGTCCCATATTAGAATATTCTTCCTCTCTGTGGAACCTTGGGTATTTGGGGGACCTAAGACTACTGGAGTCTGTTCAGAGACGCTGGACTAAATCTATTGGGGGTCTCGAGAATCTTGATTATGGTGAGAGATTGAGGATATTAAACCTATTTTCCATTAAGGGTAGACTTTTTAGGCATGACATAATTAAGTACTGGCAAATATTTCACGGTCTCTGCTCAATTTACTCCTGAAGATGTTTTTGATCGTCCCCAATATTTTGCAACCAGGGGTCACCCATATAAAATTGCTCACTCGAGATGCCAGCTGGAAATAAGAAAAATATTTTTTAATCTTAGATATGTGTCTGTGGAACTCTTTGCCCACATAATTGGTATCCCTGACTAACATATTATCTTTCAAGGCTGCCCTTTCCGACTATCTTGCAGGAGTTTTATATGAATATTCATGATTTTGTTCTCGATGTCACACCTTCTGGCCTCCTCAACCACTTATACTTGTACCTTGTTTGTTAACGTAGCTGCTTATGATGCACTTTCCAGTCCATAGATTTCTATACTCCCTGTTTTTACCACAAATTTTAAATTATCTTTGGGCTGGCGCATCAGCAGTGTGTGGCTTCCGTGGACCCTGACCTACCACTTAGCTCTGGGGTCTGGGAAGCCCACCAGGTAAGAATTAATTCATTTATCTAGCAATATTTTCTTTTCTATCTAGTGGCTCGCTGGTGTAGTGACTAGCGTCTTGGACTTCCACCCAGAAAGCCCAGTCCTTAGCTGGCTTAGCATGCGCTAGCACTATTATTATTATTATTATCATCTAATTATTACAGAGTTTTGAAGTATGTAATATGTATTACATGAAGCAATACATCGAGGAACCTACAAGAGGCAACAACACACTGGACTTACTATTTGGCAACAACTTCGACCTGGTACACTCGTACGAAACTGTAAAAACTATAATGTCCGACCACAGCCTCATCAAAGTTAGAACCCCCACACCAGCCACACCACCAAAAAGATGTCAACAGGAATCAAGCCAAATCCCCTGCACCTCTCTGAAAGATCTCAACTTCTACAGCAAAGATATAGACTGGGACAGACTGAGAGCAGAACTGGCAGTAACTGATTGGAGGGCACTATTCGAAGATAAAAACGTCGACGAAACTCTCAGTATCCTCCAGAAACAATGTCTGGAGACATGCAAAAACACCATACCACCCAAATCAAGCAGGAAGCAGATAAAACAGATTCCCAGAGATAGAAAAATACTAATGAAGAAAAGGACGTACTTGAGAGCCAGGCAAAGGAAGACCAGCCATGCGCACACTATCACCAAACTACAAGAAGAGCTCGATGAAGTTGAACGAAAACTCATCCAGTCACACCAAGAGCAAAGAACACGTGAAGAACTCCAAGCAGTTGCAAACATACGAGTAAATAGCAAATTCTTCTATGCATACGCAAAAAGGAGACTCAGGAACACCTCAACAATAGGACCACTTGCAAAACCTACGGGCGAACTTGAGAGTGACCCAACCGAAATGGCCAAGATACTCAAACAGCAGTACGAAAGTGTCTTCAGCCCGCCAAATGAAGACAAGAAAATCGATAATGCAACGACCTTCTTTGACAACGCTCCTGGGACACTACATCAACTCTCCTCGGTAACAGTATCAACAGAGGACATAATAGCAGCCATCGACAAGATTGGACCAAACTCTGCGGCAGGACCAGACGGCTTTCATGCCCAACTGCTAAAAAAATGCAAACATCAGCTAGCCTTGCCTCTAAAACTGCTGTGGAGCAAGTCCCTCCAAACTGGATATGTACCACAATCCCTAAAAGAAGGTACCGTCACACCAATACACAAAGGGGGTAGTAAAGGCATAGCCAAAAATTACAGACCAGTGGTGCTGACGTCACATCTTATTAAAATCATAGAAAGAACAATACGAGCTAAGATGGTCAGCTACCTGGAAGATAACGAGGCATTCAACGAGGGTCAACATGGCCGCTCCTGCCTTTCACAACTACTATCACACTACGACAAAATCCTACAGGATATTCAAGACGGAGAAAATGTAGACGTCATATATCTAGATTTCGCCAAAGCTTTTGACAAGGTGGACCATGTCAAGTAGGTGGTATAAGTAAACAAATGGCTTGTGTTCACTCATTTAATAAGAGGTAGTCCTCAAGGTGCTTGAGCCTAGGCTGACTCTAAACACAACTGGGTGGATGGTTCTTTTGTGGTTACTCCTAACATAATAATACTGAATACAGAAGGTTGATAATAATAACAATACTAATGATAACAATAGTAATAATAATAATAGAATAAGTTATAGTAATTAATATCTGTTAGCTAAGATAATTAATGAATAGCTATATAACATTACATCCCCCTTTCACAGTAACTTGAATATATAGGTAATTAATTGAGAAACAATAATGCTTTCCTTGTTATACATTTTTAAGAACGTATGCCTATATTACACATACACACAGCAAAAAGGAAACAGTTAGCTTAGGAAACAATGATCATCATACTAAATGTAATGAAATATAGTTAGCCATTTATGTTATTGAAGGTTTAGCATATAATATAGGGATATAAGAAACTCCTAGACTACATATATTTATTAGTTATTTTGTTTAGAACTGTAATACTAAGGATTGTTGTTGTTACAGGATGTGATGTACCGGACCTCAATTGTTTGTACAATAACCACAATACTAATCAAGCTGGTTTCACTACAATTTATTGTACAAACAATTAACAAGTGGACATGGAGCGGTTCTTACGACCAGAGAGGTTCGACACAGACCCAAACTCCACCACTGCAGCTAAGGAATGGCACCACTGGCTCAGGACCTTTAACAACTTCTCAAAGGCCATACAACAGAATACTCCCACTGCAGACAGACTTGTACTTCTGACAAATTACATCGCCCCGCAAGTATATGACTATATTGCTGACTGTAAAACCTATGAGGCTGCCGAGGAAACCCTAACTAACTTGTATATCAAACCTAAAAATGAAATATTTGCCAGGCATGTACTAGCAACTCGATGCCAAGAACCTGGTGAGTCACTGGATCAGTTCTTACAGGCACTAAAACTTCTTGCCAAAGACTGTCAGTTCAAGGCTGTGACGGCAGTGGAAGCCTGTGACAACTATGTTAGAGATACCTTTATTAACGGGATAGTTTCTCGTACGATACGGCAACGTTTATTAGAGAACAAAACCTTGGATCTGCAAACTGCATATGAACAAGCCCACACTTTAGAAATGGCTCAGAAAAATTCTGCCTCTTATATGCACCCAGAGTCAATAAATGCTGCAGTATCACTAAGCAAACTAGGCATAGATACAGATGAACAAGAAAGAGTCCAACATCTACAACAACAACAACTAGAAAGAGTAGAAAAGAATGCTGATCCAGTGAGTGCAGCTACTTCCAGTGCTTCCCGGTGTTTCTTTTGTGGATACAGCTGGCATCCACGTAGTCAGTGCCCAGCAAGAGAGGCTTTGTGTATGAACTGCAAGAAAAAGGGACATTACGCTAAGGTATGCCGAGCTTCTAGTCGTAAACAGACAAATACTGCTTCCACCTCTCACCATTCAGCTGCAATGCTTGCTACTCTAGCTGGAACTTCTCTTTCGTGTCTTAAAAAATCTGTGAGCAGCTCAAAAATTAATGGCATAGCAGTTACTACCCTAATTGATACAGGTAGCTCCGATAATTTTATCCATAATAATATCGTGCAGCAGAACAAGCTAACAATCTATCCTGACAACGGTGAGGTTTCCATGGCAGATGTATCACATTCTTCTAAAATCCTGGGCCACTGCAATGTTAACCTAGAGCTTCAGGGAGAAACTTATTCCAATGTTAAACTCAAAGTCCTTCCCAGTTTATGTAGTGACGTGATTTTAGGCCATGATTTCCTACAACAACATTCTTCATTAGAGATGGCCTTTGGGGGATCAAGACCACCCCTCAAGATATGTGGATTAACAGCTGTAAAAGTACCTGCTCCATCGCTGTTTAGAAACTTGGCACCAGACTGCAGGCCTATCGCTGTGAAATCCAGGAGATACACAGAAACAGACAAGAAATTCATACAAGCTGAAACTGTACGCATGCTGAAAGAAGGAATCATCAGACCTAGTAATTCTCCTTAGAGAGCTCAAGTACTGGTAACCTCAGGGAAAAATCACAAGAAAAGAATGGTTATAGATTACTCGCAGATCATAAACCGGTACACAGAGCTGGATGCCTACCCCTTACCACGTATTGATGAGATGGTGAATGATGTTGCTAGGTTTAGAGTGTACAGTACATTGAATTTGAGAAGTGCATACCATCAAGTGGAGATAAAAGAAGAGGAGAAACCTTACACAGCATTTGAAGCAGGAGGAAAGCTTTATGAATTTAATCGTATCCCTTTCGGAGTGACAAATGGAGTGGCCAGTTTCCAAAGAGTTATTGATGAAATCCTTGAAAAAGAAAGTCTGAAGGGTACATTCGCTTATGTGGATAATGTTACGGTATGTGGTGAATCTGAAGAAGACCATGATGAAAATCTGAAGCACTTTATGGATGTTGCCAAGAAGTATAACCTGACCCTAAATTATGACAAATGTGACTTTCGCCTCCGGTCCATTAATCTGCTTGGTTACTCTATAAAGGAGGGAGAAATCAGACCTGACCAAGAACGTCTAGAGCCACTATTGAAACTCCCACTACCACAGGACATGGCTTCGCTACGCAGGATGATGGGAATGCTTGCTCACTACTCTCGATGGATACCTGGGTTTTCAGAAAAAGTACAGCCCCTCTCTCATGCTGATGGGTTTCCCTTATCTGCTACAGCAGCTCAAGCTTTTGAAAATCTGATTCTGACATTGCTGATTCTGTGATACTATCAATAGACCCAAACTCTCCCTTCACAGTAGAAACCGATGCTTCAGATCATGCGATTGCTGCGACCCTTACCCAGAATGACCGTCCAGTGGCTTTCTTCTCCAGAACTCTCTCAAGTAGTGAACAGAAGCACTCATCAGTGGAGAAAGAAGCTTATGCCATTGTAGAAGCTTTAAGAAAGTGGCGACATTATCTCATCGGACATCATTTTCGGCTTGTCACAGATCAGCACAGCGTGGCATTCATGTTCAACTCTAAATCAGCTGGCAAAATTAAAAATGACAAAATAGCAAGATGGCGTATAGAACTCTCATGTTACCATTATGACATTGTGTACCGCCCGGGCTCAGAGAACATTCCTGCAGATGCATTTTCACGTGTGTGTGGAGCTACTGGTACAGATAAACTCAAAGAGTTGCATGATAACCTATGACACCCTGGAGTAACCCGAATGGCTCATTTTGTCCGAGGTCGAAATTTGCCCTATTCCGTTGAAGACGTAAAGAAAATGACAACATCATGCCCCACATGCTCTAAACTGAAACCTAAATTTTTCAAGGCAAAATCTGGATCATTGATTAAGGCAACTCAGCCCTTTGAGAGACTCAACATGGATTTTAAAGGCCCACTTCCATCTCAATCAAAAAATAAGTACATACTTACTATTGTAGATGAATACTCTAGATTCCCCTTTGCATTCCCTTGCTCCAACATGACTACTGCTACTGTAATACAATGTCTGGTGCAGCTGTTCTCTATATTTGGTATGCCAGCTTATATACACACTGTTAGAGGAACATCTTTCATGTCTGAAGAGCTAAAAGAATTTTTGTATAAGAAAGGGGTTGCAACCAGCCGTACAACACCATACAATCCTAGAGGAAATGGCCAGGTAGAGAGATATAATGGAATAATATGGAAGACTGTGATGCTCTAGCTCTCAAAACCAGGAATTTAGATGTCTCTCAGTGGGAAATGGTGCTTCCTGATGCACTCCAAACATCCGATCATTATTATGCACCTCTATAAACTGCACACCACATGAACGTTTCTTCCAGCATTCTAGGAGGTCAACATCCGGACAGACACTACCTACATGGCTCGCTTACAAAGGCCCTGCCCTCCTCAAGCGACAAGTGCGATATAGCAAGAGTGATCCTTTAGTTGATGAGGTTGAGGTCGTGGATGTGAACCCTGAATATGCCCATGTCAAGTTCCCAGATGGCAGAATTACTACAGTTTCCTTAAGGCACCTTGCTCCCATGGCCCCAGAGAGCAGAGAGAATGCAGACACAAACATGTCCATATCCCAACAACACCAAGACATTCCAGATGCAGAAGTGAACCTGACACCATCACACAAGGAGTTACTTAACCAGGAACAAAACTCAGAAGGATTTGCCCCACAAGAAGGTAATGAGCGGAATCCCTCTTCAACGCCGGAGATGCCGGAGATGCCGTCATCACTGGACTCACTTCGACGATCTGGAAGGAAACGGCGCGCTCCTATGTACCTCCAGGACTATACATAAATATTAGGGGGGAAGAATGTAATGAAATATAGTTAGCCATTTATGTTATTGAAGGTTTAGCATATAATATAGGGATATAAGAAACTCCTAGACTACATATATTTATTAGTTATTTTGTTTAGAACTGTAATACTAAGGATTGTTGTTGTTACAGGATGTGATGTACCGGACCTCAATTGTTTGTACAATAACCACAATACTAATCAAGCTGGTTTCACTACACTAATAAATAATTACATATCTATGATATTGAGTTATACTGTATTGTTAGTATTTATGCTGGCAGTGACCATTAGTTCCATTAATGACTGACCTTTTAATACTCTACAACATTGGTCAATCTTAAATAATAGCACTTCCTCTCTATTACGGAGAAAAAAAAACATAGCCTATAACCATGTTCTTGAGGAATAACAAAAAATAACTACAACAATCCAACCTTTAGTACTTTAAGTATACTGTAGGTATAGTCAATCAAACAAAAAAAATTCTCAATTCAACTAATGGAAAGTAAAAAAAAAACAAGAAAACAAAAAACAAACTGACAGCACAGTATATATATATCTGACTGCATTTACTCCTATCCTTACTGTAGGGTGGCACACAAATAATTATAATTTATATGGCATGCATGAAGTATACATAATTATGCTACACACTGATACTGTTGATTTGTTTTTTCATATTTATTATTCTAATGATTCACTTTTACAGAGCAGCGATCCGCCTTCACTCTTTCCTATAGCCTACAGTACACTACACTGCTTTTCTATGCCTTCAATTTAATCACCATACAATATGTTTGCATAGCATGCAAGATACAGTAGGCCTATATATATATATATAGCTTTTTAAGGGTTCACGCGTACTGGTTTCACTGTTTTACGGCCGTACCTCGTACTGTATTGGTTTTCAACAAACTCTCTTTTCCTTGGTGAAACGTCCTCAGACTGTGACAATGATGACTTCTGTGGTGTGTTATTGGGAAGACGTTTTGGTCCTGGAGTTTTGGTGTTTTTTCCTTGTAGACATGATCTTCATGGTCATGGTGAAGTGCTGCTGCTGTATCATCTTTGTGGTGATCTGAATGTTTGTTTTTCGGGCTATATTCCCAGCTCTCATTCGGTGCGGTGGTTTCTTGTATGTCTCCTAATACGCCGCATTAATACTCCACTGGGCTTCTGTATGATGTATGATCGCGGGTCTGGGCACTGGCTATGAATTCTTGCAGGGGTCCATTTTCTTGTTGTGTGATCCTGGATACGTACATCTTGCCCTGGAGAGAGAGACTGTAGATCCTTAGCGTGCTTGTCGTAATAGTATTTCTGCTTGTCTTGTCTTTGTTTTAACTGGTGGTATATATCTTCTTTGATTTTTGGTCTTGTCGTCCTAATTGGTAGGTTTCCTCTAGGTATTCTGCTGTACAGTATTTGGGCTGGACTTGGAAGGGTGTGGTCTATAGGAGTTGTTCTTAGACATAGCAGAGCCATATATGGGTCATTTTTGCTGGCAGCCGCCTTCTTAAGGGTGTTCTTAACTGTCTGTATGGTTCTCTCTATGAACCCGTTCGACTGCGGGAAGTGAGGCGAACTGGTTACATGCTTAAAACCCCATTCTCTCGAAAATTGCTTAAAGGATCCAGCTGTAAAATGAGGTCCATTATCACATAAGGCAATCTGGTATCCCGTGCTCAGAAAACACCTGCTTCATGGCATTGATTACTGCTTGACTAGTGCATGGGGTGGGCATCTTCCTGACTATTGGAAACTTTGAATAGTAGTCTGCCATAGCCAGGTACTTAGAACCACCAAACTCAAACAAGTCAGTCCCAATAGTTTGCCACGGGATATCAGGAATTTCATGTGGCATCAGCGTTTCCTTTTGTTGGGACCCTTGATATTCTTGGCATGTTGGGCAATTATCAACCATGTTCTTGATGTCCTCATTGATTCCAGCCCAGTACACACATTGTTTAGCCCTTGTGTAACGGGAAGAAATTGTACTTTCCCTTTTGGTATATGTTGTAAGGTTTGACTTAACTGTAAGACTTTTTCCCCTTCATTCACTCTTCCCTATATTTAAGGGAAATGTATCGTTTAAGAAGGGTTAATTAACCCTTGTCTATCTAAAGAGGGATTTAGCCTAGATCAGGAGGAGAACTAATATTCTCAAATCTATCTAAAATACTTTCAAGCCTAATTTATCCTTTCATCCCTTTTGTTATCCCATATAAAAATCCTTCCTTTTCGAATTTAGAGTAATGCCCCCTTGTGTAAAAAGACCGCCAATTCCTACCCAAGCGACGCCACCCTTTGTGGTCACCCTCCCCTTTTTTGGCGGGATCTCTGGCACTGGCCCTCGGCCCCTCACTGTCGTGACCCCAGGCCTACGAGAGAGACCTACCCCCCAGTCTCCGTCATCATTCCCCGCTTCTTCTCCGGACTTAGGCTTCCTTTCCCTCCATTCAGAGGGAACCAGTTTCCTGTGGGGATCGGTTTTTACACCATACCCGAAAGAGGATTAATGGAGCTCCGATCTTACTCTCAACCATCTGAACAATTTAACCAGCACACCTAAACTTCGTTAAATGCGGAAATAGCCTCACGAAAATACCATGCCCTGGAGGGGTCACGAACTCTCGACCCTTGGGTGTGAGGCAGGCACCTTACCAGTTAGACCAATAGAGATATCCCACTTGGCCTGTTCGGCTCAGGGTATTTCCGCATCCGAGGTCTGTTTAGGCTAGCCTATTTTCACTGACTTTACACCTTTTTTTTTTTTTTTTTTTTTTTTTTATAACCCAGTAAAAACATTGGTCAATATTTACGAGTACTCCACAGCTGGGATCCCACTTCCAACGGTAGCTCTGGGTTTATTTCAGATGATTATTTGTTCTTACCTATTGTTACTTAAAGTTAACTTGTGAAAAGATAGTTTAGGTATGGGTACTTGCTGAATTATTATGGTAGGTTATATGATTTTACATTTTTAATTAGCCTAGGCTACCTAACTTTCACCTAATTGAGCCCAGCTAAACTTTCAACCTCTTCACCGTTACCCCACCCGCCCCAAATTCCCCCCCCAAAGATCCCGCTCGACGAAATACCACTCCCATCCCAATCCAACCACAAAACTTTTTCCACCTTGGCTAAACCCCAAAATACTCTCTCTCTCGCCCCAAACAACATAATCAACCTCTCAACTTCAACCACTCCTCGAAATCCCATCCATGTCTCTCCCGGAAATAAAATCAGTCTAAATTCAACCCCTCTCAAACCACAACCCTGCCTGCCCAGACCCCCCCCACCATCTCCCTATCAAATCCCCACACCAAACCTCCAAACCACCCGATCATAGTAAACTCTCAACCTTCAGCCTTACTCACCCTTCCCCAAACCCCACTCACGACCACAACTCTCTACACAATTCAACCCCTCCCCAGCACCAACCTCTTCCGCAACAACAACCCCGACTCGACCTGCCCGTTTCATCTTTAAAACCCCCCTATCACTACCCCGACCGAAACCACTTAGACCCCCCCTCCAAAACTGGCCCCGGGCCAGCTCGCCCCCCGGCCCACATTCCTAACGACAAGAACTAACGGTATATCCACCCCGCCTTTCCAAAGTGAAAGTGAACCACCACCCCCTATTACCAGACCGTCACCCAGACTAACGGCGACCCTAAATACCCGCCCCCCTGATGATGATGAGGATATTATTGTACTAAATTGTTTCGAATGTTTTCAATTCCTAAGCGATTGGGCATGATTCTATAAATTTACATGTTTTCCATATACTGTATATATTATTTTTTTTCCTTAGTCATACTACTTTTCTTGTTAACCTACACTTTTCTGACTATGCTTCTTTTTACTTCACCCTTGAGGCTCGAGGACGAGCCTATAATGAAGGAGAGGGAAGTAAAATGCCCCAGAACGAGAAGCCCACCACAGAAGCCATGAACGAACACCACACAGAAACACCAAAGGAAAGGTCCACAGAACGAAAGGACCAGCTGACCGAGCCAGCCATTTCAGACAGGCCCAAGCCCGCAGGGCTAAAGAGCTCCAGGACACACCCATTTACCTTTTCTAAAACTGACCATTTTCCACACCTCACGTACACTAACCCCCTCGTGTCCTACACTCCTAACTACAAAGATGATGAATAGGAATATACATTCATATTAAAAACATGCCCTGTCCCGACGTTGAGCCAATGCCAACACATCAGACAGCCATAAATATATCTATGTATGTTCTTACATCCGAGAAGTAGATGTTATATTCTTAGAAGTTCAAACACCCACGCTTGTCCCTAGACCTCTTATATCATTTTCCATGACGAGTATAGATATATGTAACCCGTGCTCAGTCGCCCCTTGCATTGCTCCTCTAGTAACTAAGTATTAATATTAACATTCCCTAACATCTTGTCTTGCCAGACTAAGCTTCTGAAGACCCATCGCCCCATAAATCTATGTATGCAATCCTTAGGTTAAGTATTTTTATCCGCCATTGTGTTCACCTTTTTCCATTTACTTTCCACAATTGTCATACGTCTTCCCCTTGCCTCCTTCGTCTCCACAGCCCACACTACGCCAATTTATTTCGTGTCTTACACCTCTTACCCCAACCAGAGATTGTATAAGATAACCTGGTTACCAGTATCTGTCATAAGTACCCCGAAACAATAACTAAGTACCCCTACGAACTGCCGCTGTGGTTGGTATTTTATATTTAATAGAAAACGCAGTTCCCAGGGCCAACTAATAGTATCCATAACCCTCTGACTGATCACATAACTCTTTTCTTTTCCAGACTCATATACCACCCCTTAGTTGCATTCCCCGGTAGCATTTGGCTAACGTATTCTACTGCCTTTTCAAACTTCCATATCAATTGTAGCCTAATGCCACGCCCAGGGACCTTAGGGGCAAAATTTCCCTGTAGCCCTTGAATTCCCCCCCCCCCCTCTCTCATTAAGACACCCGCGCTTCTCGACTCTTGTCCGACCTAGCCTCTCTCTCATACCTCTTGAAGATCCTTGAATTGTCCGTTACTAACGCTCTCCAACCTTTTATATATATACTCCTATCCAGCCTACCTTCACTTAGTAGGCCAGAACAACATTAGAACTTTACTAGCCCCTTGCATGCCATCTATTCTCTTACAACACATTCACAACCCTGCACCCAATGGTCGTCGGTGCGAGGCTAGCCGCCCCGCCAGTAACTAACTTCTATTGCCATACTTCCAGATAAATGTGGCAGAGTTAGCAACCCAGTCTCCACCATATCCAGCAAACCCTACAATTAACAACCAGCCGAGTAAAACCAGCTAGCTAAGGCACCTTCGGTTTTGGTATTAAAGACACTCACATCTGTCTCATACACAGAGGGTTATTACAAACACTGGTGATATGGCAAGCCCCTAGCCACAGCCGCCGGACGACTATATCAGAGAGAGGGCGCCCAGCTCCCCCTTTTTGCCCACCCGAGGAGGGAGACCCCCACCCCCGCGGAGGTATACCTGGCCCCTGTTTTGACTTTCGAGTCATTGCCAGGTAGCACAGGAATTCTTCCTATCAATGAACTAACCATGAATGACTAACACCTTTACTAACCTCTATTAACCCGGGAGCTGCGGGGAGACTCTTAAGAGTTCCCCCGGCGCACTGCGGGGAGACTCTTAAGAGTCAGAGAAAAAAAAAATCAACTTTTGACATCGAAAAAAAAAAAAAAAAAAAATTTATTTTTTTTATTTTTTTTTATTTTTTGGCCCCTGGGCCATGCAAAATCTCAGTCCTCTACCTCCCCTCCTTCCCCACTTTCCTCCTCTCCTTCAGTTATCACCTATTTTCCCTGTTATTCCCTTATTCTGAGGTATATTTTCGTGCTAACATTAGAAATCCGATTGGAGGGTGTGGTCATCACTGATAGCAAGCGAGTGCAAGAGAGAGAGAGAGAGTATCGATCGACTGTGTCTCAGTGGCCTTGGGGGAAATTGGCGGGAAAGCAGTTTGCCTCACCCATACATACAACTCGCGGGCTATATCTCCGATTTTGACCATCCAAACGCTGTTTTCACTCGTTTTATTGTTGTTTCAGGTTAATACCTTTATAATCAACCCATAATAGGCGCATATGGATAAGTATTAATGCTATTAATGGCACAATGAATATTTTAGTGACGGAAACACCTCAAATACGTCAGCACAGGGGGACGTTTCCAATTACCCCCATGCGCACTTCAGAGGTTAACTCACAATAAACCATTTACCTTTCTTGCATGCTCTGATCACTAAATTAGCACCTCAGCTATACCATAGAATGAAGATTGAACAATCTAGAGAGACGCTCCTATCACAGCTGTCCCCATCCTCCTCGCAAAGTAGATCCAGTCTCTCTCCCCTAAATACGTCCAGTATAGCCAAAATAGTACCTCTTACTAAGGCTCAGTTATATGAAAATATAAAGGCTTCCTATCGCCCTGTGCCACAACAGTAAATACCATCTTACCTAGTCCCCATATCTATTGAGAGCTCAATTAAGTCCATAAGACTCGAGATCCCTACTGTCTACAGGGTCCAGAACTATTCCTCATATCTTGTATTGTGCATGCAGCCTTATATACCCAGTCAATTTAGAACTCACATTACCCAAGTTAAACCTGTAGAAAAACAGGGCATAACAGTCATGACTATGTATAATCCAATATACGCGCGTAGGCGAGACATAAGAAAGCTGGTTGAGCAATTTTCGACACCCACAGTTATTATTCTTTTTTATTTACAATATTATACAATACAAATGTATTTGTGAAGAGTATTTTATCCATTATTGTATTTATACAAATTTTGTTCCCAGACAGAGCTGCTGTTGCTGGTGTAGCTGGGGCATAAAGGAGCGGCAAGGGTCACCTCGTGACCGCTTGACCGTGTGAAAAATGAGTGGAGTCGCACTGAGAGGGGCAATTTTGCTGAGTGTTTGGGCAATTTTTGACAGAATAAAGTTATATAATTACTAATTCTTGACAGAGACAAACTTTTATAAACCTTGGCATGATATAATTGATAATCCCATCAATTTACAAACGTAAATTGGTGGGATAATTCATTTTTTTTTGTATATTGTCATTTCGATTGTAGACACGAAGTTTTGAGTGATATTTGGTATGAGCTCCTGTGGCATGGTTGGTAAGGTTGCGGACTGAAAAAACTCAAGGTGTCGTAGGGTAGTGGGATCGAATCCAAGAGGGGGTTATGGGGAAGGTTTTAATTGTCTAGAAATTTTTTGATAAATTTTTTGTTTACAAGATCATGCCATTGTATTCAAACAATATGAAATATTCATAGAATATATCATATTGTAAGAATACAATGACATGACCTTGTTTTTTTTTTGTTTTTTTATTGTTTTTTTTTATTATCTTAGTAGGTTTGACAGGATTTATTGAAACATATTTATTTTTGTACAATTCATTTGAGGTAAGAAAATAATTATATACACATTACTTTGGCTAATAACAAACATATATATTGATATACTAAAAAAATAAGGCATATTACATGTAAATCTTTGAAACTTATAAACTAAATAATGAAACATACAATTATATAATGTAAAAGCTATATCACAGGGACATCTTTGGAACTTATACATTATATAATATATATGTTACATTATGAGGTAGCGTGATCAATTAGGTCAGGTCAGGTAAGGTAGGGCGCGAGTCCAGGACAGGGCGGGGCAGGGGGCGAGTCCAGGGCAGGGCACGGGGCGAGTCCAGGGCAGGGCAGGGCAGGGCGACACTCAATAATTCTTGAAGGTGTGGTAGTCCCTGAAGCAGTCACCCAGGCAGAGTGGAACTTTGCACTCGGCGCACATTGAGGTGACTCTTTTCGTGACATGGGGTTTCCTGACACTGGAGCTGCAGACGGTGCACTGCGCCTGCCTGTGACGAGTGCCAAGCATCTCAGTGTTGATGGGGTAGTGTCTTTCGACACCCAGCTGGATGCGGTCAGGAACGTGATCCCCACGCCATGCCGTACGTCTGTGAGTGGTGGTGCCATACTTCTCCAGGAGTTGGTATGAGACGTTGTAGACGAACTCCCGGAATTTCAGCTTCTGGTTTGGGGCCATATCCTTTTTCACCAAACACAAGTTGTAGGCGTTCAGCATCGTTATATCAACTAAGTGGAGGAAGAGCTTGTGATACCACTTCACAGTCTTCCTCAGACACTCAACGCCTGACAGCTGACAGTCAGACTTGTCCACCAGGCGCATGTTTTTAGTGTAGTCCACTACCATGTCGGGCTTGTAGATTGTCTTCCTGGTTCGGTAGTGGATTTTGCCAGAATCCACCTGGGCACCTGTGTGGACGGTGGAAAGCAGGTGGACGTCTCGCTTATCCTTCCACTTCAGGGCTATCAGTTTCCCACACTTCTCGAGCTGCTTGTATTTCTGCCCCTTTCGTCGCCTTCTTCGCACATGCCTCTCGCGGTGTTCCTGGGCCAGGTCGTCTTCTGAAGGTGTGTCACTGGAGGAGGCATCTGTGAGAGGAATGACATCACCTGTGAACTTTGGCATAAACTTTCTTGTCTTTCTGACAGTCCCACATGACCCCGTTTGGTTGTCATGAAGAAACTGGCAGAGAGCAGGAGAAGTATACCAGTTGTCAGTGTAGATGATGTGGCCTTTGCCCAGGTAAGGTGCCAACATTTTCCTGACGATGGCACCTGACATGCCCATGGGGTCATTGGCAGCGGCTTTCGGTATGTCAATGTCAGTGCCTGTGTACACGATCATGTCAAGCACTATTCCAGTTTCGCAGTCACACAAAACGAAGAGCTTGATTCCGAACCTATGCCTTTTCAAGGGGATATACTGCTTGAAAACAAGACGTCCTTTGAAGAGCACGAGCGACTCATCAATCACCAAATTGAGGAAGGGGTAAAAGTATTTCCTATACCTCTCCAACAACATGGTGAACACATCCCGAACTTTCCATATCCTGTCAATCCTGTTAGGATTTTCGTTGTCTGCAAAGTGCATAAATCTTAGCAGCAACAAAAATCTGTCACGAGTCATGAACTTATTGAAAGTTGGGGTGGCGATGAGAGGGTCGTGCTTCCAATAGTGTTGCAACACATGCTTCTTGATCAGAGGCATGAGGAACAACAAGGCAAAGAACGTCATAAATTCTTCCACAGTCATATCCACCCAGCCTCGTATTCTCGCTTTTGGAGAAAGGACGTCCAATCTGCCAAACACCCACCTGTAGTAGGCGTTTGTTTGGGCAACGATGTACGTCATTACCTCCATGTCGAAAAAAGCGAGGAAGAAGTCGCTTTCGTTCGCTTGATCGTCACAGGGCCAGTCGTCAGTTGTTCCTGACGTCCCAGGATTGAACTGGGGCACGTCAGGTACAAAATTGACCCCGTCAGACCAATCGAACGAAGGCAGCTCAGGGATCGGAATGTCGTCTGCGTCTTCTTCATCGTCTGAAATACCGCTTCCATGGTCGCGATACAGCACTTCATCATCATTACCCTCCTCTTCACTTGACAGACGATGCCCTTCCTCATTTTCGTCACCGACGTCGGACTCACTCCCACTGTTCACTTCCAAATCCCCCCACCCTTGGTCCCGTGCTAGGGCTTCGTCGTCGAAACCCGGGCTGCCAATGTCCTGCGAATCACCATCAAACAGCAGGGCGGCATACTTTGATGGTGTCAGAGTTTTCCGGGTCACTTTTGCACGTGCGGGAGTCTTATGGACAGGGACAGCAGAGGCGGTGGCAGGGGCGGCGGCAGGGGCGGCGGCAGGGGCGGTGGCAGGGGCAGCAGTGGTGCGTGGCCTTGATGGCAAGATGATGGTGGTGCCTGTCGCCCTTCTCTCTGTTCCTTGGGCAGGGGCGGCAGGGACACCAGGGCCAGCAGGGCCAGCAGTCGCTTTCCCAGTCGCTTTCCCTCTCCCTTTCCCCTTCCCCTTCCCCTTCCCTGTTCCTTGGGCAGTGGCGGCAGGGGCAGCTGGGCCAGGGGCGGCTAGTGGTGGTGGTGGTGGTGGTGGTAGGGGCACTGTGGCTGGCGTACGGGTTCTCTTCCCTACGCCCGTGCCTTTCATTTTTCCTGCCCCCGCAGGTTCTGCAGCCCTAGGGCGGCCTCCTGCGTCGCTGGTACCGGTGGCAGGGGCAGCCGGGCCAGGGGCGGCTGGTGGTGGTGGTGGTGGTAGGGGCACTGTGGCTGGCGTACGGGTTCTCTTCCCTACGCCCGTGCCTTTCATTTTTCCTGCACCCGCAGGTTCTGCAGCCCTAGGGCGGCCTCCTGCGTCGCTGGTACCGGTGGCAGGGGTGGCAGGGGTGGTGGTAGTGGTTGTTGTAGTGGCCTGGGTCGTGGTGGCAGTGTCCCGAAACACCAATGACCTCTGTACCTTTCTTGTGCTTGCACGTGTTTTTCGTGCTTTGGGTGCAGGTGTTTCGTCCTCCGAGCTGTAGGGCGTGTCGTACTGGTAGCTAGGATCTTTAGCAGCCACCCTCTGCCTTCCACGGCGGCTAACACCACCAGAAGGAGGGCTGATTGTGCCATCAGGGAGCGAGCGTGAGGGACGTGTGGGCTCCATGACTAGTGCGTGGTTACTGGCGCGGTGGTGCTTGCACGAGTGTGGGGCGAGCATTTGGCGGGGTGGTGTCGAGAGTTGACATGTAGTACTATACCCACACCAATTTTCAGCCGCCTGGCTATAAACGCGCGGTTTTGGTACGTGTTCAAAGGCTCTGCTCTTAAGAGTCTCCCCGCAGTGCGCCGGGGGAACTCTTATGAGTCTCCCCGTAGCTCCCGGGTTAAGAAGGGTTAAGTAACCCTTGTCTATGTAAAGAGGGATTTAGCCTAGATCAGGAGGAGAACTAATATTCTCAAATCTATCTAAAATACTTTCAAGCCTAATTTATCCTTTCATCCCTTTTGTTATCCCATATAAAAATCCTTCCTTTTCGAATTTAGAGTAATGCCCCCTTGTGTAAAAAGACCGCCAATTCCTACTTAAGCGACGCCACCCTTTGTGGTCACCCTCCCCTTTTTTGGCGGGATCTCTGGCACTGGCTCTCGGCCCCTCACTGTCGTGACCCCAGGCCTACGAGAGAGACCTACCCCCCAGTCTCTGTCATCATTCCCCGCTTCTTCTCCGGACTTAGGCTTCCTTTCCCTCCATTCAGAGGGAACCAGTTTCCTGTGGGGATCGGTTTTTACACCATACCCGAAAGAGGATTAATGGAGCTCCGATCTTACTCTCAACCATCTGAACAATTTAACCAGCACACCTAAACTTCGTTAAATGCGGAAATAGCCTCACGAAAATACCATGCCCTGGAGGGGGCACCAACTCTCGACCCTTGGGTGTGAGGCAGGCACCTTACCAGTTAGACCAATAGAGATATCCCACTTGGCCTGTTCGGCTCAGGGTATTTCCGCATCCGAGGTCTGTTTAGGCTAGCCTATTTTCACTGACTTTACACTATGTAGGGATCGGTTTTTACACCATACCCGAAAGAGGATTAATGGAGCTCCGATCTTACTCTCAACCATCTGAACAATTTAACCAGCACACCTAAACTTCGTTAAATGCGGAAATAGCCTCACGAAAATACCATGCCCTGGAGGGGGCACGAACTCTCGACCCTTGGGTGTGAGGCAGGCACCTTACCAGTTAGACCAATAGAGATATCCCACTTGGCCTGTTCGGCTCAGGGTATTTCCGCATCCGAGGTCTGTTTAGGCTAGCCTATTTTCACTGACTTTACACTACTTCACCTTCCGGGAAGCGAAAGCTCCGAACAGAGAGGAACGAACAGAGAGGAACAAGCTTGAGCCGAATCGACCGAGAGTCCGTCAGAGAGATGAACGGGAATGGTGAGACAACTTCACTGAGCGATGCTACACGCACCTACAAACTGCCCAGTTGGCAACTCGCTTGGGCGGCTGGCAACTCCACAACCCAACCCAATCGAGTCTCACAACACTCCCTGCTCTCACCTATCCTCTTCCTTGTCCTGTGGGGATCGGTTTTTACACCATACCCGAAAGAGGATTAATGGAGCTCTGATCTTACTCTCAACCATCTGAACAATTTAACCAGCACACCTAAACTTCGTTAAATGCGGAAATAGCCTCACGAAAATACCATGCCCTGGAGGGGGCACCAACTCTCGACCCTTGGGTGTGAGGCAGGCACCTTACCAGTTAGACCAATAGAGATATCCCACTTGGCCTGTTCGGCTCAGGGTATTTCCGCATCCGAGGTCTGTTTAGGCTAGCCTATTTTCACTGACTTTACACTAAGCCTACACTTGGCGATCCCTTGGTGACCCTTGTGTATTTGTTCTAGGGTATAATGTTGCATAGAGGGTGGTATAAGAATGCGTTCACCTTTCAAGATCACTCAATTTTCTACAGATAATTCATCCCTGAAAGGCCAGTACTGTCTGAGGTTACTTGCCAGATCATATCTTTGTTCTGGCCAGCCTGTGACTATGGTTTCTAATAATTTGGTGAGTATGGAATCCTTACCAGTCTCCTCTTGCAACTGTGTCCGTTTCTCCTCACTGCACTGCACCAGACTAACTTGAATGTCCAGATCAATATAGTCCTTAGTCTGGCAGGGTAGTCGAGACAGACTATCAGCAAGCAGTAATTCCTTCCCTTATATTTGATTGTGCAGTAATAGTTTTGTAACCTGAGTAGCATCCGTTGAAGCCTTGGTGGTGCAGCTGTAAGATTTTTTAACTGAATCATTTCCAGGGGCTTATGGTCACTCTCTACTACAAATGCCTTTCCATAAATGTATGTATGAAAGCGTTCACACCCAAACACTACGGCCAGAAGTTCCCTCTCTATATTTGCATATCTCTGTTCTGTGTCTGTGAGAGATTTTGAAGCAAATACTATTGGTTTCCCATTTTGCAGCAGCACTGCACCCAGCCCCCTGGTGGAGGCATCCACTTGGAGGACGGTTTCTTTCTTGGGGTCAAAATAAGCGAGTGTTACCTCTCTACAAATTAAATCCTTAATGTCCTTGAAGGCTTTCTCGTGTGATGGCGTCCATGTAAAGTCTGTATTTTTCTTAAGTAAATCACGCATAACAGCTGTGTGGTCTGATAGCTTGGGTATAAAAGGTGACATTTATGTGACAATCCCAAGGAACTCCTGTACTTCTGAGGTCTTTGTTGGTGCCGGGAGTTCCTCGATGGCTTTTATCTTCTCTGGATCTGCACCTTTCTCGTCATAGGTTAACCCGAAGAATTTGATGGACGCTGCTTTAATTGTACATTTCTCACTATTGAAGACTAACCCATTTTTCCTTGCGACTGTCATCAGCTTGTAGAGATTTTGATCATGTTCAGCCTCTGTTTTACCAAAAACTGCAACATCATCAGCAATGCCTATTGTACCTGGACATTGCTCAAGGATCTGGTCCATTTTTTGTTGGAATACATCCTGCGACATGACTAATCCGAAAGGCATTCTCAAGAAGCAGTATCGTCCAAAGGGTGTGTTGAATGTGGAGTACTGAACTTTCTCTGTCTAACTTAACCGACCAGTAACCGTGCTTAGCATCTAATTTACTGAAGTATTGTGCACCAGCTAGACTATGTAACAGTGTAAACCAAAGGTCTACTAATGGTGCAATTCAATATGTGAAAGATAGTAATTATGAAGACATTAAAGTGACTGAAAGTGATCTTGAGAATGCCATAAGAAAACTTAACCTAAATAAAGCTTGTGGGCTGGATGGTATATATGCAGAACATCTTAAATATGCAGATAAGTTGTTAATAGATAAACTTAGTTCTTGCATCACCAGTCTATTTACGCATGGTGTCCTGCCGGAGTCTATGATATCCGTAATACTTGTTCCTGTCATTAAAGATAAATCAGGTAAAATTACAGCAAAAGACAACTACCGCCCAGTAGCACTTGCTAGTGTGGTGAGTAAGGTAGTTGAAATGATAATGCTAGAAAGAATGTCTGCATATATTGTCACCAGCAGCAATCAGTTTGGCTTTAAGAAAAATCACGGCACAGACCAATGCATATATGTGCTGAAAGAAGTGATTGATACATACAACAAACTAAATAGCTCAATTTTCTCTTGTTTTCTTGATGCAAGTAAGGCTTTTGATAGGGTGTGTCACAAAACCTTATTTGAAAAATTAGTTAACAGGGGAGTGCCTAGCTATATTGTTAGGATACTTATTTTCTGGTATGCTAATCAAAAAATGTGTGTAAGATGGGGCAACATCCTGTCAGGCTCTTTCGCCGTAACCAATGGTGTTAGGCAGGGGGGGATATTGTCTCCGTATCTTTTCAACGTCTACATGGATGATCTTAGTCTGGAGCTGAACAAGACTCGCACTGGGTGCTGTATTGGCAGCACCATTGTAAATCATCTCATGTATGCTGATGACCTAGCCTTAATCCCGCCCTCTGGAGCAGGACTGGATAAATTATTAAGAGTATGTGAAAAATTTGGAATCGAACATTCAGTCAAATTTAATCCTATAAAGAGCAATATCATAATATTTAAATCTAACCTTCTATTGAAATCAAAGCTACCTAAATTCCATTTGTATGAAGAAATTATAGAAGAAGTAAGTAAAGTAAAGTATCTAGGACACTATATTTCATGTGATCGCTCAGATGATGAGGATATGGGTCGTCAGCGAAGGCAACTTTACATGCAGGGAAATTAAATATTAAGAAAATTTCATATGTGCACATGGGATACAAAAATAACATTGTTCAACTCCTACTGCTCACCAATGTATACAGCACAACTATGGTGGAACTATAAGAAAATTACAGTGAATAGACTAAGTATCTCATATCACAATATCATGAAAATGTTTCTGGGGCTCTCAAAATATGAGAGTACAAGTACGCTATGTGCCTATATGAACTTACACTGTTACAAATCACTCATTAGAAAGCTAACATATAAATTCATTCAGCGCCTTAACACTTCTGAGAACAGGATCATTAAAATGCTACAAACTCCAAGCATAGTGTACACCTCCAGGATCCAGGCACACTGGAGGAAGTTGCTTTATATTTAACCTTAAGTAATGATTTCAGGTCTGCTACTCTACAGAATTAGCATACCGGTACTGATCCTCATAGTGCAGTACAGTACCGATATTCCTTTTCTGTACTGTAGCAACATACTGTACCGGAAGCTAAATGATGTGAGGCATGGTACTGTACACAATTAGGACAGTGGTTTTGGTAACACAGTAGTTTGATGACCACTGTTTTTGGTTGAGGCAGTGCTGTGAACTACATGATAGCAAGCTGGGTATTATTTAATTTCTTTTTATTTTATGTAGCCTATGTACAGTAGCTTATATATATTTATATATATTTATGTTACTGTAAGGTATATATGGACCCCAGTATGGTCCCCTCTGTACTGTGTGAGTCTGAAATAAAGTATTATTATTATTATTATTATTATGTGTTATTTCCTCTAGTGTTGGAGTTTTGTGGTGGCATCTTTTTATGGCGCTGTTGAGTTGTTTTGGGTCCAGACAGATCCTTAGTTTCCCATTTGCTTTCCTGGAGTAGGTAATGCTGCTTACCCAATCTGTTGGCTCTGTTACTTTCCGTATCACTCCCTGTTTCTCCATGTCTTTGAGCTCTGCTTTGATCTCTTCCTTAAGTTGAATTGGGCATTTACGCGGTGCTTGAATAAATGGCTGGCTGTTGGGTCTCGTAACTATGTGGTATGTGCCTGGAAAGTTGCCAATTTTATCAAATTGTCCAGGGAACATCTCTTTCAGCTGGTCAGTCGACTTGATGGGCGATCCTTTATAACATTCCTCTTTACTTACTGAGCAGTGAAGGGTAATTAGGTCCAGTTCCTGAGCAGTTGGCAACCCAATGATGGCAGGGCCTGGCGATTCAACAACATAAAAGTTTGTAGGCATCCAGTTTTTCTCTCCGTGTTGACATGGTACCTTCGCAACACCATACTGAGGAATACGGGTTCCATTGTAGGCAGTCAGAATGGCTCTACTAGTGCTTATGGAGCCTTGTATTGGGGTCCCTTGTGAGCCTATGTTTTCTGGGTAGATTTCACGGTACAAGCGTAGTGGCAAGGTGTTTCCTTGAGTTCCAGTGTCGACTTTCACACGTAAATCCACCATTAGGCGTTTTTTATTTTATTTTGAGCTTTACTTGTGTATAAATTTCATCTCTTATTTTGCTGGGATTTTCTTGGTGGATGCTTGCCACTTTGATTTCTGCTAGGGACAAATCTACAAAATCCTCGTCTAGTCATTCTTCATTGCTGTCTCCAAACTCACCATACCTCATAGAGTGAATTTTCCCATGTTGACTTCTCTGGTTCCGTCCTGCAGCTCCTGTATATGGTGGCCTTCTCTTCCGAAGTTCCGTGCTCCGTTGTCCTTGGCGTACATGTTTGCTCGATCGTCCTTTGCATCTAGAGACTGGCACACCTTTTGCCAATGGTTAGGCCTGTTACACTTTCGGCATGTGGTTCCAAAAGCCGGACATTTGTTCCTTGGCTTGAATGGGTGGTAACCTCCACAGAAAATACATTCTTGGCATGTTTTGATAGCGTGGAAATTTTCTTGTATCGCTTGTGAGTTTCTAAATTGACGCAAGTGTTCTAATGCTGCTTCATGAAACCTTCCTAGATCCAGTGTCTGTGCTAGAGTTAAACTTTTGTCTTTGCTGAGTAGGTCCTTCTGTAACTCTGTGTGTCTTGTTCCTACAATAAATTGTTCAACCAGTCTGTCATCTCGCTCTTTATTGTCTCTAAATTCACATTTTGCTGCTTGTAGCTTACACCTGCACACAAAGTTATCAATGGTTTCTCCCTCAGTCTTTTTGTATCTCTGTAAGTAGAACCTTGCTATGCGAAAACTTGACTTTGGCTCTACCTAGGTTTTGAACTTTTGCCAAATTATATCGGGATCTTTTTTCTCCTCGGTACTTAAGTCCCACGAATTATATTTCTTTATACCTTCCTCACCTGCGAACAACAATATGTGGTCCACTTGTTTCTCTTTGGCAATACTCTTTACTGAGAAATACAGCTCACATTTTTGTTTAAATATACTCAATGCTCCTGGTTGGTCTGCTGTACCTGTCCAGTCCATTCTAGGTGAAAGATTGTCAGCCATTGTATCTTGTCACTTCTAGGCCTACTATACAATTGCACTTATAGACTCACAGCTCTTGGACTAGAAGAAAAGTTGTTGGACTTGGCTGAGCTCACTGAACTTGGTCTTGGTGGGCTAGGATATGAAGGCTAGGCTGTGGGCAGGAACAAGCTTGGCCATGTTTGTTTACCAGTCTCCACATCTCTACCTCTTGTGTACCCCTTATGTCTTCACTTCCATATGTGCTGTGGGTTCTTATACCGCTGCCACCATGTCAAGTAGGTGGTATAAGTAAACAAGTGGCTTGTGTTCACTCATTTAATAAGAGGTAGTCCTCAAGGTGCTTGAGCCTAGGCTGACTCTAAACACAACTGGGTGGATGGTTCTTTTGTGGTTATTCCTAACATAATAATACTGAATACAGAAGGTTGATAATAATAACAATACTAATGATAACAATAATAATAATAGAATAAGTGATAGTAATTAATATCTGTTAGCTAAGATAATTAATGAATAGCTATATAACATTACAGACCATGGGATCCTTCTACATAAACTCAAATCACTGGGAATAGGGGGAGACCTTGAAAGATGGCTCCACAGTTTCATCACCAACAGAAAACAAAGAGTCACGGTTCAAGGAAGCCTATCAGAAGCAGGTGGGGTCATCAGCGGAGTACCACAAGGATCAGTACTGGGACCTCTCCTATTCCTCATCATGATAGGGAGACATCGACAGGGACCTGGAACACTCAACAGCCTCATCGTTTGCAGACGACACCAGACTCATGAAGAAAATCACCTCACATGATGCACAGCTACTACAACAAGACTTGGACAAAATCCTGAAGTGGGCAGAAGAAAACAACATGGCCCTAAACGGAGACAAGTTCGAGCTTCTAAGGTACGGGAACAAGAGAGCAATACAAAACGACACCAACTACAAAAGTGGACAGCAAGAAATTACCGCCAAGGACACAGTGAAGGACTTGGGAGTAAATATGAGCAGTGATGCCACTTTTTCCCAGCATATTACCAAAGCCACAACAACAGCAAAACAAATAGCAGGCTGGATCCTGAGAACCTTCCACACAAGAAATGAGAGGTGTATGTTAACACTGTGGAAGTCACTGGTCCTACCACGACTGGAGTACTGCTCTCAGCTCTGGTCTCCCCAAAAAGTAGGAGAAATAACAGAAATTGAAGTCACCCAGAGGACATTCACCAGTAAAATCCATGGGTTTCAACACTTTAACTACTGGGAGAGACTCAATGAGCTGCAGCTGTACTCACTTCAAAGACATAGGGAGAGATACATCATCATCTACGTCTGGAAGATTTTGGAAAAAAAGGTACCAAATCCAAACATTCAAGAGACTCAACACCAAAGGCGAGGGAGGCTGTGCTATGTGAGGACTACGCCGGGATCAACACAAAAATCAAATCCCTGATCCATCACAGCTTTACATACAATGGAACCAGACTGTTCAACTGTATACAGCCCCTCTCAGGAACACGACCGGGGTGTCTCCAGACACCAAGAAACACTTGGACATGTGGCTGGCCAAACTACCGGACCGGCCACCAACACCAGGATACCCCAGCACCAACTCCAACCGACTTCTGGAATGGAGAGTGGAAGAAAGGGAGCTGCCTGGTCGCAGTGGAGCCCCAGCTCAACTGTGTCACTAACGGATGGAATACAACTAAGTGTAACTAAGTGTAAGTGTAATTGGTAACATTGGTAACATTGTATTTGGACTTGTAATATTCCACGAGCAAGCTCTATAGAAGAAGAAGAAGATCAGCCCATTCAAAATTCTGCAAGCGTCTGGCTCAGAGCAAGGGACAGCAACTCCACAAGAAGAAGAAGTGGGTAGAAGTGTTTTATAACTTTATTTGTTCCGTTTTTTAAGCGAATATAATCATTAATTATTCGATATTATCTGAGTAGTTCATTTGATGGTAGCATTCAAGGAGACTACTGGGTCAATATACAGGAGGCGCTACAATATAGGTAGCAAAATTCTAATGGTAGGTTTGGGTTCCTATCATCATATGCTTCATTTCTATATACTTTTTATCCCCGGGAAAAAAAAAAAAAAAATCTTGGGATTTTTCATTTATTTTCTTGGGATTTTTTGTTTTGGTCATTAACCTAACCAAAAAACCTAACCTAACCTAACCTAATAGCCCCCAAATACATTTAGGTTAGGTTAGGTTAGGTTTTTTGGTTAGGTTAATAAAAAAAAATAAAAAATCCAATAAAAAAACCAAGATTTTTTTTTTTTCCCGGGGATAAAAAGTATATAGAAATGAAGCATATGATGATAGGAACCCAAAACTACCATTAGAATTTTGCTACCTATATTGTAGCGCCTCCTGTATATTGACCGACTACGGCAAGACTTCTTACCTCTGACCGGCTATAGGCTATCCTAGTGTTTACTAGCCTATACCCCTTTGAAAGGACATTAGCCTAACCTAACAGGCTAACAACCTTACCTAACCTATCCATAAATTGTTTCTCATAACGTCGCACTAGTGTCCTTCAATATTAGGCCTATCCATTTGATTTATAGGCTAGTCCGTAGTCTGTGTTGTAGTAATTCATAAACTAGGCCTATCTGATTTAGCCTAGCCTATTTGTTTTCTTGTGTAATAGGCTAGGCCTAAACGAAACCGGCGTTACTTGAACTTCGCCTAGCCTAGCCTGTAACAAATAGGCCTATCTAGCCTAGGGTCAATGAAGTAGGCTATTATAATATAGGCCTAGCCTACTTGTTTAAGAATCTTTAGATTTTTTTCTCGTTTAGGCCTAGGCTAATAGGCCTATCCTAATCCCCAGGTATCATTACCTTTTGCCAAGATTTAGTTTGGAAAAGTTGCTGAATACATTTTAGGGCCTAATTGATGATGGCAAAATATGTTCCTTTGTAACGGTTGACCTGGTTCAGGAAGTGGGTTTTGGACACATTTTTATGGGAAATGTCGGTTATACTGATGTTTTGGACCGACAGTTAGCCCATCGATCTTTTTAGGCCTAATAGGTCCGGTAGAGCATATACATCATTGCTATACATGTTATTAACCCTCTCACGACCATATGACGCAGAGGTTGCCAGATTAGCAATACTAAATAGAGTTCTCTCACTCTTATAATTACCTCTCCAAAATTAGTTTTCTGCCCACAGCTAACTCAAAGACAACTGTAGAGGTTGAAGTAACTAAACTAAAGGTTTCTAAATACCCCTGATGGTAACAAAGGCTTTAAAGTATCCCTAATAGGCTCAAAATTGCGTCAAGAACGTGAGAGGGTTAAGAGCTGAAATGTATTATAAGGGAGAAAAAAAAAAAAAAAACGCCAAAATACATTAGGCTACATAGGCTATTGTAAAACAATAAGTTTTTCAGCCAGTACCCAACCAGCGGGGGTGTGGGGGTGGCAGCCCCCACCCATATACTAGGTTAGGTTAGGTAAGGTAGTTAGGTTAGGCTAATAGCCTAGCACATTAAAAAAAAACAGAAAAAAAGTAGGCCTAGGCTAACCCAACCAGCGGGGGGGTGGGGCCCCCACCCTTAATATTAGGATAGGTTAGGTAAGATTGTTAGGTTAGGCTAATGTCTTCCCAAAGTTGACTATTTTTATAACATAAGATATTAGGCTACCCACTCCACCCCGTGAAATCCGAGCCAGCTTTCGTCAAAAGTTGGCTCGAGTATTCACAAAATTGGGTTTTATGGGTTTGCAATTTGGGAAAACCCGAGCCAAGTTTTGATACAAAACGCAATAGGCCTATTATTGTATTTTTACGCTTTTAACCCCTCATTTTCCCTGAACTTCATAGCCCTCCCCACTAGTGGGGAGAGTGTTTTTAGATTGTTGGATAATGGGTAAATACTCATTTCAGCTCCTCTTCAGTATAAAACAACACTATATCTGAAGGAAAAATAAAAAAAACACAAAATAAAACTTACTGAAATCGCTGTCGGTCCAAAAAGTCAGGTTTACCGAAATGTCAACCCAAACAATGTTGTAGGCCCTTACACTTTACAGTAGGCCTAGGCCTATGCGCCGAAATCGGTGACTGTCATTTGGGTATTGAGGATGTTGATGGAAGTTAGCCTCAGGAACTTAGCCTATGTGCCGTTTAATATGTATATAGGCTAGCGGTTTCCTACCGTCTATTTGATGATCTGAAGACTGAACATCCGGGGGATCATTGGCCAAGAGGCACTCCAATATTAGGCTATAATGCAGAATTGTGTTTGTTACTGAACCCAGAGCTTAAGTCGGGCTCAGGGAAGCCTTCTGTTTATAATAGGCTTTCGATCCCAAATACTGTGGAGATAGTTAATCCACAGGTTAGCAATACTATTGAACCGATGGAGTGGTGTGATTCTTATGATGTAGGCCTACCACTGATGGATGGATGGAAAAGAATTGGTCCTCCGCCCCTCGTGCGGCCCATGACTGATGGGTGGAAAGGCATGGGTTCACCGCCTCCCGTGCGGCCCATGGCAGATGGATGGGACAGTTTGGCTCCAACACCCATGGCTGATCGATGGAACGATAGGGGTCCAATCCGTCCAAGGCCGCCACCTCTGTCTGTACGATTGAATGATTAATTAAAGGGAATTATGCCTGTCACTCCTGGAGTGACAGGAGTGCGAGGCCCATGGCTGGCGGGTCTGGAGTTACAGAGGAAATATAATAATATTATTACTGTGTACAGTACAGTATATAGTTTTTTATTTTAGATTTAGAATGACCCAATATCCTTATCTATGCTTTTCTGAGTATACCGAGTCTGAGAGATTCGGTGAATCTTTAGGAAAGGTTAGTTTAGGTTTTGGTGAGTTACTAAAACTAGAAAAAGAAATGGTAAAATTCTAGATCCGGTTTCAC
Source organism: Paralithodes platypus (assembly GCA_032716605.1). NCBI lineage: Eukaryota > Metazoa > Arthropoda > Malacostraca > Decapoda > Lithodidae > Paralithodes > Paralithodes platypus. The sequence continues at coordinate 5,646,672 of CM064575.1, forward strand.
AGCGAATTTAGCATTTTGTGTTTTTGTTTTTCTCAGTTTTCTTTAACCCTTGGAATCCGGGAGGCCTCATATGAGGCAAAATGCGCGGCTAAAAAGTCGCCGATATAACCATCAGAACTCGGCAACCACGCAACGTAGCGATGTCATCTCAACGGCAGTCTACAGACAAGAAAACTTTCTACAATTTGCAAAAAAATTGACTGCTCTAGGTGGTCTCAATCAGTAGCTACTGAATTATGAAGTTTGAAAATACCAAACTTCATATGAGGCCCCCCGGATCCCAAGGGTTAATATATAGTGTTGTTTTATACTAAGGACTGGCAGAAATTAGTTTTACCCATTATCCAACAATCTAAAAACACGGCCCCCACTAGTGGGGAGGGCTATGAAGATCAGGGAAATTGCGGGGTAAAAGACGAAAATAAGGGGTAATATTAGCCTAACCTAACAACCTTACCTAACCTAACCTAGTATATTAGGTGGGGGCTGCCGCCCCCACAGGGCCCACACCCCCGCTGGTTTTGTATTAAAATAATAAAAGATTGACGGTCGCCGAAAAAAAAGTCTATGAAGTCTACCGTCTACGGTATTTACTCCGCAATCTTCAGCTTTCGCTGTGGATAACAGGAGGTAAATATTAACTTTTTCACAGTAATTATAATTCCATTTTTGCCGCTACTGACCAATATAGGAATGAATTATATATGACAAATTTATAGAAGCTATAGAAATTGATGAGTGTGCTGTGAAACCGGATCTAGAATAATACCAAAGAAATTAAATATAGGCCTATACAGTAATGATTTAGGTAGCCTAATACCGGTAGTGATACGGTAGTAACACTGCCGCCTAAATATTAAAATGCGCTTACACAATACCCGGTACCGAATTTCTGAAAGAGTACCCTATCCTACTTTTAGCCTAGTAGGCCTATGGTATTGTGGGTACATTTCAAAGTTTTAGCAGTTTTTGCTATTTGGTAAGGATGGTGTTAGCGGGGTTACGTGTCGCCTTGTTGTCGCCTCTCACAGTCATGTTCGCGTCTAATTTGACTTTTTTGTGAAATTATCCCACGGCCAGCTGTTATTTGTCCTCTGCTGGTAATAAATATGATGATGACAATAAGTCATGGGGGGTGAGGGCCCGAGGGGAGCAATGCTCCCCTCACTGAATCAAATATAATTATTTTTCACATGCATAGCCGAGTTCTAATCTTTTTTCTTTTATTATTTTTTAATTAGTTTTTCGTAGTGGCATCTGCATCATAAGGACGAGTCCGTAAGTAATTATGAGCGTACGCTTACGATGAATTGGTCTCTACGCTCCGGGGCGGGTGTTTTGAACAGCTGACTTTGGAATTCAAAGAGTGCCATTATTTTATAAGGCATATCGTCAACGATTCCAAGGTCACTACTAAATATTAGGTTTTCCTTCTTCCCTTCGGGACTCAAGCCTATAATTTTTCACATGCATAGCCTATACGCTGATCTATACTCAAGGCCATAACGGAGCCCTTTTTTATAGCTTCGGCTTGGGTGCCCCTCAAATCGCCACCTTCTGCTGTAGTGCAAAGTTTTCTTAAAAATTACTTTTTCTCAGTTATAACTGAACCAAATTTAATTACCTTACACATGCATATAAATTATCTACCCTCTAGGCCAGGGATTCCCAAACTCTTCAGCTCATTGACCCCTTAATGAATTTTCAAATTATTCATCGACCCCCAAACATTTAATAATAAGAATAATATAATATGTTGTGAAAAAAGACACCTATTACATGCATATTATGATACAACAAATATGTGGAATTATAGTAGTACCTTAATATTAGTATTAGTAGAGTTAATGTCTTCATTTTGTATTTCCAAGTCAAATGGTTTAAGAATTCATTCAGGCACTTGCATTTTCTCCAGGTCTTCAAAGCGCACTTTAAAGTCTTCAATCAATTTGTCCAGGTGTGCATATGTTTCTATGTCACCATCTGAAATGCTTTCACTTTCTGCCGACTGTTGTAAGTTCGAAAAGTACTGAAAATCTCTGTGCCATTGACGCTTTAAACCAGCCTAGTTTGCCTTGGAAGCCCAGTAGAATTGTCCTGTCCTGAATAATGGTAACATCTTTACCCTGCAGACGTTTCTGTACCTCATTAAACTTTGAATATAGGTCTGCCAAATAGAACAGAGCATTCTTACACCTTTTCAGCTTTTCACATAGAGATGGGTCTACATCTTTTGAAACATTCCTCACCTAGCCATTCATAGACCCCCTAGCCATTTATCGACCCCCTTTCGACCCCTGGCGATTCATTGACCCCTTGGAAGGTCGATATCGACCACTTTGGGAACCCCTGCTCTAGGCTGTAACCGAGCCCTTTGTTTCAATTCCGCCCTGGGCGCCCTCCAAATAATCACCTTCTGCAGTAGTGCGACGCTTATCAAAATTTGCTATTTCTCGGTTATTACTAAGGTAAATTTAATGAACTTACGCATGCATATACAGTACTCGAATATATCCTTTAGGCCTTAACGGGGGTCATTTCTTAAATTTTGTTCTGGGCGCACCGTTAATTGGCGCCTCCTGCAGTAGTGGTGCAAAGTGAAATGGCCACCTGTTTGGAAATTGCTAAGGCATATTTCATAGAATTCCATATGCATAGACTCTTGCTTATTGTTCAGGCTGTAAGAGGGCACTTAAAAATACTTCGCCCTTGGCGGTTAACTAGAAGTTGATGGAAAATTTAATCGGCTGTCTTTTGGGGTCTTTGCTTTGCCAATTTTATTCACATACATGCTGTATTCTGTAGTCTGATCTATTCCTTGACCATAACAAAGTCAAATCTCCAACTTTAGTCCAGGGCGCCTCGGCGGCCTCGCTACTGTCTCCCTTCTACAGGAGTGACGTAAAATGAGATCCGATATTTCTATGTGATTAATGAACCATATATATACAGTAATGATACTACGTAAAGATACTTTCAATTAATATTTGGATGCAACATATTGGCCATGGCACCCCACCACAGGCCCCCTTCTACAGGAGTGACGGAAAGTGATAACGGTTATACAGTACTGTATTTTGGGGATAGTACTGTACTATTTTTTACTTGCACTTGTACATATTGTACATTAATCCCATCTATTTCTTAGACATAATGGTCGGAGTCCTATTTTCAAATTTTGTCCAGGGAGCTGTTGATGTCCTTCTGCAGGAGTGACAGAAAATGTGATGCAGTGTTAATAAAATACTGTACAGTACATTACGTGCAACTGCACATGTTCTTCATTACCCCCGCCAACAAAGTTGGAGGTTATGTTTTTGCCACCATTTGTTTGTTTATTTGTTTGTCTGTCTGTAAACAAGATATCTGTATAGCCTATCAAAAAGCTATGAACAGATTGTTATGAAAGTTGGAGGCAAGATAGGATATATACCAAGGAAGAAATTATTAAATTGTGGATGTGATTGGTAGAGCGCATAGGCCTACTTCCGCCAGCGTAGACGGTTCACAAAGTTGTGAACCGATGTTCACGAAACTTGGTGGGCAGCTAGGATATGCACAAAGGGAGAAGAAATTCAATTCAGAAGGCAAATTGGTAGAGCGCATACCCACGCCAGCGTAGGCGGAACAACACGCTTTCCAGAGTGCCCCTCTAATTACCTTCTTCAATGAAGTTGGATGGAGGTTACGTTTTTTACTGTTATTTGATTGTCTGTAAATATGATACAGTATCTCAAAACGTTATGAACCGATGACCACGAAATATGGTGGGCAGATAGGATATGCACCAAGGGGAGAAGTAATTCAATAGAGGCAATCGTTAGAGCGCATACCTCTGCTAGCTTAGGCGGCGGTACAGTACGCACTTTCCAGAGTGCCCCTCATTGTTACCTCTGCCAACAAAGTTGGACGGACGTTATGATTTTGCCGCTGTTTTTCTGATTGTCTGTATAAAAGATATCTCAAAAGTTATGAACCAATGACCAGATGAGCAGATAGGATATGCTCCCCAGGGGGTAAGGGGGCCTTCATCTAATGGTGGAGGAAAACAAGAATATGCCTCACGCATCCTACTGCGTGTATTACAAGGCGACTAATAGGGGGGATGGCGATAGACTTGTGGACCAACAGTATACAAACAATTCATAAGATCAGTGATGGAATATGCAAGCCCTGTCTGGGGTTCTAACCTAGCTGAAATACATCACAAGACCTTGCAGACTATTCAAAACAAAGCCCTAAATATCATTACAGGCTGCACAGTTAGTACACCTACAGATCACCTAAATCAAGAAACCAAAACCCTCGAAGTCAAACACCATCTGTACATGAGAGGCACCCAATTCCTGGCTGCAGCCTCCACAAACCAACACCACCCACTACACTACATGGCAGCACAGTCACAGACACCAAGGAATATCAAAACAACACCCAGCACACGGTATCACAAAAAATGTAGTGCAAGTTTTAAAGAAAAAAAGAGAAGGTAGTGAGAGAGACAATAGATAGAGGTAAGTGTGTAGTAATCTTTGGAGATGTGGAAGAGCACCTGGCAGATATGAAGGTAAGAAAGGAAAGGGATGTTGTGAAAGTCAAGGGGATACTGGATTACTTAGACGAGGGTTATGGATGGGTAAAAGAACTGGAGGAGGTGAGAAGGTTAGGAATATATAAGAAGGGCGAGATGAGACCACTAAGAGTGGAACTAAAGTTTAGATCAACAGCAGAAGCAGTAGCCAATGTGAGCTGGAAATTAAATTCGACAGAGCTGAATCATATAAGGGTAAAAAAGGACCTAAGTGTAGAAGAACGAGAACAGTTAAGGGAACTCCAAGCTAAGGCTGATGAAGAGAATGGAAAGTTGTCTGAAGAGCAAAAGAAGAATTTTTTTTGGAGAATAAGGGAAGGGCAAGTAAGGAAGTGGTACATCAGGAGCCACCAAGAACCGAAAGTAAGAGGAGTGATAGGGAAAGAGACAGAGAGACAAGTACGAAGTCAAAGCAAGGAGACGGAGCGAGAGATAATGCAGGGAGCAGGGGACCGGAGAGAGAGCCAGGATGTGGTGGAGAGGGTGGAACAGAGGGAGAGAGAGGGGGGAGGAGAATAGAATTAGTGGGGGAGGTGGAACTGGGTCAGGGAAGGGATGGAGGAGGAGGAGGTGAACCTGGTAGGAGGCAGAGAGGGAAGAGAAACAAGGAGGTGGATTCAAATATACAGTACTGTGCTACTACACTAATATAGATGGAATAAACAGTAAAAAGGTAGAGTTAGATAATATATTAAGAAAAGATCAACCACAGATAGTCTGTTTGACAGAGACAAAGCTGAACCAGGACTTTGACAGCAACATAGTGTTTAGTGAAGGATATAATATATGGAGAAATGATAGAAAGGGTAAAAGGGGAGGTGGAGTGGCAGTATTAGTTAAGAACCCTATGACAGCAAAGCACGTGGAGTTAAATAATGACAAGGCAGAAATAATGGCAGTTGAACTCAATGATATAGAAGGAAAAAAGCTAGACATAGCAGTAGCTTACATGCCACCAAAGACCAGAGCATGGAGGGAGTTGGAGTTTGAGGAGATGGTAGAGGATATGATTCAGTCGTTGAGAAGATTGCTTTTAAGGAAGAATCGATTGATCTTGGTAGGAGATTTCAACTGTAGTGAGGTTGATTGGGAATCGGGAGATGCAGGGCCAAATCAGAGATCTTGGGGAAGTCGGCTAGTGGAGTTGGTTACGGAAAATGTACTTACACAACATGTGAAGGAAAATACAAGAATGAGGGGTAATAACGAACCTTCTAAACTCGATCTGATTTTTACAAAAGATCCTCACGAAATTAGTGATATACAGTAAACTATCTATGTCCTGTAGGTAAAAGTTATCACCTATTACTAAAATGGAAGTTGACCTCGAGTAATGCCAATAGATTAGACAATAGCTACATAAATGACAGATTAAATTATAGTAAAGCTGATTATGTATCCTTGAAAAGATATTTAGAGGGAGTAGATTGGGATCTTATTTTGAAGGAACGGGACGTACAAGATAAATATAGTAGATTCCTCGAAATTTATAGAGTAGGAACCAATATGTTTGTCCCAAGATATAAAACTGGAAATTTTACTAAGCAGAAAGATTGGTTTAATTTGAAATGCAAAAGAGCTTTGGGTAGGCGTGATGCAGCTTGGGCTAGATTAAGAAGAAGGAACACTGAGAGTAATCGGAATAAATATAAACAGGAGAGGAATAGATATGTTAACATAATTAGGCAAGTTAAAATGAACTATGAGAAGAACATAGTAAATAAATGTGAAAGTGACCCTAGATTATTTTATAAATATATAAACAGTAAGTTGAAGGTAAAGAAACAAATTACTAAATTAAGAGTTGATGCTAGGACGTATGAAAATGTATCGGACATGTGTGAGGTAATGAATAACAAATTGGGGTCAGTTTTTACTAGAGAGGAAGGTTTTGACGAACCACAGGCGGGAGTACTGGAGAGTGGTCTTAGTAAGATTGAAATAACTAGAGATGAGCTGTTATCTGCGATGAGAGGACTTGAAGTAAGGAAAGCTATGGGACCGGATGAAGTGTCTGCCTGGGTTTTAAAGGAGTGTGCAGAGCAATTAGTGGAGCCAGTGAGGGACATAATTCAAGCTTCCTTAGATAAAGGACAGGTTCCTGTTGAATGGAAAAGAGCTAATATCATTCCGATATACAAGAATGGAAACCCTGAGGACCCTCTAAACTATAGACCAGTTTCACTTACTAGTATTGTATGCAAGATTTGTGAAAAGCTAATTAGGAAGAGATGGATGAAAATGTTGGAGAGAAAGAAAATAATAACCCCAAAGCAATTTGGATTCAGAGAAGGGACATCTTGTGTTACCAGTTTGCTATGTTATTACAGTAGGGTGATAGATGTACTCCAAGAAAGAGGCGGATGGGTGGACTGCGTCTACTTAGACCTTTCCAAAGCATTCGATAAGGTACCACATAAGAGATTGTTATCTAAGCTTGAGACGCTAGGATGTGTCAGGGGGAGTTTGCTGAAATGGATGGAGAGCTATTTAACAGATAGGGAAATGAGGACCAACATTAGAGGAACTTACTCATCGTGGCGGAAAGTTGAGAGTGGTGTGCCGCAGGGATCTGTGTTGGCACCTCTCATGTTCCTTATGTACGTGAATGACCTGCCGATAGGCATAAACTCTTACATGTCAATGTTTGCAGATGACGTAAAAATTATGAGACAAATAACAAATAAAAGTAGTTGTGAGGAGCTGCAAGGGGATTTAGATAAAATATACGAATGGAGCACCAAGTGGAAAATGAAATTTAATATAAGTAAATGTCATGTGTTAAATATGGGAAGAAGTGTGAATAGACCAAATTGGGAGTACAGGATGGGAGATAATAAAATTAGCAAGGCCGAAAAAGAAAAAGATTTAGGGTTGATTATACAAGATAATTTGTCGCCAGAGAAACATATTAACAAGCTCTTTAGCGGAATGTATGCAATGGCCGGGAATATGAAAGTTGCTCTGAACTATTTGGATGAGACCATGGTAGCGAAAATTATGAAGAGTATGATTAGACCAAGATTGGAGTATGCAGCAGTGGTGTGGTCCCCGCATCTAAAGAAGCATATTCACAAGTTAGAAAGAATCCAGAGAGCAGTCACTAGATTGGTTCCAAGTCTCAGAGAACTGCCATATGAAGGGAGGCTAGACAAATTAAATCTACCGAGTCTAAAAGAGAGGAGAGAGAGGGGAGACATGATAATGATGTACAAATGTACCCGGGGGCTGGAGAGGCTGGATAGGGAGGATATATTAATTATGGATACAGGAATAACTAGAGGCCACAGCTACAAAGTAAAAAGACCTACCTGCAAGAACGATATCAGGAAGTTTAGCTTCCCCTATAGATGTATTGACAAATGAAATGGGCTGGAGGAGGAGGTGGTAGGGGCAAGGAACATCCATATTTTCAAGAAAAAATTGGATAAAAAGTAGACTGAGAGACGGGACAACACGAGCTTAGCTCAACTCCTGTAAACTACAATTAGGTAAATACAATTAGGTAAATACAAATGCTGTCATCACTCCCTCCCTGCCCGCCCCAAGCCAGCTTCCAGAAGCACATCCATACTCATATCTCTTGCCATTCCATCCAATCACTCTTAGACAACACGCAGCTGCAGGCACGGCCTCCCAAAATCCATCTTTTTTAATCCTCCCTTCCTCGCGAGGACAGAGTGCACCTTGCCAGGTTGAGATGTGGGCACCATCCAGCTCTTCTGAACTATCAGAAGAGACTGGATATCTCCGTCGTCGACACCTGCCTAGGATGCAACACAGCACCCCATATTATTAAACACATCACATAACTTGAGCTGGACACATTATGTTAGAAGCATTGCTAAGAATGCCTCTAAAAAACTGGGACTCCTGTACAGAGTTCGAGAATTCTTCACTGACGAGCAGTTGGCCGTAATATATAAAAGTCATGTGCGTTCTCAGATGGATTACTGTTCACCTCTGTGGAGTGGTTGCATTGAGGCAGTTGGACAAAATTCAAAATAAAGCTATTAGATTAATCAATAACCCTGCAATCACACAGGACCTTCCTACATTATCCATACGAAGAAACGTTGCATCCCTTGCATTATTCTACAGATATTTTCACAGCAATTGTTCCGAGGAACTTGCTTCAATTGTGCCGCCTCTCCACATCTTTCCCCGTAGAACTAGGGCAGCTGAGAGTGCCCATGAATTTACACTTTCTCCTCCACAATGCAGAACTTCTGCTTATCAAAATTCATTTATCCCTAGAACTACTACTCTTTGGAATTCACTTCCCTCGAGTTGCTTTCCACAAACTTACAATCTACAAAAGTTTAAATCCAGTTGTTACAAACATTTTATGAATGGAGGATGCCTTTAGGCACATGGACCTTTTTGTTTTATCTGTGTTTTTCCTTCCTCCGTTCATTGTCTCTTAACCCCTCCAATCCGGAAGGGCTCTTGAACGCCCATAACAACCTCGGCCCGCGCAACCCGGAAGGGCTCTTGAACGCCCATTGCTTGCGTGCGTGCTTTCGAATGCCGCGCGTACATTTTTGGTATCATGGGACGGTAGGTGGCGCCACCAGGCGTAAACGACGCCACAGCAACAGTATCTACCCCGACGCCATCATGGACAGCACGCCAAATAGTGATTCCGCTGTGTCCGATACCGTGCTTCCTACGACGCCCTTGCTAGTTCGTCGCGCCTTACCCCGACGCCATCGCCTAAATGTGTTATCTCCCGGAGGTATTGAGACGACATTGAGACTTTATGAGCGAGCTGATGCCAAGCATAATGTTGATGATGAAGTCAGTGACGACTCCAGTAATTATAAGTCGAGTGATTATGGCCATGAGAGTGACAAAGAAGAGCAATTCCTGGGATTTGCGAGAGAACATGACAGTGATGAGAGTGATGAAGGTGATGTACCAGTTGTTGAGGAAGCTGGTTTACCTAAAGACAGTGAACTTGAGAGAGTGAGTGAGTGGGAGAGTTCAAGGTCACTCACCAAATTTCGCATAAGTGACACGACTCCAAGCCCTTCCCCAGGTAAATCGCCTTTCAAGCTACATTTGTATAAGCAGAAAATACTTGAGAAGGCGGCCGCGGCAGCTAGGGAACAAGCAAAAATACTTGGTGAGGATGAGGCTGTGAGTGAGGGTCAGCGTGGTGACCCTTCTCGTCCGCCATTGTCTCCCTTATCTACCCACGCCACCCAAGATGACCCGGATGCCCCGCATTCTTCCCCACCACCCCCACCATTGCCAAGGGTTGAGGACCCCCCACTTTCGGCCTATTTGCCTCCTAGGTCCCCCGACAGGAGACATACTGCTGCCGAAAAGGGGAAAGGTAGGAAATATACCAAAAAAATTAAGAAAAGTAAGAGAGTTTTGTTCGAGGCTCCCGCGGCGTCCACCCCGGCCGGCCCCAGCCATACGTCCCCACGGTCCTTCCCACCTGTCCCGCCTTCAACATGTCTTCCTGAAGAAGTCTTTGAGCTCGCATCACCAATACCTGGGCCTAGTGACAGTGAAACATTGCTTTCTGTCACTCGTCGCAGGCCAAGGAGCCCAGGACCTCGGGGGGACACAGCCTCACCTGCCACTCCTTCCCCACCTCGCCCACCCGCACGCCGCCCACGCATCACTGGTTCCCCGCCAGATTATGTGGGGGCCACTGATGATGAAGGGCACCTCTTTGAAGACTCTGGCCATGATTACATAGGTCCACCGTCAGGGCAAGATGACCACTCTGACGATGACTATATGGACATCGACGACCCTCGACCCATCCGCTTGGCCCGGCGTCGTGCTGCCCGCCGCCCTGGCCGACGCCCTCGCCGCCCTAGGGCGCGCGCCTCCCGAGTTGGCCGTGGGCGTGCTGGGCCACCAGCTGGAGCTCCTCGTCAGCGTAGACAAGACCCATTCTACGTTTTTCAGTGGCAAGACGTAGTTGATGAGGATGGATACAACCCTGATGTGCCAGCTTTTGATGAGGTACTGGAGGGTTCAGGCATTACCCCCAATTTTCCTGCAGGCCCCAATGCTCCACCACACGAACTATTTGAGGCCTTCTTTGATGAGGAGGTGGTAGGCTATGTTGTCAAAGAGACAAATAAGCAGCACCAATTCCAGGTCCACTTTTTGGGCAAGGTGACCAAGGGCCACATGAGGCAGTGGACCCCAGTGACTCATAAAGAATTCATGGTGTTCCTGGCACTCACCATGCTAATGCCTCATGTCAAGAAGCATAGGTTGCCTGACTATTGGATCACCAATGATCTGATATCCACCCCTGCCTTCGGGAAATATATGTCTCGCGACCGGTACCTTGATATCCTCGCAGCGCTCCATCTTGTCACCAACACCGACGTCCACCTCGGTGACAAGCTGTGGAAGATTAGGACGTTGTATGAGATGATGCGAGAACGCTTCACCTCCTACTTCAAGCCCTTCCGCAAGGTCGTCATTGACGAGTCTCTTGTGCTGTTCCGGGGAAAACTCAGCTTCTGGCAGTACATCCCCTCAAAAAGACATCGCTTTGGCATAAAATTCTTTGTGCTGTGCGACTGCCAAACTGGCTATGTCCTGGACTTCCTGGTCTACAGCGGGAAGGAAGGGCACTTGCTTGTGGACCCCCTCATTGGCTTTGGCGGAGCAGTGGTGCAAGCCATGATGGACCGCTACTTTCACAAGAATCACGTCCTCTACACGGACAATTATTACACGTCCCCCACTCTCTCACAGTACCTGCATGAGCGCAAGACGGGGACTGTAGGCACAGTACGAGGGAAAAGGAAGGGCATGCCACCTTTCCCTCCAAAGACCAAAAAAGGTGATGTGTTCAAGAAGAAGTCGGGGCCCATTCTGGCTATCCACTGGCACGACCAGCGGAAGGTCAACCTCCTGACCACCATCCACAAGGGGGAAATGGTGGAGACTGGCAAGGTGGATCGCCGCACCCAGGCCAGGGTGACCAAGCCCGATGCTGTCCTGGACTACAACATCAACATGAGGCTGGTGGACAAGTCCGACATGCAGATAGGCTTCATTGACTGCCTGCGTACCTCGTGCAGATGGTACAAAAAGTTCTTTCTGCATATGGTGGACATGTCAGTTCTGAATGCCTACAATATATACAAGCTTCGGAATGTGAACACACCCATGAAGTTCAATAGCCTGCGGAGGTTCCAAAAGCAGGTGTTGACGGAGCTCCTGGAGAAGTATGCTACGCCACAGAGGGCAGTGGCACATCCTGGGCCCGCCGTTATTGACCGCTTGCAGTGTGCTCAATACTTGATTAGGCACAGGCTTGGTTCCCTGCCTCAGAATGAATCAGGAAGAACACAGCAGAAGCGGTGCCATGTCTGCTACAACAGCAGGGTGAGGCCGAGGCCAGGTAAAAAGTCAACCATGGAGTGTGTGGAGTGCAAGGTGGCACTCTGTGCTTTAGAGTGCTTCTTTGATTACCACTCCAAGCTGGAGTTCTAATAATCATAGTGAAAGTGCCAAAGATAATGACAATATGTACAGTATATATAATGGCAAAAAGTGGAAGTAAACCAATTTATTGTTATACAAAAGTCATGTATTATGAAAACATTTATACAAATACAATTACACCATAATAATATGTGAAAGTGACACATATGTATATACCAAGTGACATTCATATGATTAGAACCTATAGAAATATAGAAATCAGTGAAAAAAGACACAATAAATTGTATATAAAACGTTTACAAATCATATAACTAAGTGAAAGTGACACAAGACCTAATATTTGATGGCCAAAGTATAATAAACACCTGTGATAACGAAAAATCAGTGCCTAATACAACAATAACCTACCTCAATTACTAATAAAATGTACGGTATCGAGTGAAAATGAGCATTATCAGTGACAGTGACACTCTAAAGCATATTTGTCAAAGTGAAAGTGACACAAGACCTAATATTTGATGGCCAAAGTATAATAAACACCTGTGATAACGAATAATCAGTGCCTAATACAACAATAACCTACCTCAATTACTAATAAAATGTACGGTATCGAGTGAAAATTAGCAATATCAGTGACAGTGATACCCTAATAAACATATTTTATATAATTGGTCTCAAAATAACTAGAAAAATATCAAATAAACATCACATTCTCAATATCAAACACTAAAATCGTCTAAGGGAGATAAATACTTTGGCGCGACGAGCGGCTAGGTGCGTCGTAGCCATGGCCGGGGCGACGCGTCCGAACGCGGGAAGAATTTGCCGCCGAAAAGCACTCGTCTTCCCGCGCTCACCATTATGCAACCAGAGGGGCTAGAGACCTCTACTCAACGCCATTCGACAGAGGAAGGTTTGTGGACCATTATTCTTTTTTATTCACAACATTACATGCCATATTCATTGACTTACAGAGTAGTTAACCTAGCCCAAAGATCGTCAAAACACCCGGTACCGCAGCACAGTTGCAAGCTATAGCCCCCTGGGCTGGAGGGTTAAAAAAAAAAAAAAAAAAAAAAAAAGTATTCTACACAATCACTTACGCCAACAACATAATCTAAATTTCTTGAGAGCCCTGTGGGAAAGCCCGATCGTGGCCATGGCCTTCCTTAGGGATTTGGGGCTGTTCAGCCAGGCAGCCTAGGGAACGACAATAACAACAACTGTACTGTACTGTACTGTACTGTATTATATTTCTGTACTGTGTATATTTTTTGTCAAATAGCCATAGATTGAGCATGTAAGCTTCTTGTGGGTATATTTGTAGCTCATCTTAACTTAAAGCACTCTTCTCCTCTCAGATAATAGCCGGCATGGGGTGGACGCACTGGGAGGCCCAAAATCTGTTCACTGCAGTCTTTAAGGTGTCTTTAATGGAGGAGAAAATACAGAAACGGCAGCAGGACACACACACCACATGTCTGAGGGGGACTAGAGTAGGGTAAATAATATGACAATTAGTTTTACACTCAGTCAGTCCGTCAGCTATTCAGTCAATAAGGTGGTTAGTCGGTTGTTCAGTCCAACAGTTATGCTCAGAGTATGTGATTCAGTCAGTTGTCAGTCCTTCACTCATCAGTCATTATCCGATCCTATCTACCAAGATATGAAAGGGGATCCTGATTACTTGTATGTAGAGAAAGGAAATGGATCAAGAGTTTGTGATTCAGTAAGTTGATAGTCTTTCACTCGGGTCAGTCAGTCAGAAGGTACAGTTGCCAAAACGTGAATGTGGGACAAATACTGTGGAAAGTTGGCTGTATGCAATCACTAACAGGTTAATGCATATTATAACTGAGGAGAAAGTGGTCCTACACACTTCAAACATTATTTTAAAAGGGTAAACTCATAATAATTACTTCAAAATATACTGTATTATATTTTTTCACCAACCAACTTCACTTCTAAACTCAATTAATGAAATCAACAAATACATGCGGCACTCCAAGGACTATACAAATTCATAAAATCTACTTTAAAATATACCGTATACAAACCTGTGGGAACATTAACTATCACTGAGGGGCTGGTGGTAAAGCTCTCCGTAGGCCAGCGCAGCAAGGTCAGTACTACCACCCAACAGCTTTGATGATGTATTTATCTGTTAATGGCTCTTAATTTTTTCTGGGACATGTTTCTCATTTTAGTAAATATAAAAGCCGTACCCCTGATCAGACATTAGCTATGACTGGTTATATTATATACGAGAGAGGTGATGTGTCAAGACAGATTATAATGCACCCACAGTCTCAGACTTGCTAGTGTGAATGAATCTGCGTGCAAATGAAATGGCTGAGATGTGTGAGAGGAAGCGAGTGGACGTCTGCTGTGCCCAGGAAATACTCTGCAAAGGGTATGGGGTACAGTGGATTGTTGGAAGAAAGAGAAGATATAGGATCTAGGGTTGAGACTGATAAAGCAAAAGTAGGAGTGAGTGTTCCGGTGGCTAAAGAGTGGGCGGAAAGTGTGCTTCAGATTATGAGAATTAGTGAAAGGCTGATTGTTTTGAAGTTGAAAGTTGGTGAACGAATTCTGAATTGTGTGCGACATGAGCTTATACTGTACAGAGATCCTGAGCGCAAGAAGGTATACATGCCCAAAAGGATGGTGTGGCTGCTGAAGAACAAGGAAGTTAGGGATAGGTTTCATAGTGAACTGGAGGAAATGAATAGAAATAAGAAGCTAGGCCTAAGTATGTAAATAGTCAATGGAATTTCCTTAAGCATAGCCTTCTCGCTGGCACTGACAAAGTCTGGAAAAACAAAGGGTCAACCCAGGAATAAGACCTCCTGGTAGTGGAACAATGAGGTAGAACATACTGTGAAAGAGAAAAGAAGATGCTTCAAACCATGGAAGAAGGGAGGCAGTAAGGAAGAATACCAGGCAGCTAAATGAACTGCCAGAAGAGTTATTTACAATGCTAAAAAAGGCATTAAGGACCTGGCCCTCGAACAAGCGTGTAACACTGACAATCCCAATGGGATCTTCAACCTAGCTAGGCGAGTTAAAAATGGCAGTAGTGATATTGTAAATGAACAGTGTTAGAAACGATAATGGGAAGATTGTGTATGCAGAAGATGAAATCAGAGAAGCATGGAAGGCACACTATGAATGCTTGCTAAATGTAGAGTTTGAATTGGATAAGGAACAGCTTAGTATCGAAAAACCAATATCTGGACCCCCTCCTTTGATAGCACCAGCTGTAGTGAGCGACACAATCAATAAAATGAAGGATGGTAAAGCTCCAGGGTGTTCTGACATTGTCGCTGAGATGATAAAAGCCTCAGGGGAGACTGGTGTCAGCTTAGTAACTGAGATGATAAACACCATTATTAAAGATGAGAAAATCCCCTGGGATTGACAAGTGAGGCAGTTCTGAACAGAGCTACCCGAGACTGGAACCACATTTTCTGTGGAGCACTCGGTCTTTAAATTTATGTATGTTCGTGTGTACTGTATAGTCTATGATGTTAAGCAAAAAGTACTCACCACAGGCTATTAGAAAGATATGAAGACTGTGAAGGATAGGAACTTGACATTATGCAGTTTATGACCAAGATATTTGTTGAACTTTAGTTTTATTGTTCATGTAGATATTTCATACTTTAGTTTTAAATATTTCTGTATATATTTCCTTTTGTGATGCAAATATAATGTTGATGTTATGGTATCAATCAGAGCTCTCTGAGTGAAGCCTATCAGAGAGTGTATACTGGTACCTAGATCATCTGTGATTTGTTAGACTCAGATAACCAGAATATCTGTTGTCTTCACGTTCACAACAACTTACGAGCAAGGACCACCAAAAATAGCCTTTCTAAATTTAAGCCAAAAACTTAATGTCACTAATTAACTCCCACATTTCTTCTGTTACAGTGTTACTTATTATGCATTTTTAATAATATTTGTTGTATGGTATTTATTCTTACTTGGTGTTCCTTGGTCTGTCTCCAACAAAGAGCCATGATGACGTTAGCACGCCCTAGAGGAGCTAAGTCAGCTTCTTTCTGAGGACCAAGTTTTCAACCTGAGCTCGCATTGATTTTAATTTAATACTGTACTGTAGTGTTTTCTGTGAAGTATTGCACCCTGCTCTGTCCTGTCTCATCTCACTTTGTCTACCTTAGCCTCCATCCCTCCTACCCCTCTGGTCCCCGTCCTGCCACGCCCCAACAGTACATGGTGATAGGTGAGGAGGAGGTTAAGGTGGCTCGTCTGCTGGGCATCACTGAGGGGCTGGTGGTAAAGCACTCCGTAGGCCAGCTCAGCAAGGTCAGTACTACCGCCCAACAGTTTTGATGATGTATTTATCTGTTAATGGCTCCTAATTTTTTCTGGGACATGTTTCTCATTTTAGTATATATAAAAGCCCTACCCCTGATCAGATATTAGCTATGACTGGTTATATTATTATACGAGCGAGGTGATGTGTCATGACAGATTATAATGCCCCCCACAGTCTCAGACTTGCTAGTGTGAATGAATCTGCGTGCAAATTAAATGGCTGAGATGTGGGAGAGGAAGCGAGTGGACGTCTGCTGTGCCCAGGAAATACTCTGCAAAGGGTATGGGGTACAGTGGATTGTTGGAAGAAAGAGAAGATATAGGATCTAGGGTTGAGACTGATAAAGCAAAAGTAGGAGTGGGTGTTCCGGTGGCTAAAGAGTGGGCGGAAAGTGTGCTTCAGATTATGAGAATTAGTGAAAGGCTGATTGTTTTGAAGTTGAAAGTTGGTGAACGAATTCTGAATTGTGTGCGACATGAGCTTATACTGTACAGAGATCCTGAGCGCAAGAAGTTATACATGCCCAAAAGGATGGTGTGGCTGCTGAAGAACAAGGAAGTTAGGGATAGGTTTCATAGTGAACTGGAGGAAATGAATAGAAATAAGAAGCTAGGCCTAACTATGTAAATAGTCAATGGAATTTCCTTAAGCATAGCCTTCTCGCTGCCACTGACAAAGTCTGGAAAAACAAAGGGTCAACCCAGGAATAAGACCTCCTGGTAGTGGAACAATGAGGTAGAACATACTGTGAAAGAGAAAAGAAGATGCTTCAAACCATGGAAGAAGGGAGGCAGTAAGGAAGAATACCAGGCAGCTAAATGAACTGCCAGAAGAGTTATTTACAATGCTAAAAAAGGCATTAAGGACCTGGCCCTCGAACAAGCGTGTAACACTGACAATCCCAATGGGATCTTCAACCTAGCTAGGCGAGTTAAAAATGGCAGTAGTGATATTGTAAATGAACAGTGTTAGAAACGATAATGGGAAGATTGTGTATGCAGAAGATGAAATCAGAGAAGCATGGAAGGCACACTATGAATGCTTGCTAAATGTAGAGTTTGAATTGGATAAGGAACAGCTTAGTATCGAAAAACCAATATCTGGACCCCCTCCTTTGATAGCACCAGCTGTAGTGAGCGACACACTTAATAAAATGAAGGATGGTAAAGCTCCAGGGTGTTCTGACATTGTCGCTGAGATGATAAAAGCCTCAGGGGAGACTGGTGTCAGCTTAGTAACTGAGATGATAAACACCATTATTAAAGATGAGAAAATCCCCTGGGATTGACAAGTGAGGCAGTTCTGAACAGAGCTACCCGAGACTGGAACCACATTTTCTGTGGAGCACTCGGTCTTTAAATTTATGTATGTTCGTGTGTACTGTATAGTCTATGATGTTAAGCAAAAAGTACTCACCACAGGCTATTAGAAAGATATGAAGACTGTGAAGGATAGGAACTTGACATTATGCAGTTTATGACCAAGATATTTGTTGAACTTTAGTTTTATTGTTCATGTAGATATTTCATACTTTAGTTTTAAATATTTCTGTATATATTTCCTTTTGTGATGAAAATATAATGTTGATGTTATGGTATCAATCAGAGCTCTCTGAGTGAAGCCTATCAGAGAGTGTATACTGGTACCTAGATCATTTGTGATATGTTAGACTCAGATAACCAGAATATCTGTTGTCTTCACGTTCACAACAACTTACGAGCAAGGACCACCAAAAATAGCCTTTCTAAATTTAAGCCAAAAACTTAATGTCACTAATTAACTCCCATTTCTTCTGTTACAGTGTTACTTATGCATTTTTAATAATATTTGTTGTATGGTATTTATTCTTACTTGGTGTTCCTTGGTCTGTCTCCAACAAAGAGCCATGATGACGTTAGCACGCCCTAGAGGAGCTAAGTCAGCTTCTTTCTGAGGACCAAGTTTTCAACCTGAGCTCGCATTGATTTTAATTTAATACTGTAGTGTTTTCTGTGAAGTATTGCACCCTGCTCTGTCCTGTCTCATCTCACTTTGTCTCTACCTTAGCCTCCATCCCTCCTACCCCTCTGGTCCCCGTCCTGCCACGCCCCAACAGTACATGGTGATAGGTGAGGAGGAGGTTAAGGTGGCTCGTCTGCTGGGCATCACTGAGGGGCTGGTGGTAAAGCACTCCGTAGGCCAGCTCAGCAAGGTCAGTACTACCGCCCAACAGTTTTGATGATGTATTTATCTGTTAATGGCTCCTAATTTTTTCTGGGACATGTTTCTCATTTTAGTATATATAAAAGCCCTACCCCTGATCAGATATTAGCTATGACTGGTTATATTATTATACGAGAGAGGTGATGTGTCATGACAGATTATAATGCCCCCCACAGTCTCAGACTTGCTAGTGTGAATGAATCTGCGTGCAAATTAAATGGCTGAGATGTGGGAGAGGAAGCGAGTGGACGTCTGCTGTGCTCAGGAAATACTCTGGAAAGGGTATGGGGTACAGTGGATTGTTGGAAGAAAGAGAAGATATAGGATCTAGGGTTGAGACTGATAAAGCAAAAGTAGGAGTGGGTGTTCCGGTGGCTGAAGAGTGGGCGGAAAGTGTGCTTCAGATTACGAGAATTAGTGAAAGGCTGATTGTTTTGAAGTTGAAAGTTGGTGAACGAATTCTGAATTGTGTGCGACATGAGCTTATACAGAGATCCTGAGTGCAAGAAGGTATACATGCCCAAAAGGATGGTGTGGCTGCTGAAGAACAAGGAAGTTAGGGATAGGTTTCATAGTGAACTGGAGGAAATGAATAGAAATAAGAAGCTAGGCCTAACTATGTAAATAGTCAATGGAATTTCTTTAAGCATAGCCTTCTCGCTGCCACTGACAAAGTCTGGGAAAACAAAGGGTCACCCCAGGAATAAGACCTCCTGGTGGTGGAACAATGAGGTAGAATATGCTGTGAAAGAGAAAAGAAGATGCTTCAAACCATGGAAGAAGGGAGGCAGTAAGGAAGAATACCAGGCAGCTAAACGAACTGCCAGAAGAGTTATTTACAATGCTAAAAAAGGCATTAAGGACCTGGCCCTCGAACAAGCGTGTAACACTGACAATCCCAATGGGATCTTCAACCTAGCTAGGCGAGTTAAAAATGACAGTAGTGATATTGTAAATTAACAGTTTTAGAAACGATAATGGGAAGATTGTGTATGCAGAAGATGAAATCAGAGAAGCATGGAAGGCACACTATGAATGCTTGCTAAATGTAGAGTTTGAATTGGATAAGGAACAGCTTAGTATCGAAAAACCAATATCTGGACCCCCTCCTTTGATAGCACCAGCTGTAGTGAGTGACACAATCAATAAAATGAAGGATGGTAAAGCTCCAGGGTGCTCTGACATTGTCGCTGAGATGATAAAAGCCCCAGGGGAGACTGGTGTCAGCTTAGTAACTGAGATGATAAACACCATTATTAAAGATGAGAAAATCCCCTGGGATTGACGAAAGTGAGGCAGTTCTGAACAGAGCTACCCGAGACTGGAACCACATTTTCTGTGGAGCACTCGGTCTTTAAATTTATGTATGTTCGTGTGTACTGTATAGTCTATGATGTTAAGCAAAAAGTACTCACCACAGGCTATTAGAAAGATATGAAGACTGTGAAGGATAGGAACTTGACATTATGCAGTTTATGACCAAGATATTTGTTGAACTTTAGTTTTATTGTTCATGTAGATATTTCATACTTTAGTTTTAAATATTTCTGTATATATTTCCTTTTGTGATACAAATATAATGTTGATGTTATGGTATCAATCAGAGCTCTCTGAGTGAAGCCTATCAGAGAGTTTATACTGGTACCTAGATCATCTGTGATATGTTAGACTCAGATAACCAGAATATCTGTTGTCTTCACGTTCACAACAACTTACGAGCAAGGACCACCAAAAATAGCCTTTCTAAATTTAAGCCAAAAACTTAATGTCACTAATGTTTAAAATTAACTCCCATTTCTTCTATTACAGTGTTACTTATTATGCATTTTGAATAATATTTTTTGTATGGTATTTATTGTTACTTGGTGTTCCTTGGTCTGTCTCCAACAAAGAGCCATGATGACGTTAGCGCGCCCTAGAGGAGCTAAGTCAGCTTCTTTCTGAGGACCAAGTTTTCAACCTGAGCTCAAATTGATTTTAATTTAATACTGTAGTGTTTTCTGTGAAGTATTGCACCCTGCTCTGTCCTGTCTCATCTCACTTTGTCTCTACCTTAGCCTCCATCCCTCCTACCCCTCTGGTCCCCGTCCTGCCACGCCCCAACAGCACATGGCGATAGGTGAGGAGGAGGTTAAGGTGGCTCGTCTGCTGGGCATCACTGAGGGGCTGGTGGTAAAGCTCTCCGTAGGCCAGCGGAGCAAGGTCAGTACTACCACCCAACAGTTTTGATGATGTATTTATCTGTTAATGGCTCCTAATTTTTTCTGGGACATGTTTCTCATTTTAGTAAATATGAAAGCCCTACCCCTGATCAGACATTAGCTATGACTGGTTATATTATATACGAGAGAGGTGATGTGTCATGACAGATTATAATGCCCCCCACAGTCTCAGACTTGCTAGTGTGAATGAATCTGCGTGCAAATGAAATGGCTGAGATGTGTGAGAGGAAGCGAGTGGACGTCTGCTGTGCTCAGGAAATACTCTGGAAAGGGTATGGGGTACAGTGGATTGTTGGAAGAAAGAGAAGATATAGGATCTAGGGTTGAGACTAGCAAATGTAGGAGTGGGTGTTCCGGTGGCTGAAGAGTGGGCGGAAAGTATGCTTCAGATTACGAGAATTAGTGAAAAGCTGATTGTTTTGAAGTTGAAAGTTGGTGAACGAATTCTGAATTGTGTGCGACATGAGCTTATACAGAGATCCTGAGCGCAAGAAGGTATACATGCCCAAAAGGATGGTGTGGCTGCTGAAGAACAAGGAAGTTAGGGATAGGTTTCATAGTGAACTGGAGGAAATGAATAGAAATAAGAAGCTAGGCCTAACGATATAAATAGTCAATGGAATTTCCTTAAGCATAGCCTTCTCGCTGCTACTGACAAAGTTTGGGAAAACAAAGATCCCAATGGGATCTTCAACCTAGCTAGGCGAGTTAAAACTTAACAGTAGTGATATTGTAAATGAACAGTGTTAGAAACGATAATGGGAAAATTGTGTATGCAGAAGATGAAATCAGAGAAGCATGGAAGGCACACTATGAATGCTTGCTAAGTGTAGAGTTTGAATTGGATAAGGAACAGCTTAGTATCAAAAAACCAATATCTGGACCCCCTCCTTTGATAGCACCAGCTGTAGTGAGCGACGCAATCAATAAAATGAAGGACGGTAAAGCTCCAGGGTGCTCTGACATTGTCGCTGAGATGATAAAAGCCTCGGGGGAGACTTGTGTCTGCTTAGTAACTGAGATGATAAACACCATTATTAAAGATGATAAAATCCTCTAGGATTGACAAGTGAGGCAGTTCTGAACAGAGCTACCCGAGACTGGAACCACATTTTCTGTGGAGCACTCGGTCTTTAAATTTATGTATGTTCGTGTGTACTGTATAGTCTATGATGTTAAGCAAAAAGTACTCACCACAGGCTATTAGAAAGATATGAAGACTGTGAAGGATAGGAACTTAACATTATGCAGTTTATGACCAAGATATTTTTTGAACTTTAGTTTTATTGTTCATCTAGATATTTCATACTTTAGTTTTAAATATTTCTGTATATATTTCCTTTTGTGATGCAAATATAATGTTGTTATGGTATCAATCAGAGCTCTCTGAGTGAAGCCTATCAGAGAGTTTATACTGGTACCTAGATCATCTGTGATATGTTAGACTCAGATAACCAGAATATCTGTTGTCTTCACGTTCACAACAACTTACGAGCAAGGACCACCAAAAATAGCCTTTCAAAATTTAAGTAAAAAACTTAATGTCGCTAATGTTTAAAATTAACTCCCATTTCTTCTGTTACTTATTATGCATTTTGAATATTATTTTTTGTATGGTATTTATTCTTACTTGGTGTTCCTTGGTCTGTCTCCAACAAAGATCCATGATGACGTTAGCGCGCCCTAGAGGAGCTAAGTCAGCTTCTTTCTGAGGACCAAGTTTTCAACCTGAGCTCATAGTGTTTTTAAAGTTATGCTTTCTGTTGGATTTTGCAGTGTGATCTAATACTTTTCTCTCTTGTTGTCCTTCCTGCCCTACCGTATCCTTCCCAACCCTACACTTCCCTCCTCTCTCCTTCCCTACCCTACCTTATCCAATCCTGCCTTCCCTTATACTACCTCATCCTCCCCCTTCCTAACCTTACTTGTCTTGCCTCATTCTATCCTATCCTATCATACCCTGCCCGTCCCTGCCTTATACTACCCTATTCCCTGTTCCCTCTACCCCCCTTCCACAGAAAATATCATGGGAACGTGGTGGAACGGTTCTATGTGTCGCTGTTGCTGCACCAGGTGTGAGGTGGGGCCAGTGTGAGGGAGGCCAGCACCACCTTCCACGTTCACTGAGGCTTCACACAGCAAACACTCTCTGCCGCTGCTGCCTTCACCTTTTGTATCTACCACTTCTGCCAGGTCAGTATTTAACACTATCTCATCCAACATTTTGGCTGTTATTGTGATACTTATATAATTATTGAGGATTTTGGCATTGGCCGTGGCATGGTCGGTAGCATGTTGGATTGCTGATCGAAGGGTTAACAGTTTGATCCTATGCCGTGCCATTGACAGACGGCAAGAGTTTGGGCAGCTCGGTCTAGCGATTCGTGGTAAATGTCCAGTTAAGGCCCTGTAACAAAGGCACGCCCTAGCCCTGTCATTCAAGGGAGTGCATAGCATTTAAAACTGCATCTTTTTTTAGCCTTTTTCGGTTTAATTTACCACCTGCCCGTCCCTGCCTTATACTACCTCATCAGTGTGTTGGTATCACACCTGTACATCCTGCTGCAAATGTTTTTTTTGCAAACAAATGATATGGATGGATCAATCTGCAGCCGTTTAAGCATGTTGGCACGGTTTTTGTACGCAGTTGAAAGTCTCGCTTCTGGAAGGCATGCCGCCGTCACTCAGGAAAGCCT
The DNA here is from genome assembly GCA_032716605.1 of Paralithodes platypus. Taxonomy (NCBI): domain Eukaryota; kingdom Metazoa; phylum Arthropoda; class Malacostraca; order Decapoda; family Lithodidae; genus Paralithodes; species Paralithodes platypus. The sequence continues at coordinate 5,670,159 of CM064575.1, forward strand.
TATGGAAGGCATGTTGCATCTGCCGAGTTAACTTGACACAAAATTCTGCTACAGTACACTACTTTGGAAAAAACATATCTGCCGATTGTGGTGCCAAGACCGCCACTATCGCCAGAATTAGATGCGGTTGAGGAAAGTTCAGAGAACTGTTGCCACTATTTGCTATGAGAAAACTCTCTCCCCCCTTGAAGGAAAAGGTGTATGCTTCATGTGTTAGAAGTGCAATGACATAAGCTTCAGAAACGTGGCCTGTCAAAGCGGATGACATCAACAGAATGAAGAATGGCGAGATGGATGTGTGGGGCCAAACTGCTAGATAGGATATCTAGTGAAGAGTTGAGAAGATGGTTAGGTATCAAGAGTATCAGTGATTAGATGTGTACTAGTAGGCTTGGATGGTTTGGACAAGTGGAGATGATAGATGAACTAAGTTGGGTTAAAAGATGCAAGTACATGCAATACATACATACAATGGTTTAGCATCATTTTTCCATTACATGCATTGTAATGGCTCAGACGGGGTTGCCTTGCAGTAGTTGGAATGTACTGTAGTACAATAAGGTCCTGCCACAACAGCACTGACCCACCAAATCATCACTGTGGCTGATGTTGGTATAGTGCTAACCGTGCCTCAGCAAGACTCCACAGAGTCCCCCTGCAGCACTTACACCTGCAGTATCTGCAACCATACCAGCCTTAACAGTATTACAAAAAGACAGCACCATAACAAGACTCTACTGTATATTAGGCAATTTGGATTATAGAACAATAAAGTCCTGCTCCAACATGCAAACACTGTTGCCGACACAGGTAAGACTCAGTCCCCTGTGGCACCTATCCGCACCCCACCAGCCTTGGCAGTGTCATACCAAGACAGTGCTATAAGATAAAGACTTTATTGCATAGTAATGGCTGTTGGTCCACAAATCTATCGCCATCCCCCCTATTAGTCGCCTTGTACGACTCGCAGTAGGATGCTTGAGGCATGTTCTTTTTTTCCTCGACCATTAGATAAAGGTCCCCTTACCCCCTGGGGGGATAATGTGGGAGCAGCTGCACCAAGGGGCAGACCAAGAGGCAGACCAAGAAAGACGTGAGATCAGATCTTACAGTCTGATCTTGAATAAAAATAATACTGACAAGTGAGGCAGTTCTGAACAGAGCTACCTAGGACCTGAGACTGGAACCACATTTTCTGTGGAGTACTCGGTCTTTAAATTTGTGTATGTTCGTGTGTATATTCTATGATGTTAAGCCAAAAGTACTCGCCACAGGCTATTAGAACGATATGAAGACTGTGAAGGATAGGAACTTTACATTACCATCCTGGTGGTGTAATGGTTAAGGTGGCAAAAATCGGTGTGTGATAACCCGGGTTCGAATCCCGGTGGATCATATATACTTTAATTAATTTCATTGGGGGTGTTTGTTGTTATGGTGAAATTAATAAAATATAGATTATGCAGTTTATGACCAAGATATTTGTTGAACTTTAAGTTTTATTGTTCATCTAGATATTTCATACTTTAGTTTTTAATATTTCTGTATATATTTCCTTTTGTGATGCAAATATAATGTTGATGTTATGGTATCAATCAGAGCTCTCTGAGTGAAGCCTATCAGAGAGTTTATACTGGTACCTAGATCATCTGTGATATGTTAGACTCAGATAACCAGAATATCTGTTGTCTTCACGTTCACAACAACTTGTGAGCAAGGAACACCAAAAATAGCCTTTCAAAATTTAAGTAAAAAACTTAATGTCGCTAATGTTTAAAATTAACTCCCATTTCTTCTGTTACTTATTATGCATTTTGAATATTATTTTTTGTATGGTATTTATTCTTACTTGGTGTTCCTTGGTCTGTCTCCAACAAAGAGCCATGATGACGTTAGCGCGCCCTAGAGGAGCTAAGTCAGCTTCTTTCTGAGGACCAAGTTTTCAACCTGAGCTCATAGTGTTTTTAATGTTATGCTTCTGTGGGATTTTGCAGTGTGATCTAATACTTTTCTCTCTTCTTGTCCTGCCTGCCCTACCGTATCCTTCCCAACCCTACACTCCCCTCCCCTCTTCTTTCATTTTTTCTACTCTCCTTCCCTACCCTACCTTATCCAATCCTACCTTCCCTTACACTACCTCATCATCCCCCTTCCTACCTTACTTGTCTTGCCTCATTCTATCCTATCCTATCATACCCTGCCCGTCCCTGCCTTATACTACCTTACTCCCTGTTCCCTCTACTCCCCTTCCACAGAAAGTATCATGGGCTGTGGTGGAACGGTTCTATGTGTCACTGTTGCTGCACCAGGTGTGAGGTGGGGCCAGCGTGTGGGCGGACAGCACCACCTTCCACGTTCACCGAGGCTTCACACAGCAAACACTCTCTGCCGCTGCTGGCTTCTCCTCTTGTGTCTACCACTTCTGCAAGGTCAGTATTTAACACTATCAGGATGGATGTAGTTTTCGGGCGTACGGTCGTCATGTTTACATAGGGCGATCGCCGCGGTTAACTTCGCGTCTATTTTGACGGCGATTTTTTTCGGTTATTTGCCCCCTGCTGGCAATATATATGATGATGACAATATGTCGTGGGGAGGTGAGTGGGGACAAAGCCCGCCCCCCCCCCCCTTCTCAACATATTATTGTATCCAATGGCATTCAAAATAGACGGGAACATGATTGCAAGCGTCCGACGACGTCATGTTTACATATGTCGATCGCTGTGGCTAAGTTCGTGTCTATTTTGGCGGTGATTTTTTTCGGATATTTGCCCCCTGCTGGCAATATATATGATGATGACAATATGTCATGGGGGGGAGGGAAGCCCCCCTCACCATATTATTGTATCCAAAGGCAGTCAAAATAGACATGAACATGATGGCAAGCGTCCGCCGCTGCTCCGCGTAGTGTAAACAAGGCTGGCGGTATGCCCGAATTCTACATTCTACCCACACTATCTCGTCCAACATTTGGCCTGTTATTGTGATACTTATATAATTATTGAGGGTTTTGGCATTGGCAGTGGCATGGTCGGTAGCATGTCGGATTGCTGATCGAAGGGTTAACAGTTTGATCCCACGCCGTGCCATTGACAGACGGCAAGAGTTTGGGCAACTCGGTCTAGCGATTAACATGTCCAGTTAAGTTCCTGTAACAAGGGCACGCCCTAGCCCTGTCAATCAGGGGAGTGCACGGCATTTAAAACTGCATCATTTAAATTTTTGAGCCTTTTTCGGTTTAATTTACCATCATAGACCCCCTCAGACTTAACCCCTTCTGTACCGGCGATGTCTTTATAATTTTTTCCTACCTGTGTTTTGACGATTTTGTGCAGTTTTAGAAGGATTTGTGGTAGTTGAAAGGGTTAAGTGTGATAGTTCGAAGCGTGTTACTTGCTGGAGGCCCCTATAAAACGGAATAAAATCGTCTAATAGTAGTTAGAATAAAATATAAAAGATGTCGTCGGTACAGAAGGGGTTAAAATAAAAGGCCCCTCAAACCTGTCAAATGTACCAGTAAGTGTTATGTATACTGTAGTAATGTGGATGGTTTAGTATCAAAGAGAACAGAGTTACGACAATATTTTAAGAAACACAAACCTAATATTGTGTGTTTAACAGAAACCAAGTTAACTACAGTAGTGATATTGACACAAGAATACTTGGGTGGGAGGAGAGACAGGGAGGGAAAGTCTGGAGGTGTCCTTATCATGATGGATAAAAAGTTTAAGGCAAGAAAAATAGATTTACAAAACACAATTGCAGAAGCTTTGGGAGTAGAGTTAGAAGACGGAAATGGAGTAAAGATAGATTTAGCAGTGTTATATATGCCACCACCAACAAAGACGTGGAGGAGAAAATCTGGAACTGATAGTTACAAAGACCAATCCGAATTTAGCGTTTGTCTCCAGCTCTGCTATAATTGCTCCTGTTTCATTGTCTTCCAATCATTGTCACTGATTAAATTGCAATGGTAGCAAGATTTTCTATCTTTACCTTTCAGTACAATCCCCATCTTGATATAATCCTTTGGGCCAGCTCTATGCAAGTTCTTTTGAGGAAATCAGTGGTCTGGTTAAACTATTTTATAGAAGAACAAAAATGGCTTTGCCTTTTCTCTCCTTCAAACACATAGAAAAGAAAACTGTCTTGGTATGGCAAGGGTGAGGCATGAATGGGTACTGTAGGGGTCTCTACTGGAGTCTTACTAAGGTGCCATTTTTGCTCTATATCAGTGTTAGCCATAGTGATTTTATTATATTTTACATGGTTCTTAACACCAATAACACACCAAAGGAAATGAATGAAAGCATGTGATTCTCCTAGGATTCGAACCCAGGATATCACATACAGAACTTACACGCTCTAACCATGAGACCATCAAGATAGTTTTGTGGCATACTATAATATGATAACGTAGTGTTGTGACATACTTTATTGTTCTACAGTCCTAGTTGCCTTATTGTGGCTTGCTGGTATAGCGTAATGCATAAATGCGCGGAATGTCGGTGTGAGTATCCTAGGTTCGAGTCCTTGGAGTACCACATGTATATGTTGATATCATTGAGTTTAGTAGTAAAGTTGGTTGATGAAAAAGTATAAATCATATGTTGCTCTCCAGGCTTATCTATAATAGTCTCAAATAAATATTGTCTTATATTTACAGAAAGAAAATGTATGGTAATTTACTGACGTCCTTGGGGCCTTCTGCTGCAGTAAAGGTAGCTGCTGGTTTATGTTTTGGGCTGACTGGACAACTCAACCACTAGACCATTCAATTATTGCCACTCAACCAGCACCTTTCAACCATTAGACCATTCAATCATTGCCTCTCAACCAGTACCTTTCAACCACTAGACCATTCAACTAGTGCCACTCAACCAGCACCTTTCAACCATTAGACCATTCAATCATTGCCTCTCAACCAGTACCGTTCAACCACTAAACCATTCAACTAGTGCCACTCAACCAGTACCTCTCAACCAATAGACCATTCAATCATTGCCTCTCAACCAGTACCTTTCAACCACTAGACCATTCAACTAGTGTCACTCAACCAGTACCTCTCGACCACTAGATCATTTAAGCAGTACTTCTCTACCATTCTGTAAATACTGTATTTTTTTTTATTGTTTATTAAGGAAGCCATACTGGCGATCTGAGAGCAGATTATGAGAAGAGATATACTTAAGAAATTTGGAAGCAAGAATAGTTTCAAAAACTTGAGAGATACAAGAGATGAGAGCAATTGGACGATAGTTGGAGCGGTCACCCTTCTTTGGGACAGGTTGAATGAGAGCATATGGTAAGTTCATATGTCTACTATACAGTTCCTGTTTTGGTTTATTTGTTTTGCAAGTTTTACAAGTTTTACATTTTATTTTGTGTGTGTGTAGGTGTAGCGGTGGTGGACGGTAAGATCTACATCCTGGGAGGGGAGGAAGGGTGGGAGCACTTCCACGACACCATAGAGAGTTACGACCCTACCACCGATACATGGACGCTCATCGGAGAGATGCTCATGGGTCGTTCATGGCTTGCCTGTGCTCCTCTAAGGGTCAGTCTACGTACCAGTTCTTTAATCCTTTCAGCACGATGATGCATATATACCGTTGAGTCTACCTATAACACCCCTTTAAGTGCTTAATGTGCGTAAAATAGAACAAAAAAGTGTATTTGCCTAATTGTAGTTTACAGGAGTTGAGCTAAGCTCGTGTTGTCCCGTCTCTCAGTCTACTTTCATCCAATTTTTTCTTGAAAATATGGATGTTCCTTGCCCCTACCACCTCCTCCTCCAGCCTATTCCATTTGTCAATACATCTATAGGGGAAGCTAAACTTCCTGATATCGTTCTTGCAGGTAGGTCTTTTTACTTTGTAGCTGTGGCCTCTAGTTATTCCTGTATCCATAATTATTATATCCTCCCTATCCAGCCCACGGGTGCATTTGTACATCATTGTCATGTCTCCCCTCTCTCTCCTCTCTTTTAGACTCGGCAGATTTAATTTGTCTAGCCTCCCTTCATATGGCAGTTCTCTGAGACTTGGAACCAATCTAGTAACTGCTCTCTGGATTCTTTCTAACTTGTGAATATGCTTCTTAACCCAGTGAGACCCAGCGTCGCACGTGATGCGTCGGCAGTGTTTGATCACCAACTCCCAGCGACGCATCACGTGCGTCCGACATATTAAAATCAGTTACGTGGCTCGTAATGTAGGAAATGGCGGGAGAATAGGAGGGGGAGGTACCGTAGTGTGTGTGGGAGCCGGGCCGGTAGGTGTGAGCGGGCCAAGACAGCCGCGCGGCTGGTGGTGGTGGGCTTAGTGGGGATACTTTACACCCTTAGTTCACCGCCACTTTGAACCTTCATTACTCCGGTCGTATGGGAGCTAGAGGCTTGAGATTTATGTGAGACACTCCTTAGGATGTATGCCGTACAATTCCATACTCAGTTTTCACCCTAGTGCTCCCGGGCGGGTGGTCATGCGGGGGAGACGAACTTTCGACCCCCCGCCCCCCAAATGACCGAGGTGATTTTTTTTTTTTTTAATTTCTCACCATTCTCTTCCATTTTGGCTCAACAAATATTTATAAGGCTCCCCCACCGGCCCCCCCTCAAAAAAAATATCCGAGGTGATTTTTTTTTTTTTTTTTTTTTTAATTTCTCATCCTTGTCTTCCATTTTAGCAAACAAAAAAAAGAAGTGAAAATGGCTTGGGACTGGGGTGAACAAAATATTATAACTAGCCGGGGCTCAACGGGTTAAGATGCGGGGACCACACCACTGCTGCATACTCCAATCTTGGTCTAATCATACTTTTTATAATCTTCGCTAACATGTTCTCATCCAAGTAGTTCAGAGCAACTTTCATATTCCCGGCCATTGCATACATTCCGCTAAAGAGCTTGTTAATTATGTTTCTCTGGCGACAAGTTATCTTGTATAATCAACCCTAAATCCTTTTCTTTTTCGGCCTTGCTAATTATATTATCTCCCATCATATACTCCCAATTTGGTCTATTCACACTTCTTCCCATATTTAACACATGACATTTACTTACAGGTATATTAAATTTCATTTTCCACTTGGTGCTCCATTCGTATATTTTATCTAAATCCCCTTGCAGCTCCTCACAACTACTTTTATTTGTTATTTGTCTCATAATTTTTACGTCATCTGCAAACATTGCCATGTAGGAGTTTATGCCTATCGGCAGGTCATTCACGTACATAAGGAACATGAGAGGTGCCAACACAGATCCCTGCGGCACACCACTCTCAACTTTCCACCACGATGAGTAAGTTCCTCTAATGTTGGTCCTCATTTCCCTATCTGTTAAATAGCTCTCCATCCATTTCAGCAAACTCCCCCTGACACATCCTATCGTCTCAAGCTTAGATAACCATCTCTTATGTGGTACCTTATCGAATGCTTTGGAAAGGTCTAAGTAGACGCAGTCCACCCATCCGCCTCTTTCTTGCAGTACATCTATCACCCTACTGTAGTAACATAGCAGACTGGTAACACAAGATGTCCCTTCTCTGAATCCAAATTGCTTTGGGGTTGTTATTTCTTTCTCTCCAACATTTTCATCCATCTCTTCCTAATTAGCTTTTCACAAATCTTGCATACAATACTGTCACGGACCTATAGGCGCTGACTGTACGGGTTCACTTCCACCCTTCAAACGCATCAACCAGTCTGAGATCGGGGTCGGGGCTTCAAGCAACCAAACCAACAGAGGCCCGAAACTTCGCATCCCAATATCCTTCTTACTTCTATCCCTCTCATTTTGATCGAGCAGAGTTTCGAAGTCTCACTCAATAAATATGTAATTCAAATTAAAGTTCAATGCTATCTCTGCTCATGAACACCAGGGGGTGGAAGTTTCTTTTCTAGTCACATTAAATCTACCGTAGTCAATGACGGGGTGGGAATAATGAGTGGGGTCAGTGTTATCTTAGACTTTCTCGGTGCAACGTTCTCGGGAATATCGCTTCCAGAGAGCGTTGTTTTAAAGCTCCAGGAACTACCCCCCTTCGGTTTGACTACGGGAGATATCGTGACTATAACTTATATTTTCATTTTCATTTTCTGTTTGTTTTCATTTTGTATAAATTAAATATTTTGCATTAATATTAATTACCATTGTATTTGTTTTATAACTTTAAATTATAATTATATAATACATAATGATTTTGTTATATTACTTAAATTTTATTTTATTATATTAACAAAAATTGTGTATTCTTTTCTTATCCATATATATTTATACCCTAATGATTAAATGAAGTGAGGAAGATTAACCCTATATAAGATCCAGAAGACTGCTTTGAAATCTGATTAAAATACGAGAACAACTCTTAAATTAAAATATCATCTTAGTAATAAATATTAAAATACGAGAACTACTCTTTAAGAGACTTTACCTTAATACAAGTACTAAATTAATAAAAGTACTTATCCATACTGAACACCCTTAAACTAAAGTTCAGTCTTTGTGTTCAACCTAAAGGTCACCCTCTAGACTCCTTCGGGGCCAAATCTTTAACTAAGCTAGTTCCACTAGTCTCTCCAAACTTTGGGTTGTAACAATACTAGTAGTGAAACTGGTCTACATACATACATACATAACATTTTAAGACCGAGTGTTCCACACATCAGTGCAGTTTCAGTCTCTTGTCCTAATGGCAGCGTTCCAGGCAACCCTGTTAAGGGCTGCTTCACTTGTCAAGTTCTTGGACTTGAGATTGGCGCGTATAGTCCGATCCCAGGTCTTCCTCGGTCCACCCCTTGGTGCAGCTCCCTCCACAATCACAGACCTGCATTTTTTCACCCAATTTTGTTCATCCATTCTCTCCACATGTCCATACCATCCCAGTCTACTTGTATGCATCACCTCGCTAATACTCTTTATACCTAAACGTCTCCTCAGCTCAACATTTGTTATTCTATCCTGTAGCCTGGCCCCACACATCCATCTCACCATTCTCATCTCATTACGCTCCATTCTGTTGACATCCTCTACTTTAATGGCCCATGTTTCTGAGGCATACGTCATTGCACTTCTAACACATGAGGCATACACCTTTCCCTTCAGGGGGGAGAGGCATTCTTTTCATGGTCAGGATTGGCATCAATTCTCTGAACTTCCCCCAGCCACACCTAATTCTAGAAACAGTGGCAGCCTCGGCCCCACCACCTCCTAGGTAACAAAACTTGTTCACCAGCTCCAAAGACTCATTTCCAAAATTCACAGCCACAGGATCATCACTTAACACAAGCTCGCCTTTGCACACTACGCACTCAAATTTCTCTATTTCTGACTTATCCTTCGGCAGGGGCCCCTTTATTCTACTACAGCGCTTACTCCCATGGTGTACCCAACATCGACAGATGCTACATTGAAATGAGTTAACGCCCACTCCCTTTCCACACACTGCACATGGGTATGCACCGCTCTTTTCCACATTGCCTCGTCTCAATCTACAATGCATAACCTTGGTTTTGTTAATATTGACTCTTAAACCCTTGCTCGCCATGCCCTCTCTCCACTCTCTGAATTTGGCCTCAGCATCCTGCATACTGTCAGCTATTAGGACTAAATCGTCTGCATAAAACAGTTCCAACGGGAACTATAGTTTAAAGGGTCCTCAGGGCTTCCATTCTTGTATATCGGAATGATATGTGCTCATTTCCATTCAACAGGAACCTGTCCTTTATCTAAGGAAGCTTGAATTATGTCCCTCACTGGCTCCACTAATTGCTCTGCACACTCCTTTAAAACTCAGGCAGACACTTCATCCGGTCCCACAGCTTTCCTTACTTCCAGTCCTCTCATCGCAGATAACAGCTCATCTCTAGTTATTTCAATCTTGCTATGACCACTCTCCAGTACTCCCGCCTGTGGTTTGTAAAAACTTTCATCTCTACTAAAAACCGACCCCAATTTGTTATTCATTACCTCGCACATGTCCGATACATTTTCATACGTCCTAGCATCTACTCTTAATTTAGTAATTTGTTTCTTTACCTTCAACTTATTGTTTATATATTTATAAAACAATTTAGGGTACCTAAATGTTCTTCTCATACTTCATTTTAACTTGCCTAATTATGTTAACATATCTATTCCTCTCCTGTTTATATTTATTCCGATTACTCTCAGTGTTCCTTCTTCTTAATCTAGCCCAAGCTGCATCACGCCTTCCCAAAGCTCTTTTGCATTTCAAATTAAACCATTCTTTCTGCTTAGTAAAATTTCCAGTTTTATATCTTGGGACAAACAGATTAGTTCCTTCTCTATAAATTTCGAGGTACCTACTATATTTACCTTGTACATCTTGTTCCTTCAAAATAAGATCCCAATCTACTCCCTCTAAATATCTTTTCAAGGATACATAATCAGCTTTACTATAATTTAGTCTGTCATTTATATAGCTATTGTCTAATCTATTGGCATTACTCGAGATCAACTTCCATTTCAGTAATAGGTGATCACTTTTGCCTACAGGACATAGATAGTTTATATCACTAATTTCGTAAGTATCTTTTGTAAAAATCAGATCGAGTTTAGAAGGTTCGTTATTATCCCTCATTCTAGTACAGTATTCTCCTTCACATGTTGTGCAAGTACATTCTCCGTAACCAACTCTAATAGCCGACTTCCCCAGGATCTCTGATTTGGCCCTGCATCTCCCGATTCCCAATTAACCTCACCACAGTTGAAATCTCCCACCAAGATCAATCTATTCTTTCTTAAAAGCAATCTTCTCAACGACTGAATCATATCCTCGACCATCTCCTCAAACTCATAACTCCCTCCATGCCCTGGTCTTTGGTGGCATGTAAACTACTGCTATGTCTAGGTTTTTTCCTTCTATATCATTGAGTTCAACTACCATTATTTCTGCCTTGTCAGTATTTAACTCCACTTGCTTTGCTGTCATAGGGTTCTTAACTAATACTGCCACTCCACCTCCCCTTTTTTCCTTTCTATCACATCTATATACATTATATCCTTCACTAAACACTATATTGCTGTCAAAGTCCTGGTTTAGCTTTGTCTCTGTCAAACAGACTATCTGTGGTTGATCCTTTCTTAATATATCATCTAACTCTACCTTTTTACTGTTTATTCCATCTATATTAGTGTAGTAGCACAGTATATTGGAATCCTCCTCCTTGTTTCTAGCGGCTCGCTTGGTAGTGACTAGCGTCTCGGACTTCCACCCAGAAGGCCCGGGTTCGCGCCCACGCTCGGCGCATTAAAGATATTTCACAAGCACTGAGTCGTTACCATCCCTCATGAGCAAAGGGATGGGGTAGTAGTACAGGACCCCAATGGAAATACGCCTAATCGGCCTTATTGAGCTATCCTTAGCTAGCTTAGCATGCGCTAGCTTTAAGAACTATTATTATTATTATTATTATTATCCCTCTCTGACTCCTACCAGGTTCACCTCCTCCTCCATCCCTTCCCTGACCCAACTCCACATTCCCTGCTAGTTCTGTTCTCCTCCCCCCCCCCCCCCCCCCCCTCCACAATCTCCAATACCCCATCTCTCTCCCCCTGTTCCACCTTCTCCACCATGTCCTGACTCTCTCTCTCCGGTCCCCTGCTCCCTGCATTATCTCTCACTTCGACTTGGTACTTGTCTCTCTGCCTCTTTCACTATCACTCCTCTTACTTTCGGTTCTTGGTGGCTCCTGATGTACCACTTCCTTAATTGCCCTTCCCATATTCTCCCAAAAAAAAATCTTCTTTTGCTCTTCAGACAACTTTCCATTCTCTTCATCAGCCTTAGCTTGTAGTTCCCTTAACTGTTCTCGTTGTTCTACACTTAGGTCCTTTTTTACCCTTATATGCTTCAGCTCTGTCGAATTTAATTTCCAGCTTACATTGGCTACTGCTTCTGCCGTTGACCTAGACTTAAGTTCTATTCTTAGTGGTCTCATCTCGCCCTCCTTATACTTTCCTAATCTTCTCACCTCCACTTCTTTCACCCATCCATGACCATCATCTAAGCACTCCAGTATCCCCTCAACAGTGTGTAATGTGTGGTGACAGGTGGGGAAGGGAATAGGCCTAGCGAAGGAAGTGAATGCAGGCCTATTTTGGCAGTTAATGAGAGCCTAGAGATGGTATTGAAAAGGGTAGATGAACTGGGAGCAGAGAATATGGCATTGAAGGAGCAGCTGAAGGAATACGAAGGACGTTTCACGGAAGTAAAGGAGTCAACTGCATGGACGGTGGTAGGTAAACAAAAAGTCAAGGATTTGGAGGATATTATGAAAGAGCAAAAGGAAGAAATGAATATGACCAAAAAAAGTTTTGAGAGTGCAGTTGTAGGGGTCATGAAGAACAAGGAGAGTGTCGTGAGGGAGGCCATGGACAGGGATAGGGGTGTAATCTTGTATGGAGATATAGAGACTCATATGAATGATAATGGAGTGAGAAAAGTGAGGGATATGGAGACAGTGAAGGAGGTCTTGAAAGGTGTGGATGAGGACGAATATGGATGGGAAGGGCAGGTGGAGAAGGTCAGTAGGATAGGTAGATATAAAAGGGGAGAGATGAGACCTATAAGGGTACAGTTTAAAACTAGGGTAGTGGCGGAGACTGTGACAAATTTTAGTTGGAGGCTAAATACAAACGATAAACTGAAACACATAAGACTAAAGAAGGATTTGAGTATAGAACAAAGGAAAAAAATTAAGGAATTACAAGAAAAGGCTGATAAAAATAATGGAAAGTTGGGTGAGGAGGATAAGAGAAATTTTTACTGGAGAGTGAGGGACGGAAAAGTGAGGAAGTGGTTTATAAGAGTAGAAGGGAGGGGGAGATCAGGGAGGGGAGAGAATGTGATGGGAGTTGTGACGGAGGAGGAGAACGGGGTGGAGGTGTCACAGGGAGAGACAGGAGACAAAGAGGCAGACCCAGTAGTGCTAACGGGGGAGTAGGGTACGGACTGGAGGAGCGGGATGGTGTAATTGCTGAAGGAATGGTAGATGGATTAAGGATTATGTTTAGTAATGTGGATGTGTTTACCCAGGACAAGAAAAGAGAACTGATATGTAGGTTGCAGGATGAAGAGGAAAAACCTGATGTCATAGCCCTACAGGAAGTAAGACCAAAAAATGCTAGAATTGAAAGGGAACTGGTGGAATATAGTTTGGAGGGTTTTGAGTTATATGAGAGAAATGCTATTAGAGCAGAGGTTGGAAGAGGACTGTTTATTTATGTAAGGAAAGAGCTCAAGGTTAATGAGGTGGATATGAGACAGCAGTATTGTGAGTATTTGTGTATTGAAGTAAAATGTGCAAGAGGATCAATTCTAATTGCCTCTATATATAGAAGTAAAATGCGCAAGAGGATCAATTCTAATTGCCTCTATATATAGAAGCCCAAATAATAGCAGGGGAGAGGATGATAACCTACTGAAAGCAATGGAGGAGATAGATAATAGAGAGAACAAATATAAAATTTTGATTGGAGATTTCAATTTGCCAAGGATCAACTGGGCAAATTGTACTACTCCAGCGGGACAGGGTAGCCTGGAAAATAAGTTTATAGAGAAAGTGAGAGATTGTTTTTTAACGCAACATATTGTAGAGATGACAAGATATAGAGATGGGACGCAGGGGAGTGTACTTGATTTGATTTTTAGCAATGAAGAGGATATAGTGGAACATGTTAATGTGGATAGCCCTATAGGTCGTAGTGACCATGTCTGTATAAGCTTTAGTTGTAACATTAAATCAGAGAGGGATAATAGAAGCAATAGAAAAATATACATGTATGATAGAGCAGATTATGAGCTGCTGAGACGGTGTTTGGACATTGACTGGGGGGAATATTTGAACGGTGAAGACGCTGAAGGAATGTGGAGGAAAATTAGAGTCAAACTGGAGAATGCTGTATCCAAAAGTGTACCAGTAAGGGAATATAAGGATAAAACAAAATTGAGGAAAAGAACTAACCCAGAATTGCCAATGAAAAGAAAGCTTTGGATATTGATTAGAAGAAAGAAACGATTGTGGGAAAGATTAAAATTGTTGAAAAAGAACAGGGGGTCTAGTATAGAAGCTAAAGAAGTGGATCTGGAATGCAGACAAATAAACAATAAAACAAGGAGGGGGGTGAAGGAGAGGGAGAGAGAGATAGCTAGAAATGTGAAGGATAATCCAAAAATATTCTGGGAGTACATTCAGGAAAAGTTAACAAGAAGAGTAGGAATCCCAGAGCTGGTAGGGGGGTTGAATGATGGGAGTAGAGCGGAGACTGATAAGGAGAAAGCAGAGGTGCTGGGGAAATACTTTGGGGGGTTACTAACAGTGGAGTCGGAGGATGCAGTGCCGACTATTCCCATCAAACCGGCACCGGCACTGGAACTAATAGAGTTTTCCCATGCTAGAATAAGAAGGGCTATAGAAAAAATGAACAGAAGTAAGTCACCGGGACCGGATGGGATACACCCAAGAATCATAAAGGAAGGAGGGGAGATGTTAGTAGAGCCATTGAAAATGTTATTTGAGGTATCGTTTAATACAGGACAAATCCCGATGGACTGGAGAGAGGCGAACATAACAGCTATATTTAAGAAGGGAAAGAGAAATTACCCAGGGAATTATAGACCAGTCAGTTTGACAAGTGTTGTGTGTAAACTAATGGAAACGGTAATTAGAGAAGGAATAATGGATCATATGAAGTCAAACCAACTTTTCAGTGGGAGACAGTTCGGATTCTTGCCGGGGAGGTCGACGGTACTATCTATCTATCTATTGCCTGACGCCGCGATCCCCGAAGGGGTGGCCACGAACGAACCGCCCCCATGCACCTCTGTCCCCAGTCAGTCGACGCCCCTCCCCCCAACCAGCACCGCCTTCGTTCATGTAGTTCCTCACTCCATCCTTCCACCTCATATTCGGTCTACCTCTCCCCCTCTGGCCCTCCACCTCGCTCTCGTACACCCTCTTAGTCATTCTCTCGCTTTCCATACGTTCCATATGGCCGAACCATCTCAAGTTGTTCCTTTTCACACTTTCCAGCACATCTACCTCCACACCACACCTCCTTCTTACTTCCTCATTAGTCTAGTTTTTCTAGAGTATTCGACGGTACTACAGCTAATTAAGGTGGTAGATGATTGGATGCAAATTCTAGAAGATGGTGATGTAATAGACGTGGTATATTGCGATTTTATGAAGGCCTTCGATAAGGTCCCACATAAAAGGTTAATAGAGAAAGTTAGAAACTATAATATAGGGGAGAAATGTGTGAAATGGATAGAAGCCTTCCTGAAAGATCGGAGACAGAGGGTACTGGTGAATGGAATAGGCTCGGGGTGGAGGGAAATTACAAGTGGGGTACCTCAGGGATCTGTGTTGGGACCACTACTGTTCGTTATATTTATCAACGACTTACCTGAAGTTATAACTAATGGAAGTGAGGTATACCTGTATGCGGATGACACTAAGCTGTATAGAAGAGTGAGGAGTAAGGAAGATATGGGTTTGCTTCAAGGAGATGTGGAGGGCATGAAGGGATGGTCTGAGCATTGGTTAATGCCTTTTCATCCAAAAAAATGCAAGTACGTGCAGATTGGGACCAGCAAGATAGACAAGATAGGATACAGTATGTATGAAGCGATGGAGGAAGTGAATGCAGAAAAGGATATAGGAGTAGTGATAGACAATAAGTTAAATTTCTCAGAACATTTAGCGGAAAAGATAAACAAAGCCAATAGAATTGTAGGGCTGATAAGGAGGACATTTGTGTCACTTGACGAAGAAATCTTCAGGAATCTCTATACAGCGCTGGTTAGGCCGCACCTGGAATATGCGAACCAGGTGTGGGCTCCATATATGGTAAAGGATATAGAAGCAGTGGAGAAAGTGCAGAGGAGAGCTAGGAAGCTGGTACCAACGTTGAAGAACGCGGGCTATGAGCAGAGGTTGAGGACACTGGGGCTTCCGACACTGGCATATAGGAGAAAGAGAGGGGATATGATAGAGACTTTTAAGATAGTGTCAGGAAAGTACGATGTGGATGTGTGTGAAGGTATCTTCTTGACGCGGGAGGGAACAAGAACGAGAGGACACTCTAAGAAAATTTACAAAGAAAGAAATAGGCTTGAGAAGGCAAAGAACTCATTTTGTGATAGAGTGGTAAATGAGTGGAACGCACTGCCCCAGTATGTAGTCGATTCCGAATCGGTAAGGGAGTTTGAAAGTAATCTTGATAAATCATGGGGAAGACAAGTTTTGAAGTTTGATTATAAAACAAAAATACAGAATAGTAAAAATGTTGCGTCTGCTACCGCCGCCGCCAACACCGTGAACGACCGCAGCAGTGCAAGTACTGGTACTGAGCTGGATACACAGGCCTAGTTTGCCTTTTTCCAGAGGATCTACTGTAAGAAACTGTAAGTACCGGTATACGGTAGTTTTTCTAGAGTATCCGAAGTTATCTCCCCGTCCGAAGTTACGTCATGTTACCGGTACCTGTTAGCAAAGGGCGGGTGCCCAACCCCGAAAGGGGTTGAAATAGGGGAGCTATCCCCCCGCCAAAGGCGGCTTTCTAGGGCCTTTCCTAGCTGATGCTGAGAGGATTGGGTTCTAGTCATGTGGTGATGGGCTGGTCTATCAGAGTGAGAGCTGAGCAATCTCTGCCATACCCATAGCTTACTCTGACTTTTCCTTTAACTTATATATTTTATAGATCTCGAGTGACGGCGTCTCTTCCGTGGATTGACCTCCCAATCTACCAAGATTGGAAGCCAAAGCGTCACATTTTTCCCTTGCCCCTCAACTTTCTCTTCATAATTGCTGAGGGGCACAGGGCCCTGGGTGGGGCTTTGGTTTCCCGGGCGTTTCCGCACCCTCCTCAGCCTCCCGCCATGGAGTGACTTCGGTCACCCAGGCTTTATTGTGGTCGGCGGGGTGGGTTCTGTGGGGGCACTCGGTTATGGCCTTTGAATTGCTCGGGGCCTTGGGGCTGTTCGGCCAGGCAGCTTGGGGAACAACAACAACAACAACAACAACAACAACCAAAGTAAAATGTTGCGGGTGAAAATCTATTGGTTTAAGTTGTGAAAGACCCCGGGATGGATGTAGGGACAATATAAAGATGATGTAATTAAATTCATACATCGATTTTATCGTGGCCTACAGGTTCCTTATACCATGTATTTCATTCCTATATGTGTCTAAATGCGCGTAAAAATTTATTACTGATCCTGAAAAAAAAAAAAAATCCCCTATATCGCCTACCTCGCAAGAGGCGGGTGGCTTTGTTTACATCCGCCGCGAAGAAGAAGAAGAAGCGTTGGGGAAAATTTGTTTTTTGCCCCCTACTGTTTAAATATACAGTATGACGGTTTTAATAAATCTTGGGGGGGGGGGGGTGAGGGGGGGACATGCCCCCTCCCCCCCTCTACATATTTTGTATCAAACGGTTATGGCCAAATAGTTATTTTTCGCGAGTGAAGGGACGTGTTTTTAGATTGTTGTTTAATGGGTAAATATGCATTTATGCCTATTTTCACACATCAAAACACCCTTACACAACTCTAAACTAGATACAAACAATCGAAACGATTTTTTAGCAATTTAATTACATCATCTTTAAATTGACCGGATGTAGTTACCGGGTGTACCACTACCGAACATTATCGACATACAACATAAATCATCTATAAATACTTATAAAAAAATAAATACTTATAAATCTATAATACAGTACTAGGTTAGGTTAGGTTAGGTTGTTTGGTTAGGGTAATGTATTTTTGTATCCAAAGGCAGGCAAAACAGACGGGAACATGATGGTGAGCGTTCGCGTAGTGTAAACAAGACGGGCGGTACACCCGGTAACTACATTCTTGCCAAGACCCCTAGCAGTGGTATGTACAGAAGAATGAATGAATACATAGGATATTAACCATTAATATATAAGGGTACATATCATTTATTCACTATAAATGGGCCATAGCTCTAGATCTCTAATCTCTTATAGCTCAACAAGGGTGAGAGCAATCGAGCTGACATTTACTGTTTGGGAAGAATCAACCAAGAAATAGGTGTGGACAGTGGATGTTTACAGCCCGTTTTCTCTAGCCCTTTTTAAAGTTACAAGAATTTTGGCCTACCTTTAGTGAATAGACTTTAGATGTACGGTAACCAGTTGCCATGTTTCCACTCTTGCCACTTGTCTTGGGGTTCTTGTGTTGAGGCAGCTTTGCATGAATATAACCACAATAGTCCAGGGTATCAAACGAAAGCCGAGTCCAATAATTTTAGTCTTTATTGTTATATACCGGTACGTAGAGAGAAAATTATGGTTTATAGTTCAAATTTAGTCTTCGGAAGTGATAAACAGGACAAAACTATGCTCTTTCATTTTTGTTTTCTTGTATTTCTTCACATATTCATTCAAATCTTCAACCAAAATTGCTCCGGTTTGACATCCTGCACAATATACGTGCTGAAAATACCTTACATCGAAGAGAGTGGACAACAAATACTGTATCTTTTGTATGCCAATATTATGTCATTACTGTTATATGAACTATTGAAGTGTTTATCATGTTATCATAAATGTATTTATCTTTAGTGGCATACCGGTAAACAGTTAATCAATCTCATTGTTGTAATGGATCTATAATAAGCTCTTATACAGTAGATAGATTTAGTTTCTTCATTGCCATAGGGAACCCTTTAGCCTATAGGAACTCTGCAAATTCCATAAATTACCGTATGTGTTACGAAAGAGAAGTGGTAATAGATAGGAATGAATGGAGAATGCTTGTGAATAGATGAGTGATAACGCGGTCGTTGGAAGAGGGGGTCGGGCGCCAGTTGGACTAGATAATACTCCGTCGGCGCCTGGCCCGGGGAGCCGGTGTATATGAAGGGCCCTGTCTGAATGTGAGGTGGGCGGAAATTGTGGTGGTAAAGCTTTACTGCGTGTCTGCCTGCTGATACCGGAACCTCTCTGGGAGGTCTGGGTCCTGGGAATCTTTGCTGGAGACCCCAAATGGGCCTGGGTCTTCTCCTGGGCAATCATCTAGTTGTGTGTGTGTGCGTTTTATTTTACCTTGTTCAGGCTCTGTCTCAAGTCGGCTCTCTCTCTCTCGCCCGCTCTCTCCCGCGCTCTCTCTCTCTCTCTCTCTCTCTCTCTCTCTCTCTCTCTCTCTCTCTCTCTCTCTCTCTCTCTCTCTCTCTCTCTCTCTCTCTCTCTCTCTCTCTCTCTCTCTCTCTCTCTCTCTCTCTCTCTCTCTCTCTCTCTCTCTCTCTCTCTCTCTCATGTGACTTGAGCATAACTACGACTAAAAGTGCACATGAAATATTGGTGCCAAAAGTTTAAGTGTACCGGTACTGTTACTACCGTAGCCTATGGGTTAGAATAATAATTTATGAATGGAACTTTTGATGTTTTGTAGAAATTGTAGGTGTTTTGTATCATCCTTGCTTCTCCTCTGAATTGTGCCTGTACCCTGTTACCCAGAATATATCATCACTAAAACAAAATTGTGATACCGGTACCTATTTTTAATTTATGCAATAGTATACCTAAAGGAAGGGTATATATTATTAATAGATTTTATATGTTTAACTGGATAGTGTACTGTATCTCAAATATATACATACCGTACCGTACCGTACATACACTTTAATGACTGATCCATAAAAATTATGGTTTCAGTCCATGCCCTAATGGTGGGACTCCAGGCAGCCCTGTTCTGGGGTGCTTCAATCTAGTTGTCAAATTTAAGATCAGATCCCACATCTTTCTAGGTCTGCCTCTCTACATAGCTCCCTCCGTGTTCACAAACTTGTATGGTAGCTCTTCTAACTTTGATCCTCTATCCTCTATGTATTATAATGTAAAACCAACCAACCTGCTTGTTTGCATCTCTTCATTACTGATCCTAAATACCGGTACTCAACCCCCGCCTTAGCTCCTCGTAGGTTTCTGTACCTTGTTTTTCACATTAACTTCACATATCTATCGGTATCTCACCATTCTTATTTGATGATTTATTATAAGTTTAAAAAGATCCTTGTGGTGTAATTTGATTTACGTTGGGTAGGTTAGTTAGTTTTAGGCACATTGGGCGAACGGAGGAGTCGACAGTAAACACGCGTGTGAGGATTGGGGTGCAGAGGTCGCAGGGAGCTCCCGTCGTATTTACCGAATGTAGTGTTGCTGTGGTAGGTGAATAGATTCAGCCGAGGTCGGTCGTTTGTGTGGGCATCACTGTAGCTGTAGGTCAGGTCGGATTGTGGTTTGAGGTCGCAGTTTCTGGAGCGTTGACAACGTTGGATGGGGAACTGCTTGGCCTAGGCCTAAGCTAGCCTATACTGTACAGCGCCGCACAAGGATATTCTCACCGTGAGGTAAGGGTGCTAACGTTTTTGTATTTCAACCACAGTCCTCAGTGAGTAGTGTCCAGAGGGGAGAGTGCTAATGCTGTACTGTACTGTGAAATTACTGCAGCCCCTCAACTTTCACTTCATAATTGCCGAGGGGCACAAGGCCTTGGGTGGGGCTCTGGTTTCCCAGGCGTTTCCGCACCCTCCTCAGCTCCCCGCCTTGGAGTGGCTTCGGTCACCTGGGCTTTATTAGTGGTAAGCAGGGAGGGTTTTGTGGGGCGCTTGGTTATGGCCTTGGCCTTGCTCAGGACCTTGGGGCTGCTCAGCCAGACACCCTGTTTTGTTAAATGGTTACAAAACATGGACACTCAACAGTGACTTGAAAACTGAAACGACATATCAACTCCGCAGGATTAGCATCATTTGTGTGTAAATAAATTTGTCTTGTACAGTACAGTACTAGGCTAATTGTATAACTCACCTAGGACCCACCCATAGAAAGATCTTGTGTTTGCCTCTGGGTGACAACCACCCGGGGCAGCCTGGAGCTGGATAGGCCTACCTGGGGATAGTGACCTCCAACGTTGGCAACCTATACAGTACTGAACATCACCAAAACTTATAAGAGCCATCGCAAGTCTGTTGATACAAAATCGCAAAAGGACATTAGGCCTACTGCGGATCCTTCCCCCAAGTTCAGGCTCGGAAATGTGAATGTTGGTACAGTGAGAGGTAGAACAGGTGAGATTGCAGAAATGTTAGAGAGATGCAGAGTGGATGTAGGACATTGTAGGTTGTGCCCAGGAGACCCGGTGGAGAGAGGGAAGTGCGAAGGGGATTATTCGAAAAAAAAATTATGGTTCAATTTCATACGAAAGCGAAATTAACACGGCACAGGAGGGGTTGGTTTCCTGGTGGCAAAGAGATGGGCAGATTGTGTGATAGGAGTTAAAAGGTTTACAGATTGTGTGATAGGAGTTAAAAGGTTTACAGATTTTGTGATAGGAGTTAAAAGGTTTACAGATTGTGTGATAGGAGTCAAAAGGTTTACAGATTGTGTGATAGGAGTCAAAAGGTTTACAGATTGTGTGATAGGAGTTAAAAGGTTTACAGATTGTGTGATAGGAGTTAAAAGGTTTACAGATTGGGTGATAGGAGTTAAAAGGTTTACCGATTGTGTGATAGGAGTCAAAAGGTTTACAGATTGGGTGATAGGAGTTAAAAGGTTTACAGATTTTGTGATAGGAGTTAAAAGGTTTACAGATTGTGTGATAGGAGTCAAAAGGTTTACAGATTGTGTGATAGGAGTCAAAAGGTTTACAGATTGTGTGATAGGAGTTAAAAGGTTTACAGATTGTGTGATAGGAGTTAAAAGGTTTACAGATTGGGTGATAGGAGTTAAAAGGTTTACCGATTGTGTGATAGGAGTCAAAAGGTTTACAGATTGGGTGATAGGAGTTAAAAGGTTTACAGATTGTGTGATAGGAGTCAAAAGGTTTACAGATTGGGTGATAGGAGTTAAAAGGTTTACAGATTGTGTGATAGGAGTTAAAAGGTTTACAGATTGTGTGATAGGAGTCAAAAGGTTTACAGATTGGGTGATAGGAGTCAAAAGGTTTACAGATTGTGTGATAGGAGTCAAAAGGTTTACAGATTGTGTGATAGGAGTCAAAAGGTTTACAGATTGTGTGATAGGAGTCAAAAGGTTTACAGATTGTGTGATAGGAGTCAAAAGGTTTACAGATTGTGTGATAGGAGTCAAAAGGTTTACAGATTGTGTGATAGGAGTCAAAAGGTTTACAGATTGTGTGATAGGAGTTAAAAGGTTTACAGATTGTGTGATAGGAGTTAAAAGGTTTACAGATTGTGTGATAGGAGTTAAAAGGTTTACAGATTGGGTGATAGGAGTTAAAAGATTTACAGATTGGGTGATAGGAGTTAAAAGGTTTACAGATTGTGTGATAGGAGTCAAAAGGTTTACAGATTGGGTGATAGGAGTTAAAAGGTTTACAGATTGTGTGATAGGAGTCAAAAGGTTTACAGATTGGGTGATAGGAGTTAAAAGGTTTACAGATTGTGTGATAGGAGTTAAAAGGTTTACAGATTGTGTGATAGGAGTTAAAAGGTTTACAGATTGTGTGATAGGAGTTAAAAGGTTTATAGATTGTGTGATAGGAGTCAAAAGGTTTACTAAAAGACTAATTTTGCTAAGACTGAAAGTTGGGGCGAGCGTCATAGATGTTATATCAGCAAGGGGAGGTGTGGTGGAGTGGTCTTGCCACTGGACTGGTAATCCAATGGACCCGGGTTCAAATCCCGATATGTCAATGGGAAGATATTATTGGGATTGAATTTGTGCTGTACCTAGTATCAGTGCATTACCACAAAGCCCACCGAAATGCCAAAAAAATACCCTCATTGTTCCCTGATTAAATAGCACTGTATGAATATTCCCATATTCAAAATATGCTACAGGGGGACAATGCCTAGTAAGTTCACTGCTCAATAGGTGGCATTCTGAGAGTGAGGGTCTGAGTCTGGAGGGTGAGACAGTGAAGCACTTGAACGAAGCAACCAGCGGCTTCAGAGATGGAGCTGCTTCGAGCCATGAATGGATGCTTCACATGTCTCACTCCCCAGACTGGAACGAGACCTCACGGGCTTCACCGTGTTGATCGGTGGATTGTAAGGGCTCTCAGCCTATGCCCGAGAGGGAGTAGTTGGAATATAGATACAAAAAAAAAAAAAAAAAAAAAGTAGGCTTAGGTAGAGTTGTCAAAGAGCAGTTCTGGAATGAATTAATAGGGTTGGTTGCCGGATGCAAGGAAAGGGAGGTAGTATTTATTGTGGGAGAAGACTGTGGGCATGTTGGGGCATATTCCGACAGATATGAGGGCGTGCACGGAGGACAGGGATATAGCCAAAGGAACTTGGGAGGTGAATACATACTGGAGCACTCTGTGCTGCCACAGGGATGGTGATGTGTAACACCATGTTCAGAAAGAGGAAGAGCCATCTGATAACATATGAATCAGGTGGCTCCAGTAGCCAGATAGATCATAGACTACTTCCTGATAAGCAAATCTGACAGGAAATGGGTTAGAGATACTAAGATCATACCAGGTGAAGAATGCATCCCCCAACACAAGCTCCTTAGTGTGTGATATGTGCCCTAGCAAAGTTACTGTGAGAAAGAAAGCACATTTGCAAAAAAGGAAAGTATGGTTGTTGGAAAAAGTGGAGTACAAAGACAGATTCCACAACAAAATGATGGAAATTGAAAGAAGTGTGGGTGCTAGGCCAGCTGATGTTGATAGCAAATAGAACTTTATAGAATACAGCCTCCTTGATGCCACAGACAAAGTCTGTGGCAAAACATAGGGGCCACCCAGACATAAGTTCTCCTGGTGGTGGAAGAAAAATTTAGAAGCTGCAGTCAGAGAGAAGATGAGATGTTTCAAAGTATGGAAGGAAGGACGTGGCAGAAAGGAAGAATACCTATCCGCCAAATGTAATGCTAGAAAAGAGGTCTACAGGGCAAAGAAAACCATACAGGATAGTGTGATATAACTACAGTAGTTTGTAGCACTAATAATACCAATGGGATATACTGTATATTATTATGTTCTCTCCACTAACCAACTTTACTCCTAAACTCGATTAATGAAATTAACAAACACATGTGGCAGTCCGGGGATTCGAACCTAGGATGCTCACACTGAAAATCAACACACTTATGCATTGCACCACGAAGACAGTTAAAGAATGTTGCACAAGCCTACGATTTATTATGCAGTTTCGAATCCTGCATACCAATTTAAGCATGTACAATATCCCAACTGCACTATTATATTAACTAAGAATATGAGGGACTAGCAAGGGTGTCGTGGGTGTAAGATGCATGAATAATGGCAGTGGCATGACTGTTTACTCAAAAAACTAAATTAGAGAGGCATGGAAGGAGCATTATGAAAAACTGCTGAATGTGGAGTTTGAATGGAACAGGCCACCCCTTCGGCGATCACGGCGTCAGGCAATAGGTAGATAGGTAGATAGGTAGAACAGCTCAGCACTGCAGTCCCTGTACAAGGCCCTCAGCCTTTGATAGGGTACAATGCTGTTAAAAGTGCTATAGATAGAATGCAGTCCGGTATAGCTGCTGGGAGCTCCGGCATTGTCACTGAGATGCTAAAAACAGCTGGAGATATTGAGGTAAAATTGGTCAAACAGCTGATTAATGCTATCATAAAGGGCATTAGGAGTGTCAGTGAAGTGATGCACACAAGCCGACTTGGTTGGTTTGGACACGAGGAGAGAATGGATTATCAGAATTGGGTGAAGACATTCCGGACTGTGAACGTAGGGGGAGCTGCGGCTAGGGGTAGACCTAGAATGATGTGGGATCAGGTACTCCTGTCCGATCTCAAAATATAGAACTTGACAACAAAGGCAGCCCTTGGCAGGGCTGCCTGGAAAGCTGCCATTTAGGATGTGAGACTGTAACCATATTCTCTGGATAAAACCGTTTTTAAACATGTACCGGTATGTATGTATGTATAAAGGAGGAAAAAATCCTGATGCATGGCAGAAAACTGTGATGGTAATTTTATTATCATTTGTTTTCTATGTGAGTGAGGGAGACAAGAAACAAAACTGCCTGTAGAGAGTGCCTCCACCCAGAGTTAGAAGAGTGACAGGGCCAACATCAAGGGACATTCGAGCCAAAATGCCAGGACACACAGAGTTTGAAGCAATTTGAGTCATAAGAAGAGGGAAAGACTGATTCTGAGAGATAGTTCCAGAGCTCAGCTGTTGAATAGAAGAATGACTGAGAATAACATTTCACTCTTGGGTTGGAGAGTTGCACAGAGTAGGGGTGGGATTGTGTTGCAAGATGGGTGCTACGTGCTCTACGAGGAGGGGGTGGTATACACTGAGAGAACTCTTTGAGTAACACTGATTATTGTAATTGCGGTAGAGAGAGACTGCAGAGAATTAGTGAGTGGACGTGAGTTAATGAAACGGAAGGCTTTGTTTTCTACTTTGTCTAGAAGTGCTGTGTGTGAGGATCCTCCCCACAAGCATGAGCCTATTATTATTTTTAATTTCTTAATTAAATAAGTGTAATCATAAGTCTATGGTTTTACCCAGATTTCAGACACTAATGATGGAGAGACTAATTATAAACTAATGGACTTTTAACCCGGGAATGACGAAGGTCCTCAATTGAGTCTGTAGTGAGATTTTTTTTGTTTTGTTTTTTCACATAGGACAAATAAAACTGGTGAAATCTGGCTTGGCTTCACCCTAGACTTTTATAACAGTTAAAAAACTAAACAAATCTTTTCCTATTTAAAATTATAATAGGCTATCTTTTTCACAAAAATGGGTTTATATAAAAATGGTTTGCACCATTGGATTCAGCACGTCGTGAGGATTCCAAAAGTATCCCCACATGTCCAAATCTATTTTTTTCCAAAAATGTGAGATAATTTAGCTTGTGACCATATCGTTGGAATCCTCTCGGAGCGGAGAGTTCCCAAAAATGAATTCAGGTGATTCCGACCTATTATAACCCCACAAAACACAAACAAACGTTTTGGAAAATCTTAAAACGGCTCTCAAGGCCGCAAAAATGGATGGAATTAGAATCGGTTAGCGCCATTGGATTCAGCGCGTCGAGAAGATTAAGAATAGCGTCTTAACTAAAAAAAAAAAATTTGGCCAAAATCCTAAGGCCTTAACCTTAGCTTTTTTTGGAAGTTGATGGGACATTTTCGATTTTCATATTTTTAGCGGTATATTCGGATTCTTCTTGACGCTGCGATTCCAACGGCGCAAACAGATTTTAATTTCACCCATTTTTGTGGCCTTGAGAGCCATTTTAAAATTTTACAATACTTTACAAGGAATTGTGCAAAACTGTTTTTTGTGTTTTGTGGGGTTATAATAGGTCGGAATCACCTGTATTAATTTTTGGGAACTCTCCGCTCCGAGAGGATTCCAACGATATGGTCACAAGTTAAATTATCTCACACTTTTGGGAAAAAAATAGATTTGGACATGTGGGGATACTTTTGGAATCCTCACGACGCGCTGAATCCAATGGCGCAAACCGTTTTTAATTTTACCCATTTTTGTGGAAATGGGAGCACATTATAATATTAAAGTTTGGCAAAAAAAACAAAAATTGAGTTAAGACACTATTCTGAATCCTCTCGACGCCCTGAATCCAATGGCGCTAACCGATTTTAATTCTATCCATTTTTGCGGCCTTGAGAGCCGTTTTAAGATTTTTACCTTGGTACAAAAAAAAAAAATGAAATCTGGCTTGGCTTCACCCTAGACTTATACTAATTATAAACTAATGGCCTTTTAATATTAATTACTATTGTTGAAATATGGGTTTGCTTTACCCTAGACTTATATATCATAGGCACATAATATAATAGCTTCCCATTTATAATTATAATAGGCTCCCATGTCCTCATTCTTTAATTTATATTTTTCCTTCTCCCTTCCTCCTTTATTCTCACTCATCCTGATCCTTCCTTCCTCAATTTCTTACATCTTTGTTCATTATTTATCTCTTTCTCTTAATTTCTCTTGTCTCTTCCTTCTTTTTCCATTTTCCCTCTTATCATGCTTCCTCTATTACTGTTATTCTTCATTATTTCATTTAGGTACCGGTATATTATTAGTAATATTTCTTGTTAATTCTTCTTTCTCCTTTTATTTAGGTTCTTTATTAGTATTATTCCTTGTTTTTATATTTGTCTTCCTCCTTTATAATTTTATCATGTTTTTTTTTTCATCATCTATATTCTATTTTATTTTTTATTTTAAATTTGTATATCATAGGAATACAATATATGTAGGGCGGGTGCCCAACCCCGAAAGGGGTTGAAATAGGGGAGCTATCCCCCCCGCCAAAGGCGGCTTTCTAGGGCCTTTCCTAGCTGATGCCGAGAGGATTGGGTTCTAGTCATGTGGTGATGGGCTGGTCTATCAGAGTGAGAGCTGAGCAATCTCTGCCATACCCATAGCTTACTCTGACTGTTCCTTTAACTTTATATATTTTCTAGATCTCAAGTGACGGCGTCTCTTCCGTGGATTGACCTCCCAATCTACCAAGATTGGAAGCCAAAGCGTCACATTTTTCCTTGCCCCTCAACTTTCTCTTCATAATTGCTAAGGGGCACAGGGCCCTGGGTGGGGCTTTGGTTTCCCGGGCGTTTCCGCACCTCCCCGTCATGGAGTGGCTTCGGTCACCCAGGCTTTATTGTGGTCGGCGGGGAAGGTTCTGTGGGGGCACTCGGTTATGGCCTTGGAATTGCTCGGGGCCGTTCGGCCAGGCAGCTTGGGGAACAACAACAATATATGTATAAAGTATATGTTTTCTTTGCAAGTTTTACATGTAGGCCTACTGTATTTCTTGTTTATTCATATTTTTTGTTCTGTACCTTATCTAGTTTATCATATTTTGTAATTATTATTACATTATGCTTTTCATTTATTATAGTATACTAGTATAAACTTATGAAAATATATATATAGTATTTAGTTTTTAATATTTTCTCTTACTATTGTTTCTCATTATTCCACCAGTTATTATGCCTTTCAATCATTATATTCTACCAATACGTTTCACAGGAAAATAAAATATTTAATACATTTATAATTGTTTTATTGTCAAAATATGTGCTCCCCCAAATAAAATAAAGTTGCATTCAGGAGTTATAAAAAAAGGTAATATATTTACCTTGAAATAAACATACTTGTACTCCATCTGAAAATTAAACACATATTGATTAGTACAAAGAGGGGGGAGGGGTAGACACACACATACAGTCACACTGTGATGTGAGGGGGATGATGGTACCCAGGCAGCAGGTGTTCGTGGTGACGACTGGGCTGTGGTTGAATGTACACCTAAATGCAAGCTCGTGCAAAAAGGTGGCCTGCAGCTGCGGTTCTCCCAAGAGACACTGAGACATTAACCACTTCTTATTATCACCAACAGTCGTCAACCAACTCTTAATGGGACATTTATGTGTGATGACCGTGTGGTACTATGTATCACACAAGAACATTACAGTCATGAAATGTACCACCTCAGCCAGCTTTTGATTTGTGTGCTCTGGTGTAATATGGTTATTAGCCATATCACATTCAGAAAAAGAAAACCCAAATGAGTCGCCACAGCTGATCAGTGACTCAGTTGTGTCAAGAAGTCCTTGGCATCATCACCACATGGTCAACACAACTCAGTTTAGAGAAATGACTGTAAGTGGGTAATTAGTGTGTGGTTGTGTTGCCACAACCACAACCTCACCACTACCATCACAGACAAATCTATCACACTACTAACTGGGTGAAGGAGAGAAATAGTCAAGCTTAAGACTTAGATTGAAAGATGACAGTTGCAGGGTACTGGAAACAGGATACCGGCCCCTACACTGCCCCGCCTGGTCTTCCACTCGGAGAATGGAAGGGGCACTTTTGGGGTGGTTCTCTAAGCTGTAGCATTCAGGACACCAGTGCGTTGCTATTGGTCACGGTCACATAATCCAAAAAGTTCTACGCTACACCTCGAAGATTACTATGATCACAGTAACCTCTAACCAGAATACAAACTTTCGCTTGGGTTAGGTTAGGGCGAGTTAAAGCATTCATAGTAAAGTCGAGAAAATGTGTAACTATGCGTATACGTTTCAGGACTAAGCCGACCCGTGGTCTTGTCAGTTAAAGGCTTGACTACCTTATGCACCCGACAGCAAGCCCCAAGACCTAGACCAGCACACAATTTAACCACTGATGTCAACCAATGTACAACAGCTTACAGACAACACCCCCCCAACACACCATAAATCAATCCCACCAACACCACCCTCACATCAGAACAAACACAGGGGGAAAAAAAAAAAAAAAAAAAAAATCAAGGAAAGGGAAAATATAAAAAGGATAAGGTAAGGATATAGAAAATAAGCAAGAGAGAAAGGATAAAGTAGAGATTAAGAGAAAGAAGTTTAAAGAAGAAAGAATAGAGAAATTAGAGAGTGCAGAGGCAAAAAATAAAAAAAAATAAAAGCAGGGGAAAAGGAAAAATAAGTAGAGATAAATAGAGAAAGATAGAAATCGAGAAAGAGGAGCCTAGTTGAGAGAAAAAGTGAAATTAAAGAAAGCAGAAAAAGTTAAGGAAAGGGAAATGGAAAAAGTAATAAAGTAAAAGAAATAAACAGAGAAAGATAGAAATCAAGAGAGGTAGAGAAAGAGGAGCCAAGAGAGAAAGCAGAGATAATAAAAAGATGAGGAAATTGAAACACAAGAAAAGTAAAAAGAAAAATAGAGGAAAGATGACGCGACGAATGCCGAAGACGACGATTCTTCTTTCTTCTTGCCGAGACCATCGATCATCGCCACAACTGCAAAGAATGGAAAAATTTGTCAAGTATTTTCAATCATAAATTTGTTTAAATATACTGTACAACTGCCAGGTGATTTTATTCAGATTAGAAAGGACCTTGTCAAAAAAGCCTAATCCAATCCCAGTACAGTAACTTCTCACTAAAAAGTTGCAGAACGTTTGTGAAAATCAACTTTAAATGAAGCTATGATTCTACAATTTCTCATGTTATCATGTTTCTACAATTTCTCATGTTATCATGTTTCTACAATTTCTCATGTTATCAGACATTACTATATAATTTGCAACTTATGAAGTATGGTTTAGCAGCTTTAACCCATAACTAGCGGCGCGCAACATAAGTCGAGTATAATAAATCTGGACTATCTGGCGGCGCTCGACATAGGTCGTGTGGCAATTTCAGCACGTAATGTTGCTGAGAGAGCGAGACAAGTGGTGGCAGGGGAGTAGCGAGCGTATGACTGCTCCAGACCACCGCGGCGAACCTACTGACACGAATCCCACCTCCTCCCTCCCTCTCTCACTCGCTATATACGGAATTGTATGGGGAAAGTGCCGAATTACATGCTTTTTGCACTCGCGTTGCGCGGTTGTTGCAAGAAAACTAGCCATCATAAAAGGATCGTTATGGTGTCATTGGAAAACTCTGTTTATGCCCTTTCAGGGATAGATACTTGTTTTACGCTCTGGGTCTTATTTAGGCATGAAAATGATCACGTAAACAGCCCTATTTTGGCTAAAAACACCCCGCTGGGCGGTACATATAAATAAACCGCTAGCCTGCTAATCTAGTGTTAAGTGAACTGTTCCCTAATTACTGAAGGTTTTCTTGAAAAAAAAAAAAAAAAAAAAAATCACGCCAAAATTATCCTACTCAAAATTTAAATTATAAAATGTGCACGTCAAATTCTTTTTGGCTATGCCTAAGCAATTTTATACAGCTCAGGAAAAAATGTTTGCGTCCATTACAGATCCTTCCTGATCTGAATATCATCAACTGTTAGCAGTCACACCGGCTTCTAGTAAATAAAATATAACAGTAATCAAAGGGATACAAACCAATCTCAATTATCCAGAAGATTATCAGACTATTGAAAATTAGTTGATCAAAATATCTTCATCAGAGTTAGGACAAGAGACTGAAACTGCACTTATGTGTGGAACACTCGGTCTTAAAATTTTATGTATGTATGTTTGAGAAAAACAAAAAACAAAAGATCACCCTCTGAGATAAATGTGTACTGTAAATTTTTTGGGTAGAAAAATGGCTGGTGCCTCCTAAATTAAAGACCCACTTTAGCTAGCCAAGAAAAAATTGACACCTAAATAGCTAAAAAAAGGTCATATTATTGGCAAATAGGGTAAAAGGTCTTAACATCGCCAAACTAATGAGGTGATCCATCTTAGAATTTCAAAACTATGGAGCTAAACATGGAGAGAAGAGAGTCCAGAAAAAATACCCCTTAAATGAAAATATAATCTTAATATATTATAGAAGGACATTTTTTCAGATATAATGTAAAACTTGCAAAATAAACAAACCAAAACTGGGACAAAAAAAAAAAAAATCGGACAGACAATATAAAGGCAAAATAACTAATCAAAATCACTATGTGGAAACAATGCTTACTAAAATAAAATTTAATTTAAGCAAAATCACTACTGGTATGTGGAAATAACGTATAATAAATTAAAATGTAAAACATGCAAACTAAACAAAGCAAAACTGGGACAAAGACAATATAAAGTTAAATTAACTTATCAAAATCGCTATGTGGAAACAATGCTTACTAAAATGAAATTAATAAAATCAAGTTTCCAGTACAGTAATATTGTTTTAGTAATATATTAATCAGAGTTATTTCGTGTATTGGGAGGTTACTGGATTATGTCAAAATTATATTGATCTAGGACAGGAAGAATCTGATTGAGTAAATGGAAATTTTAAAGTTTTTTTTTTTAAACTAGACATCCTTCCCAAGCTGCTAAACTTATCTAATTGTAGCGAATGAAAATAAAAAGATATCATCAATACAGAATGGGTTAAAGTACTAATAAGTTCTATTATAATGTAAAACTTGCAAAATAAACAAACCAAAACTGGGACAAGATAAATGTAAACGAACTAATCAAAATCACTATGTGGAAATAACACTTTATAAAATACAATTTTGAAAAAAAGAACATTATGCAACACTATGCAATAAATTAATGTAAAAGGCAGAATTTGATGCATTAGAGCAATACCAAAAAATATACTGAAAAAATGGCCCATAATTATAGAATCTAAATTTTCTACTTAATAAAATATAGGTTGTAACTCACCGAATGCAACTCTATTTAAAACAAAGTAGAAAAAGTATATATATATTATATTATTATATATGTAGAGGGGGAGCACATTAACAAATTAAAAACACGAGTAAATTTTACCACAGTGCTAGATATTGGAGTAACTCTTTGATGATAGTTTAAAATCAAGGCTATTGAATAGTAGTAGTGGTAGCAATGATTCATAGCAATTGAAAAGTAATAATAGTAATAATTTATAGCTATGTAGTAAAAGTGTTCACCTACTCCATGAGATCAGTAATTAATTAAAATATAAAACTTGAAAACGAACTCAAAATGTACTGTTCAAATTAATATAACGAACGCATTAAAATAAAAAACTATCGAAACGACAACACACTAAACAAAATCTGTGTGGAAAAATGCATTTAAATTTAAGTAATAATAATAGTAATTGATGGCAATGCAGTAAAAGTGTTGACCTACTTTAAGAGGTCATGCAAGTAACAGTACCAGTATTTAAAATTAAACTAAAATGTAAAATAATCTGTTAATTTTGTACAGTAAATAAGGTTCTTAACCCGTTGAGCCCCGGCTAGTTATAATATTTTGTTCACCCCAGTCCCAAGCCATTTTCACTTCTTGTTTTTGTTTGCTAAAATGGAAGACAAGGATGAGAAATGAAAAAAAAAAAAAAAAAAAATCACCTCTGATATTTTTTTTTGGGTAAAAAAATTGTTGAGCCAAAATGGAAGAGAATGGTGAGAAATGAAGAAAAAAAAATCGCCTTGGTCATTTGGGGGGCGGGGGGTCGAAAGTTCGTCTCCCCAGCATGACCACCCGCCCGGGAGCACTAGGGTGAAAACTGAGTATGGCATTGTATGGCATACATCCTAAGGAGTGTCTCATATAAATCTCAAGTCTCTAGCTCCCATACGACCGGAGTAATGAAGGTTCAAAGTGGCGGTGAACTAAGGGTGTAAAGTATCCCCACTAAGCCCACCACCACCGGCCGCGCGGCTGTCTTGGCCCGCTCACACCTACCGGCCCGGCTCCCACACACTTACAGTTTCTTACAGTAGATCCTCTGGAAAAAGGCAAACTATGCCTGTGTATCCAGCTCAGTACCAGTACTTGCACTGCTGCGGTCGTTCACGGTGTTGGCGGCGGCGGTAGCAGACGCAACATTTTTACTATTCTGTATTTTTTTTTTATAATCAAACTTCAAATCTTGTCTTCCCCATGCTTTATCAAGATTACTTTCAAACTCCCTTATTGATTCGGAATCGACTACATACTGGGGCAGTGCGTTCCACTCATTTACCACTCTATCACAAAATGAGTTCTTTGCCTTCTCAAGCCTATTTCTTTCTTTGTAAATTTTCTTAGAGTGTCCTCTCGTTCTTGTTCCCTCCCGCATCAAGAAGATACCTTCACACACATCCTCATCGTACTTTCCTGACACTATCTTAAAAGTCTCTATCATATCCCCTCTCTTTCTCCTATATGCCAGTGTCGGAAGCCCAAGTGTCCTCAACCTCTGCTCATAGCCCGCGTTCTTCAACGTTGGTACCAGCTTGCTAGCTCTCCTCTGCACTTTCTCCACTGCTTCTATATCCTTTACCATATATAGAGCCCACACCTGGTTTGCATATTCCAGGTGCGGCCTAACCAGCGCTGTATATAGATTCCTGAAGATTTCTTCGTTAAGTGACACAAATGTCCTCCTTATCAGCCCTACAATTCTATTGGCTTTGTTTATCTTTTCCGCTAAATGTTCTGAGAAATTTAACTTATTGTCTATCACGACTCCTATATCCTTTTCTGCACTCACTTCCTCCATCGCTTCATACATACTGTATCCTACCTTGTTGGTCCCAATCCGCATGTACAGTACTTGCATTTTTTTGGATGAAATGGCATTAACCAATGCTCAGACCATCCCTTCATGCCCTCCACATCTCCTTGAAGCAAACCCATATCTTCCTTACTCCTCACTCTTCTATACAGTTTAGTGTCATCCGCATACAGGTATACCTCACTTCCATTAGTTATAACTTCAGGCAAGTCATTGATAAATATAACGAACAGCAGTGGTCCCAACACAGATCCCTGAGGTACCCCACTTGTAATTTCCCTCCACCCCGAGCCTATTCCATTCACCAGTACCCTCTGTCTCCGATCTTTCAGGAAGGCTTCTATCCATTTCACACATTTCTCCCCTATATTATAGCTTCTAACTTTCTCTATTAACCTTTTATGTGGGACCTTATCGAAGGCCTTCATAAAATCGCAATATACCACGTCTATTACATCACCATCTTCTAGAATTTGCATCCAATCATCTACCACCTTAATTAGCTGTAGTACCGTCGACCTCCCCGGCAAGAATCCGAACTGTCTCCCACTGAAAAGTTGGTTTGACTTCATATGATCCATTATTCCTTCTCTAATTACCGTTTCCATTAGTTTACACACAACACTTGTCAAACTGACTGGTCTATAATTCCCTGGGTAATTTCTCTTTCCCTTCTTAAATATAGCTGTTATGTTCGCCTCTCTCCAGTCCATCGGGATTTGTCCTGTATTAAACGATACCTCAAATAACATTTTCAATGGCTCTACTAACATCTCCCCTCCTTCCTTTATGATTCTTGGGTGTATCCCATCCGGTCCCGGTGACTTACTTCTGTTCATTTTTTCTATAGCCCTTCTTATTCTAGCATGGGAAAACTCTATTAGTTCTAGCGCCGGTGCCTGTTTGATGGGAATAGTAGGCACTGCATCCTCCGACTCCACTGTTAGTACCCCCCCAAAGTATTTCCCCAGCACCTCTGCTTTCTCCTTATCAGTCTCCGCTCTACTCCCATCATTCAACCCCCCCACCAGCTCTGGGATCCCTACTCTTCTTGTTAACTTTTCCTGAATGTACTTCCAGAATATTTTTGGATTATCCTTCACATTTCTAGCTATCTCTCTCTCCCTCTCCTTCACCCCGCGTCTTGTTTCCCACCTTATTTTATTGTTTATTTGTCTGCGTTCCAGATCCACTTCCTTAGCCTCTATACTAGACCCCCTGTTCTTTTTTAACAATTTTAATCTTTCCCACAATCGTTTCTTTCTTCTAATCAATATCCAAAGCTTTCTTTTCATTGGCAATTCTGGGTTAGTTCTTTTCCTCAATTTTGTTTTATCCATATATTCCCTTACTGGTACACTTTTGGATACAGCATTCTCCAGTTTGACTCTAATTTTCCTCCACATTCCTTCAGCGTCTTCACCGTTCAAATATTCCCCCCAGTCAATGTCCAAACACCGTCTCAGCAGCTCATAATCTGCTCTATCATACATGTATATTTTTCTATTGCTTCTATTATCCCTCTCCGATTTAATGTTACAACTAAAGCTTATACAGGCATGGTCACTACGACCTATAGGGCTATCCACATTAACATGTTCCACTATATCCTCTTCATTGCTAAAAATCAAATCAAGTACACTCCCCTGCGTCCCATCTCTATATCTTGTCATCTCTACAATATGTTGCGTTAAAAAACAATCTCTCACTTTCTCTATAAACTTATTTTCCAGGCTATCCTGTCCCGCTGGAATAGTACAATTTGCCCAGTTGATCCTTGGCAAATTGAAATCTCCAATCAAAATTTTATATTTGTTCTCTCTATTATCTATCTCCTCCATTGCTTTCAGTAGGTTATCATCCTCTCCCCTGCTATTATTTGGGCTTCTATATATAGAGGCAATTAGAATTGATCCTCTTACACATTTTACTTCAATACACAAATACTCACAATACTGCTGTCTCATATCCACCTCATTAACCTTGAGCTCTTTTCTTACATAAATAAACAGTCCTCTTCCAACCTCTGCTCTAATAGCATTTCTCTCATATAACTCAAAACCCTCCAAACTATATTCCACCAGTTCCCTTTCAATTCTAAAAATTTTGGTCTTACTTCCTGTAGGGCTATGACATCAGGTTTTTCCTCTTCATCCTGCAACCTACATATCAGTTCTCTTTTCTTGTCCTGAGTAAACACATCCACATTACTAAACATAATCCTTAATCCATCTACCATTCCTTCAGCAATTACACCATCCCGCTCCTCCAGTCCGTACCCTACTCCCCTGTTAGCACTACTGGGTCTGCCTCTTTGTCTCCTGTCTCTCCCTGTGATACCTCCACCCCGTTCTCCTCCTCCGTCACAACTCTCATCACATTCTCTCCCCTCCCTGATCTCCCCCTCCTTTCTACTCTTATAAACCACACACTACGGTACCTCCCCCTCCTATTCTCCCGCCATTTCCTACCTTACGAGCCACGTAACTGATTTTAATATGCCGGACGCACGTGATGCGTCACTGGGAGTTGGTGATCAAACACTGCCGACGCATCACGTGCGACGCTGGGTCTCACTGGGTTAATAAACATACGGTACTATATTAATCCTTTCAGGATACTGGGATGCATTTTACAGTCTGGAGACCATGTTATTCAGATTAAGAAGGGTATGAGTAAATTAATTAATCTTAATTCCCAGATTCTTCCTAAGCTGCATGAAATCACCAGAATAAACTGTCAAACGCGTCATAATCCTCAAGGGGGTAATTATTGTTCTAGGAAACCACTATTGTTCAAACTATGCAACCGATATGTAGCACTGCGGTTTACAAGCAATTAGGTCATATAATCCAAGGGGCCAGTCAAAATGGAATAATTTAAGAGGACTAAAATCTATCGTCATAATGTATTTCTTACGTTGTTTTTACTTGGTATATTAACTCAGTAATTCCTCACTTCAATTTGTAGTTACGTTCCAGAAAATCAAAACTTT
This sequence comes from Paralithodes platypus, assembly GCA_032716605.1. Lineage (NCBI taxonomy): Eukaryota > Metazoa > Arthropoda > Malacostraca > Decapoda > Lithodidae > Paralithodes > Paralithodes platypus. The sequence continues at coordinate 5,707,109 of CM064575.1, forward strand.
AAGGGGGTAATGCTTGTTTTTTGGTCTATATACTGTACTGATTTTATAATGTTTAAGTTTCCTCACTAGACCTCCAAGCTTCAAAAACACCTCCTAGAACCCCTTTCAATATCGTTTAATTAAAATGTAAAACTTGCAAACTAAACAAATGCACAATAATCAGTGGTCGTACAGACATAATTCTAGTATCATAGGAAAGGTCTATTCCTCTACTTTCAGGTATATATAATTGAATTATATTCTAGCTCTTGTTTATACATGAAAATGTGCAGGGAATGAAGGATACTTTTAGTCCAAAACCCCCGTATGGTAGTGGTGACCAAGCAAGGTAATTAAAATGTAAAACTTGCAAACTAAACAAACCAAAACTTGGACAAAGACAATATAAAGGCAAAATAACTTCAAAATTGCTATGTGGAAATAACGCTTACTAATTATTTTTTTTTGTTATGAAATAATAGAAGAAAAAAGTGAAGAATTACTGTACGAAATATACTGATTCCTGAAATTTTGGTATCTCGGCATCTGGCCCCTGGATAAAAATTCAGTGGCAGGAAGTCGGCGATGGAGACTCCACTATTTTGGGGGGTGCGCCACTCGGAGTTGTACGTGTAGAACCCTTCAACCCTGGATGGTGGTCTCTCGGTCACCGCTCACTATCAATCTGTGAACAAAAATTATATTATAAATACTAACACCAAAAAGATGAAAGGCTGGCTACAATTAAGATGGACCCTACTAGAAATAAATGTTAACGCTTTCGAAATCTAATTACGCATTTCTTGTCTGTTTTCTGGCTATTATTATACCGTACAGTTTTATTCAGATTAGGAAGGGTATATAAAAGTCAGATGGTTGAGACAGTCTTTGCCCTAAAAATTCTCCAAGATCTTTCCTTAACTGTATAAAATTGTCTAACGATAGTCAGAATAAACTCGAAAATGCATAATAATCTTCAAAGGGTTAAGTTTAGGGGGTTTGCCTTGTGGGAGTTATGCATTTCATAATCTAGTGGATACTTTGTATGTACAGTCGGATGCCATAGTCTCCAGCCCACTCATATATATTTGTGGACTTCACCCATTTCTAACTATGGAAGTATATCTCTGGAAACTAATTTATGAATACAATTTTCTATAAATCAACTACAGAACTATGTACAATCGGGGGTATTAAGTGTTGTCATAGCTTCCAGTGGCTTTCGCTCAAAAAGTGTAATTGGTATCTTTATAGTTACTGGGCAAAGTGCTAATCCCTCAGAGTATTAGTCAATGTCCGAAACTTTGTGAAATATCTGACAACACTTATTAACCTCGACCATACCCTTATTTTTTATAAGGAATTTATATTAATTAAAATGTAAAACTTGCAAACTAAACAAACAAAAACTGGGACAAGGACAATATAAAGTCAAACTAAATTATCAAAATCGCTATGAGGAAACAATGCTTACTAAAATGAAAATTATTAAATAAAAGAACACAATCCACCACATAGGGTGTACATTACTACATAAAGTTAATCTGTTTATTTTATAATTTATATAAACAAATAATCCAAGTACAGTACTTATAATTGCATAAAGAAAAACATAGGGGTCCATGAATTCATTTGAGTGGGCTAGAGACTATGGCATCCGAGTGTACAGTACAGTTATAGCACATATTCTGTTCAATACCCCAGTAAATTCTTAATTTTGGCAGCACCCAACCCACCTCCCCAGGGTGTCAAACAAAAGACGAGTCCATTCTTCCTACCGGTAGTCTTTAATATTGTATATGTAAAAATAAAATTGTGGTTTAAAGTTCATATTTTTTCTTTGGAAGTGATAGAATGGGCAAAACAATGCTATTTCATGATCATTTTCTTGTGTTACTTCTCATATTCACTCAAGTCTAACCAAAAAAAAAAAAAAAAAAAAAAAAAACTCTGGTTTGACACCCTGAACCTCCCTCACTTCACCAGCTACCTTCCAGGAGGTGGAGTGAGGGAGGGGGGTCGGGGAAGTGGCTGTGGCGCTGCCAAAATTACCAACTTGCTGGGATATTGAACGGAATATGTGCAGCAAATTGTACCTATGATGAAGCATATACTCTTACTATGTATGTATGTACTGTATGTATATACAGTATATACTCTGACACCCCAGTTTTCCTCTCTCTTTTTTTTTTTTTTTTTTTTTTTTTTTGTGGCCGACTCTTACTAAGTCGATCAATCAACCATGAGAGTAAAAGAGGGTATCCTACAAGAGCTTATATTTGAATTTTTAATCTACAACTTTAATCTGGCAATAACTTGTGGCTATTATGCAATAATAATGGCAACTGGACTAGAGGAAAATGATAAAAAAAAATATTATATTGTGTGTTCATTGTGTTCTGTTGTCCCCGTTCAGGTTGTCTCGAGTCAACCACCCCCAGAAAAAATAAACCTGAAAGTGGAATGGGACTGAGTAGCCTACATACTGTACAATACATACATATTTTTTATAAAGCTGCCAAACGAGTGATGACGATAAAAGTTGAGGGGAAAAGCGGTACTGTACTTTTATTAACCAGAAAAAGCTAGGTGAAATACTGCAACCCTAGACCGTACTTAAGTCTTTGTGTACCCCATGATAGTTCGCTAAGGGACAAAGTCTCTGCTCTGAATGATAAAGAGTTGGCACACTGGTAACCTAGAATTTGCTATGAGGCACAAGATTTAACCTTATCAGAAAGATAGGGTAATTTTCAAGAAGACACTGGCAGCACTGTTCCTCTTACTGTCATCATCATACATATTGCCAGACGGGGGGAATATAAAAAAATAGTCAAAATAGACAGGAAAGTAACCGCGAGCACAAGACCTATGTAAACATGATGACCATATGCCCGGATACTACATCCTTCCCGACAGCAGCTCCCACCAAAGATACTAGATTAGGTTATGGCAATACTGTAAACCCTCGTTATCTCGGACTTACAAAATGTATGATTTTCCGAGATGTCCGAATTAGATCATTGCATACGAAATTCATCATATTAATGACAAACACAAACATTATGTTTTCAGGGACAGTACAGTACATAGTAATTAATATTAACACAATAGTTAAAAGGCACAGGCTTGAATAAGTCCTAAAACAACTTAAGACCGAGTGAGAGAACACTGTAAACCGGACACAAATCCCGTCAAACTCGGAAATGTGCAGAGATGCAATTCCAAGAAGTAGGCATGGCTTAACATAGAAAGGGGGAGGAAGGGGTCACTCCCTTATAATGTCATTAACCTAACCTGACCTAGTATCTTAGGTGCCCTAACACACCCGACAAACACAAACACACCCGACAGTGTGTCATAACAAAATTATCAACAGAATACAAAACACACCCGACAGTGTGTCATAACAAAATGGTTAACAGAATACGGGTGTGGTGCGAGCCAGTACACCCAATATTACAACTTTTTTTCTCCTTATTTTCAAAATTAATTTAAAATTTCTCGCCTTAGAAAACTACCAGTAACCTTTTCCTAATAATCGGAACCACACTTCGCGTGGAGCACTCAAGTCATAAAATTGAAGTACAGTACTGTCTGTATGTATGCATAAATATACTGGGAGATAAGGAAAAGTTAGTCTCATCTACTATAGAGCTAGAAAATCATAAAATAGTCTTACTGTATGTATGCAAGGGAAAAATGTGACGCTTTGGCTTCCAATCTTGGTAGATTGGGAGGTCAATCCACGGAAGAGACGCCGTCACTTGAGATCTAGAAAATATATAAGTTAACCCGTGGAGCCCCGGCTAGTTTTGTAATGTTTGTTCACCAGAACCCGGCCGGTTTTCAAAAAATGGTTTTATTCCAGAAACAATAGCGAATGGGTTAGGAATGAAGGAAAAACCACGAAAAAACGCTCAAAAAGCTTAAAGAATGGTCCTACAGAGCCCCCGAAAACTTATTTTACAAGAGTAAAACATTTAAGGCAATTATCCCCATCATCAGAGGTGAATGGGAATGGTAGTGCACTTGTGGACGTATGTGTGGGGAGGAGGCTGTGGATAGCCAACACCTTCTTCCGACACAGAATGATCCACAGGTACACGTGGAAACGGATGTTGACGATGAAGGATAAGACAGTGGTGGAACGAAAGTCATTGATTGATTATGTATGTGTGGATGAACGAATGAAGAAATCTGTGATGGATGCTAGGGTGTATAGGGGTATTGGAGGGGGTCTGTCTGATCATTATGTAGTGGTAGCTAAGGTTAGGATACAAAAGAAGTGGGTGAGGAGAGCGGGAGGGAGGCGAGAGGAGGGTGGAATGGTGAGGAGGGTGGAGAGGTTGCAGGAGGAGGAAGTCAGGGAGGAGTACAGGAGAGCAGTGGAAAGACGACTAGGTGGGTTCGACCTGGAAGTTATGGAGGAAGTGGAGGAGATGAGCAAGGTGTTTAAGGATGAGATCTGTGCAGCATGTGAGGAGGTGTGTGGAGTGAGGAGAAGAGGGAGGGGAGTGAAAGGTACAGCATGGTGGACAGAAGAGGTAAGAATAGCTGTGGAAGAAAAGAAGAAAGCATATAGAGTGTGGTTGGGTAGTAGAGGGAATGAAGATTCCGAGAGACAGAAACGAGCGAGGTACGTGGAGAGTAAGAGGGTGGTGAAGAGAGTAGTGAAGGAAAGTAAGAGAAGAGTAGATGAGGAATTTGGAAGGAATCTGAGTGTAAAATGGAGGGAGAGTAAGAAACTGTTCTGGAAAGAAGTCAAGAAAGTTAGGGAAGGTAGCAAGGGAAACAGTAAGGGTGTGAAAGATAAGAATGGGAGAATGCTAGCCGAGAAGCAAGAGAGAGTCGAAAGATGGAGGGAGTACTTCAGTGAGTTGCTAAATGAAAGGAATGAAGAGCCAGCAAACATAGCTGGATATGGTATGGGAGGGAGAAGAAGAGAAGTAGTGGAGGAGGAGGAGGTGGGGATCAGGAGGTCAGAAGTGTGGGAAGCCATGAAAAGAGTGAAGTTGGGGAAAGCACCAGGAACAGATGGAGTGTGTGGGGAAATGTTGAGGTATGGTGGTGAGATAGTGATAGAATGGGTATGGAAAATGTGCAAACTAGCATGGGAGAAGGGGAGTGCACCCGATGACTGGAAGACTGGCATAATAGTCCCCCTATATAAGGGCAAAGGGGAAAGAGGAGTGTGTGGTAACCACCGAGGAATATGTCTTCTAAGCGTAGTAGGGAAGGTATACAGTAGGGTAGTGATAGTGAGAGTGAGAACGGAGAAATGGATAGGCGACGAGCAGGGAGGTTTTAGGAAGGGAAGAGGATGTGTAGATCAGATTTTTACCCTGAATTGTGTTGTGGAGAAGTATCTGGAGAAGAAACAAAAGGTGTATGTTGCCTTTATGGACTTGGAGAAGGCCTATGACAGAGTGGATAGAGAAGGTTTGTGGAAAGTACTTAGAATATACGGAGTAGAGGGCAAGTTGCTGAAAGCAGTGAAGAGCATGTATGAGGGTGCAAAGGCGGCAGTACGTGTGGAGAGTGAGCAGAGCGAGTTCTTTGACCTGAATGTTGGTTTGAAACAGGGGTGTGTGATGTCCCCGTGGTTGTTTACTGTATATATGGATGGAGTTATGAAAGAAATACTATCAAGAGCAGTGGATGTTGGTGTATCGCTGAAAAGGGAGGGAATTGAGTGGAAGCTACCTATACTGCTGTTTGCGGATGATACAGTTCTGATGAGTGATAATGAATCGGAGTTGCAGGGTCTGGTAAATGAGTTTGGAACAGTGTGCGAAAACGGAATTTGAAGGTAAATACGGGGAAGAGCAAGGTTATGGTCTTCGAAAGGGGTGAAGTCACAGAGTGTGAGGTGAAGCTGAACGGTCAGGCTATGGAGATCGTCAACTCTTTTAAGTATCTGGGCAGTGTGTTGAGTAAAGATGGGACTATGGATGAAGAGGTGCGGGAGAGGGTACAACAGGGGAAGAGGGTTGTAGGAACGCTAAAAGCAGTAACAAGAAATAGGGTGGTCAGTATGGAAGTGAAGAAGTCCTTGCATGACAGTGTGGTAATCCCGACACTGACTTACGGAAGCGAAGCATGGACGTTGGTTGAGAGACTCGGACCAAGAGTGAGAGCAGTGGAAATGAATTACTTAAGGAGTGCGTGCGGAGTTACATGGAGGGATAGACAGACTAATGAGGAAGTAAGAAGGAGGTGTGGTGTGGAGGTAGATGTGCTGGAAAGTGTGAAAAGGAACAACTTGAGATGGTTCGGCCATATGGAACGTATGGAAAGCGAGAGAATGACTAAGAGGGTGTACGAGAGCGAGGTGGAGGGACAGAGGGGGAGAGGTAGACCGAATATGAGGTGGAAGGATGGAGTGAGGAACTACATGAACGAAGGCGGTGCTGGTTGGGGGGAGGGGCGTCGACTGACTGGGGACAGAGGTGCATGGGGGCGGTTCGTTCGTGGCCACCCCTTCGGGGATCACGGCGTCAGGCAATAGATAGATAGATAGATAGATCCCCCAAAAACAGGTTATTGCGCGCTCACGCGCACGCACGTGGACTTTGAGAGTTTTCAACCATCGGCACAGTTGCGTGGGATACGTACACAGTTCCCATACAAATCTGAGCCCTCTTGATTGGCTACACCTGAGGTTACGGTCGGCGCAATTAGGGTGACGCGCCAGACGCGTCTCTGGGGCTGTGCGGTACATACATCGCCGACGCGTCAGACGCGTCGCTGGGGCTGTACGGGTTAAAGGAACAGTCAGAGTAAGCTATGGGTATGGCAGAGATTGCTCAGCTCTCACTCTGATAGACCAGCCCATCACCACATTTTTCCCTTGCCCCTCAACTTTCTCTTCATAATTGCTAAGGGGCCCTGGGTGGGGCTTTGGTTTCCCGGGAGTTTCCGCACCCTCCTCAGCTCCCCGCCATGGAGTGGCTTCGGTCACCCGGGCTTTATTGTGGTCGGCGGGCAGGGTTCTGTGGGGGCACTCGGTTATGGCCTTGGGGCTGTTCGGCCAGGCAGCTTGGGGAGCAACAACAACAACTGTATGTATGCATAAAAATACTGTACTGGGAGATAAAGAAAGGTTAGTCTCACCTATTATAGAGCTAGAAAATCATAAAATAGCCTAAGCTTCAAAAATATAGTTTCATTGACAATATTTATCGTGGCCTATAGGTTTGCCATACGGTTTACTTCAATGTGTCAAATTCATTAGGCCTACATGAGAACAACCAAAACTCTCCGTATCGACGATGTCGTCGCCATAATTGTGTGGTAAAACCTTCATTAGGGATAATATTTGAGGAGACTACTGTGGCGATTTCGTACGCATCTGTTTTGACCGCCTACTTTCTTAAATCATCCCATGATCACCGGATATTTGACCCTTGCTGGCATTATATTATGTTTTTTACACCAACCAACTTAACATCTAAACTCAATGAAATCAACAAATACATGTGGCTCTCCGAGGACTCGAACCCAGGATACTCACATCGAAATTCCGCGCACTATGCATTACGCTATCAAGACAGTTATATGATAATGAAAGTAAGTCCTGGGGTGGGTGAAGGGAAAAGTCATATAAGAAGTGAACGCAAAGAGCGTGCGAAGATTCATGCGAAGGTTTTGCTTACTATTTTGATGAATTACCCGGTAGCATTAGAAAAAGTAATTTTCAGTACCTGGGTAACTGATTTCCAGACTCCAGTGTAGTCTAACTGTACCTTCCTAATCTAATCTAACTGAACATAGCCTGCACACTGCACTTAATATGGCATTATGTAAAACTTGCAAAATAAACAAACCAAAACTTCTCTATCTATCTATTGCCGGACGCCTTACTCCCCTAAATGAGGGTGGCCATACACAGAATACACCCAAGCGGACCTATTCCCTGTAAGAGGGACAACCCAAGCCAGTTTACTGAAGGACTTACAGGATTGACCATTCAATTTAGGATCCGTCCGACTCCGAGGCACTCTGTGTATCTTTTTAGCACTATTTTTCTACAGTCGTGTTCGGCTAGTCCATCCACTAACCTGTCTTGCCATTAGGTTACAAGCAGTACGGATTTGTATCAGGTTTACTCTCCTAGAAAGGTTGCCGACCAAGGCTGACGAGTCCCATCCACCCGTATTTTTATAAGGTTGTCTCCCCTAGATGGGTTGCCGACCAAGGCTAACGAGTCCCATCCATACAACACAGTAAAAAGACAAAATAACTAATCAAAATCGCTAAAACTTGCATAATAAACAAACCAAAACTTAAACAACACAGTAAAAAGACAAAATAACTAATCAAAATCGCTATGTGGAAACAACGCTTAACCCTTCTGACCCGGGCTAGCCCTCCTAAGGACAGTGTGGGGTACCCGGGCGATCTGGCCGAAAAACGTCTAGGCCTAGGCTACCGTATCTTTGTTATTTTAACTGCTAGAAATTCCCCACGCATCTATAAACATAGTGCGGTTTCCAATCTGTAGACTGGCGTTGAGTAGAGCTCTGTGAGTCAACTGGTTCAGTTGGGCTGGGCGGGTGACCAACCCCGAAAAGGGTTGAAATAGGGGAGCTATCCCCCCGCCAAAGGCGGCTTTCTAGGGCCTTTCCTAGCTGATGCTGAGAGGATTGGGTTCTAGTCATGTGGTGATGGGCTGGTCTATCAGAGTGAGAACTGAGCAATCTCTGCCATACCCATAGCTTACTCTGACTGTTCCTTTTACTTATATATTTTCTAGATCTCAAGTGACGGCGTCTCTAACGTGGATTGACCTTCCAATCTACCAAGATTGGAAGCCAAAGCGTCACATTTTTCCCTTGCCCTTCAACTTTCTCTTCATAATTGCTGAGGGACACAGGGCCCTGGGTGGGGCTTTGGTTTCCCGGGCATTTCCGCACCCTCCTCAGCTCCCCGCCATGGAGTGGCTTCGGTCACCCAGGCTTCATTGTGGTCGGCAGGGAGGGTTCTGTGGGGGCGCTCGGTTATGGCCTTGGCCTTGCTCGGGGCCTTGGGGCTGTTCGGCCAGGCAGCTTGGGGAACAACAACAACAACTGGTTCAGTTGTGATGACGATTTCAGTGGAGCAAATTTTTCCGCGATGTTGACAATATCGGAGCTTTTCAGAAACTAATTTCGTCTGACGTCACAACAATAACATTGATCCGACGTCTCCTTCTTGATTTCGGAGGTGCAGTGACGCAACGATTGGCTTTGTTTACATGCGTCGGACGCACAGCGTTCAGACCAAGCTGAATAGGCTTCAAGCTTACGGATTTTAACAGGACACCCGGGTTCCTGCCCATCTGCCGCAGTGTCATTTTAACATGCTGCCCGGGCCAGGAGGGTTAAGTAAAATAATAATTTATAAATAAAAGAACACAATCATACTGGCATATCAGAAGAAGACAACAAATTTGTTTTCATTTTGGGGGATAAAATTGCACTTTCACCTGTTATAGATATAAATAATTCGGTTTTTCCAATGGCTTTTGGTGGGATGTGCAGTATGATTTTGACAATTGATTTGGTAGAAATTGAGTCTTCCTTCCCAAACTTAGCCCCACCCTGATAGTGGGCTAAGTGGTGAATTTACACACTTGGGGTATGGTTGGTATTAGGTTACCGTACCTCTTGACAACAGATGGCAAGGCAGCATGCTACACTTTCTTTCTTTCTTTCTGTCTGTCTGTCTGTCTGTCTTTTTTTTTTTTTTTTTTTTTGCCAGACGCCGTAATTCCCGAGAAGGGGGTGGCCATGAATATTGGGAGTTTGTCACAAATCGCTAGGTCAAGTTGCCCGGGCTTGACGTCTACCAATAACATCTTGATCCGCCGATCTTTTGATCAGCAGCCGACGCTCTTCTAACTACAGTATGCTATGGCTACTGATACTGTAAAAGCTTTCCAGGACAGTAGGACTCCAACGTTTATTTGTAGAGGCTGGGAGGTTTATAATATATACTAATCATATGTAGTTCAAAGATACCAATATATAATAATAATAATAATAATAATAATAATAATAATAATAAACGGTTTATTAACCCGGCAAGCGCGATAGGCCTCACGGAAGGCTTCCTATAGGGAACGCGATAGGCCTCACGGAAGCAGGACCATAAAAAAAGCCTTCCATAAAAAAAAAGGGCCTATCAAAACAAAGGAATTTGTCTCTAGGTGAGATAATTCCCCTCCAGTACTCATGTAAATCTCACCCCCCCTCCCCCTTACCTTCCCCCCTCCCTCCCCTCCTCAATTATCACCTATTTTTCCTCTTATTATCATCATTTATCGGTTATTTTTCTCTCCCGCGATAATGTAGCACAAGTGGGTGCATAAAAGATCGTTATGCAACACCCAGACACCGGCACACACCGCCCCGCTCTCCTCAGTTGACTCCCAGACAGCGAGAGGGGAAGGCTGCCTGTCTCTCTCTCTCGCCTGAGATTATGACCGGGTGGCCAATATCTTCGTTTTTCACCACCCAAATGCTTTTCCCACTTATTTTAGCACTCTTGAAGGTTCATATATACATCATATATGTAAAATAAAAGCATACCGAAAACAAATAATGGTTTATATTGTAAATATAACGAATTCTGTCAGAATCCAGGGCTAGAAATGCACAAATAACTACCCTAGCACCTACATCCATATCGCGCTTGTCAGGTTAAAGAATGGCAGCCTCATGAGCTGAAAATACACATTTTACAATTTAGTGGATGAACATGAGATGTACAGATATGAGGATGGTAAGCTCAGTTTACAAACAAAATAAATAAATACAATAATGATGCATGTGCAGAATACAAATTATCATAAAATAACCATGAGAGTAAGTGATATACAGTACATATGCACATTTATTTACTTACTCATATACAGAACATACGTATATACACGTACATGCGCCCATACATATATAGGAACATAAGAACATGCAGTAAGTGTGCACATGTCCGTATACACAAACGCTCACGTATGCACACAAACATACATACATACAGAAACTGTTTTGGTATGGTCAGGGTGAAGAGTTGAAGGGTAAAGAGGGTGCAGCAATTCAAGTCCGTATATGGTCCGGTACAGCCTACTACAATGGGAGGTTAATCCTCGAGATCGCGAGAGAGATCGCGAGAGAGATCGCGTGTGCGTGTGCGTGTGTACTCACCTAATTGTAGTATACAGGATTTGAGCCTAAGCTCGTGTTGTCCTGTCTCTCTCTCTACATTTATCCAATTTTGCTTTAAAAGTTTGGATATTTCTTGCTCCCACCACCTCCCCATCCAACTTATTCCAACACTCAATGCTTCTATACGGGAAGCTGAACTTTCTTACATCAGACTTACATATAACTTTCCTCAACTTACAATCATGACCCCTGGTTCTTCCCTCGTCCCTCACCACAAAATCTCCCTTGTCGATCTTCTCAAAACCTTTCACACACTTAAACATCATGATCATGTCACCTCTCTCTCTCCTCTCCCTCAGCGTTGGCAGCTTTAGCCTCTCCAATCTCTCCTCATAAGGTAGGTCTCTAAGGCTAGCTATCATCTTAGTGGCAACTCTCTGAACTCTTTCCAGTTTTTTATTATGTTTTATAAGGTGTGGAGACCACACCACTGCTGCATACTCCAGTCTTGGTCGTATTATTGTCCCTATTATTTTTGCTAACATCTCTACATCTAAATAATTCAGAGCTATTCTCATGTTAGTCAACACTGCATAGGTTTCACCAGTTATTTTATTTATATGCTGTTCAGGTGACAAGCTGTCTGCCACAACTACCCCTAGGTCTTTTGCTTTCACAGCTTTACTAATTATTTCATCTCCTATTTTATATCCCCAAGAAGGTCTATATTTACTTTTTCCCATCTCAAGAACCTGACACTCGTGTTGAATTCCATTTTCCAAGTTTGACTCCACTCATATAACTTATCTAGATCTCTCTGTAATTCTTCACAACTACTCCTACTTGTAATATGCTTCATTAATTTTGCATCATCAGCAAACATAGATATATATGAGCCTATTCCCATTTGAAGGTCGTTGATGAAAACCAAAAACATGATTGGGGCCAACACCGATCCTTGAGGCACTCCGCTTTTTACCCTTTTCCACGAGGAGAACTTTCCTTTTATTACTGTTCGCATTTCCCTCCCAATTAAATAGTTTTCCATCCACTTTAATAATACTCCCTCAACCCGCCCCACAGTCCTGAGCTTCCACAACAATCTCTTATGAGGCACCTTATCAAATGCCTTCTTGAAATCTAAGTAGATACAATCTACCCACCCCTCCCTCCCTTGTACAATGTCAATTACCCTATCATAGTAACTCAACAAATTTGTGGTACACGAATGACCTTTTCTGAACCCGAACTGCTTGCTTGAAATTATTTCCCTCTCCTCCAACATACCCACCCATCTTTTTCTAATAATCTTTTCACAAAGCTTGCATATAACACTCGTTAAGGATACCGGTCGATAATTTAGCGGGTCTTCTTTATTTCCACTTTTATATATTGGAGTTATATTTGCTTGTTTCCATTCTAAGGGAAGTTCCCCCTTGTTTAATGAGTATTGAACAATATTAAAAATAGGTCTCACTAGTTGTTCAGAACATTCTCTTAATACCCATCCAGCAATGTTATCTGGGCCCATAGATTTTCTCACGTCCAATTCTTCCAACAATGATTTTAGTTCATCCTTGTTGACTTCTATCGACTCTAGTCCCTGTATCTCATTCAATTCCACCACAGGTTCTACATAGTCATCCTCTTCCACAAACACGGATGTTAATGTATCATTCATAATTTCACACATACCCACTGTGTCTTCATATAATTGACCCTCTACCCTAAGCTTTGTTATTTTGTCCTTTATTTTTGTTTTGCCGTTGATATAACTATAGAACAGTTTGGGTTCTTTATTACATTTGTTTACTATATCTTTTTCAAAGTTCTTTTTCTCCTCTCTTATAGTCTTGACATAGTTGTTTCTAGCATTCTTATACTCATCCCATTTTTCCTCAGTGTGTCTCCTTCTCACTTTATTCCATGCAGAGTCCTTTTTGTTCTGGGCAATGTGACATCGCATGTTAAACCACTCTTTCTCCTTAACCAGCTTTCTATCCTTAAATGTTGGTACATATTTATCTACCCCCTCCCTGTAAATGTCTAGTAACATGGTGTATTTTACCTGAATATTCTGTTCTTGCTCAATAAATGACCAATCTATATTTGCAAAGTATCCTCGTAATGATTCATAATCCGCCTTACTATAATTTAGTCTATATTCCCTATGTTCCTCCTCTCTGCCTTCCAGAAATTCCACTGTCAATTCAAATTCAATCACAGCATGATCGCTTTTTCCCATGGGACTCAAATATGTTAGGTTCTTTATTTCTTGGGGGTCTTTGGTGAATAATAAGTCAAGTCTTGATGGTTCATCACCTCCTCTAAATCTTGTATTTTCCGTAACGTGTTGTGTTAATAGGTACCCCATTGTTAGTTCAAGAAATTTGCTACCCCAAGTATTTTCATTTGAACCCGCATCCAAACATTCCCAATCCACCTCCCCGCAATTAAAGTCCCCTGCAAGAATAAGCCTATTTTTCCTTTTACAAATAATTTCTAACATACGCAAGGTTTCCAAAATTAATTCATTATATTCATCGTTGCTCCAAGATTTAGTCTTAGGAGGTAAATACATTGATACAATGTCCAATTTTGACCTATCATTATCCTCAATTTCAACTGCTACCACTTCAGCAATGCTATCACCAAGTTTTAATTCTTTAGCAGTAATTTTATTATCTACCATGATCAACACTCCTCCTCCTAGCTTTCCTAACCTGTCTCTTCTCCATGTACTGTATCCTGCACAACTAATTATATTCGTGTCTACCTCCTGGTTAAGCTTAGTTTCAGTCAAACATACTACCCCGGGCCTCTCTCTCTTTACATATTCGTCAAACTCAATCTTTTTGGAAATTAACCCATCAATATTTGTATACATGAACTTAGCATTTCCAGTATTTTCCCTATTTTTCTCGTCCCTGCCCGTTCCTTTCTTTTTTGTACGTACCCCTCCCAATTTATTTCCTAGCTTGTCTCCTCTCCTCTTGTCTCCACCTGGACTGTTTCTCGCTCCGTTTCCACCTCCCCTCCCTCTGCCTCCACTTGGACTGTTTCTCTCTCTATCTCCACCTCCCCTCTCTCTGCCTTCTCCCCCGTCACCCGTACCATCTCCCCTTCCCTCCCTACTTCGTCCCTTCGCTTTATATACCATTTCTTGAGTTTTCCCTCCCACACTCTCCAGAAAAACTTCTTTTCGTCTTCTTTCGTCCTTTCTCCATTCTTTACATTTGCCTCGGTTTGCAATTCCTTTCTTATGTTTCGATCTTCAATACTCATGTCTTTTCTAATTGTAATTTTCTTAAACTTGCTGGTCAAGTTAAGTCTCCATGTTACGTTCATTATTGCATCCACTGTTACCCTAGACCTAAACTGCACTCTCATTGGCCTTGTGTTTCCCTTACTATATTTACCCATTCTCCTAACTTCTTCAATATCATCTCTCCAGTTGTTTCCTTCTTCATCGACATGCTTGATCAATGTTTTTACCTTATTAATTTCTTCCTTATCCCTAGCTTGTGTGTGTGTGTGTGTGTGTGTGTGTGTGTGTGTGTGTGTGTGTGTGTGTGTGTGTGTGTGTGTGTGTACTCACCTAATTCTAGTATACAGGATTTGAGCCTAAGCTCGTGTTGTCCTGTCTCTCTCTCTACATTTATCCAATTTTGCTTTAAGTTTGGATATTTCTTGCTCCCACCACCTCCCCATCCAACTTATTCCAACACTCAATGCTTCTATACGGGAAGCTGAACTTTCTTACATCAGACTTACATATAACTTTCCTCAACTTACAATCATGACCCCTGGTTCTTCCCTCGTCCCTCACCACAAAATCTCCCTTGTCGATCTTCTCAAAACCTTTCACACACTTAAACATCATGATCATGTCACCTCTCTCTCTCTCTCCTCTCCCTCAGCGTTGGCAGCTTTAGCCTCTCCAATCTCTCCTCATAAGGCAGGTCTCTAAGGCTAGCTATCATCTTAGTGGCAACTCTCTGAACTCTCCAGTTTTTTATTATGTTTTATAAGGTGTGGAGACCACACCACTGCTGCATACTCCAGTCTTGGTCGTATTATTGTCCCTATTATTTTTGCTAACATCTCTTCATCTAAATAATTCAGAGCTATTCTCATGTTAGTCAACACTGCATAGGTTTCACCAGTTATTTTATTTATATGCTGTTCAGGTGACAAGCTGTCTGCCACAACTACCCCTAGGTCTTTTGCTTTCACAGCTTTACTAATTATTTCATCTCCTATTTTATATCCCCAAGAAGGTCTATATTTACTTTTTCCCATCTCAAGAACCTGACACTTACTCGTGTTGAATTCCATTTTCCAAGTTTGACTCCACTCATATAACTTATCTAGGTCTCTCTGTAATTCTTCACAACTGCTCCTACTTGTAATATGCTTCATTAATTTTGCATCATCAGCAAACATAGATATATATGAGCCTATTCCCATTTGAAGGTCGTTGATGAAAACCAAAAACATGATTGGGGCCAACACCGATCCTTGAGGCACTCCGCTTTTTACCCTTTTCCACGAGGAGAACTTTCCTTTTATTACTGTTCGCATTTCCCTCCCAATTAAATAGTTTTCCATCCACTTTAATAATACTCCCTCAACCCGCCCCACAGTCCTGAGCTTCCACAACAATCTCTTATGAGGCACCTTATCAAATGCCTTCTTGAAATCTAAGTAAATACAATCTACCCACCCCTCCCTCCCTTGCACAATGTCAATTACCCTATCATAGTAACTCAACAAATTTGTGGTACACGAATGACCTTTTCTGAACCCGAACTGCTTGCTTGAAATTATTTCCCTCTCCTCCAACATACCCACCCATCTTTTTCTAATAATCTTTTCACAAAGCTTGCATATAACACTCGTTAAGGATACCGGTCGATAATTTAGCGGGTCTTCTTTATTTCCACTTTTATATATTGGAGTTATATTTGCTTGTTTCCATTCTAAGGGAAGTTCCCCCTTGTTTAATGAGTGTTGAACAATATTAAAAATAGGTCTCACTAGTTGTTCAGAACATTCTCTTAATACCCATCCAGCAATGTTATCTGGGCCCATAGATTTTCTCACGTCCAATTCTTCCAACAATGATTTTAGTTCATCCTTGTTAACTTCTATCGACTCTAGTCCCTGTATCTCGTTCAATTCCACCACAGGTTCTACATAGTCATCCTCCTCCACAAACACGGATGTTAATGTATCATTCATAATTTCACACATACCCACTGTGTCTTCATATAATTGACCCTCTACCCTAAGCTTTGTTATTTTGTCCTTTATTTTTGTTTTGCCGTTGATATAACTATAGAACAGTTTGGGTTCTTTATTACATTTGTTTACTATATCTTTTTCAAAGTTCTTTTTCTCCTCTCTTATAGTCTTGACATAGTTGTTTCTAGCATTCTTATACTCATTCCATTTTTCCTCAGGGTGTCTCCTTCTCACTTTATTCCATGCAGAGTCCTTTTTGTTCTGGGCAATGTGACATTGCATGTTAAACCACTCTTTCTCCTTAGCCAGCTTTCTATCCTTAAATGTTGGTACATATTTATCTACCCCCTCCCTGTAAATGTCTAGTAACATGGTGTATTTTACCTGAATATTCTGTTCTTGCTCAATAAATGACCCATCTATATTTGCAAAGTATCCTCGTAATGATTCATAATCCGCCTTACTATAATTTAGTCTATATTCCCTATGTTCCTCCTCTCTGCCTTCCAGAAATTCCACTGTCAATTCAAATTCAATCACAGCATGATCGCTTTTTCCCATGGGACTCAAATATGTTAGGTTCTTTATTTCTTGGGGGTCTTTGGTGAATAATAAGTCAAGTCTTGATGGTTCATCACCTCCTCTAAATCTTGTATTTTCCATAACGTGTAGTGTTAATAGATACCCCATTGTTAGTTCAAGAAATTTGCTACCCCAAGTATTTTCATTTGAACCCGCATCCAAACATTCCAGTGTGTGTGTGGACCTATACTTTTCTTGCTGCACATATCAGACATAAATAAACATGTCATGCATTCGTCTGTCGCCTCCTTTGCTGTTATTTGTTATTATAATTTGTTATTATAATTTGTTATTATTAAAGGACATGTTGTTTTGCTCTGCCCATGAGTAAATTGTAGTGAGATCTGCCTGAAGTAAATCAGCATCTGTTGTAGAAGACACTTCCTTTAATACACGAGTGTCTTCTACAACAGATGCTGATTTACTTCAGGCAGATCTCACTACAATTTACTCATGGGCAGAGCAAAACAACATGTCCTTTAATAATAACAAATTTGAACACATGAACTACAGTGCAGACCGAAATATGAATATCCACACATACACAGCAGATGACGGCTCTTGCATTGATACTAATGATTATGTAAAAGATCTTGGTATTACACTCAGTCGAGATGGTACATTTGGAATGCATATAACCAATGTGGCAAAGAATGCTCGTAACCAAGCTGGATGGATCCTACGAACCTTCCGAACACGTGACATGATCCCCATGCTGACGCTCTACAAGTCACTGGTCATTCCACTGTTGGAATATTGCTGTCAGCTATGGAGCCCATGGAAGGTGGGAGAGAAGCAATTACTCAAAGCAGTTCAACGCTCATTCACCAATAAAATCTCTGCCGTCCAACACCTAGACTACTGGGGGAGGTTGGAAACTCTCAAGCTTTTCTCATTAGAAAGACGCAGGGACAGATATGCCATCTTATATGTCTACAAAATATTGATTGGCATCACAACCAACAACCTT
The DNA here is from genome assembly GCA_032716605.1 of Paralithodes platypus. Lineage (NCBI taxonomy): Eukaryota > Metazoa > Arthropoda > Malacostraca > Decapoda > Lithodidae > Paralithodes > Paralithodes platypus. Next base: position 5,725,034 of record CM064575.1, read on the forward strand.
AATATAGGTTTTCACATCCATCAACGACTGGGCCGTCTCTGCCACATACAGCGGGCACACCCCAGAGCAGCCACCAGAGTTAAGACGCTCAAGGAGAACGCCTTTGCGACACGAGGACCTCTTCTCTTTAACGCCCTACCCAGATATCTGCGTGACTCAACTGAACCAAGTCTCGAGAAATTTAAAAATCAACTGGACAAATTTCTCTGGACACTACCTGATCAACGCAAACTGCCCCACTACCACCTCCGCGCCGCTAGCAACAGCATCATGGACCAGCTGGCGCAGAGACGGGCAGATGGAATGTACTAGTGGTGGCGCATCAGCGTGACCACGGGCGGACAACACTGCCTGCAACTACTACCTACAGGTAGGTGGGTGGGTGGGTGGGTGTGTGTGACAAAATATTAACCCTTTCGCGCACGAAGACGCAATTGCGTCCTTAACCCGTCCAGCACCAGCGACGCGTCTGGCGCGTCGGCGATGTATGTAATGCACAGCCCCAGCGACGCGTCTGAAGAGTCACCCTAATTGCTCCGACCGTAACCTCAGGTGTAGCCACTCGAGAGGGCTCAGATTTGTATGGGAACTGTGTACGTATCCCACGCAACCGTGCCGATGGTTGAAAACTCTCAAAGTCCACGTGCGTGCGCGTGACCGCGCAATAACCTGGTTTTTGGGGGAAATTGCCTTAAATTTTTTACTCTTGTAAAATCCGTTTTCGGGGGCTCTGTAGGACCATTTTTTGAGCTTTTTGATCGGGTTTTCGTGGTTTTTCCTTCATTCCTAACCCATTCACTATTGTTTCTGGAATAAAAATCAAAACCGGTCGGGTTCTGGGTGTACATTTATTAATAATCAGCCGGGGCTCGACGGGTTAAAGGGATACTTTAAAATCTTTGTGACCATCAGGGGTGTTTAGAAACCTTTAGTTTAATTACATCAATCTCTGCAGTTTTCTTTGAGCGAGTTGTGGGCAGAAAACTAATTTTGGAGAGGTAATTATGAGATAAAGATAATTATATTTCTGAATTGTAAACAGCAACTCCCAGATCTGAAAGGGTTAAAACTAGAAAATACATTCACCCATAAAATGCGGTAAGCCTCACGGGTCACTATATATAGAGAATACGATAGGCCTCACGGAAAAAAACTACCAACGCACCAGGGGCTCTCAAAACAAAGGATTACGTGATTAGGCGAGATAATTCCCCTCTAGTACTTCCTAACACCATCCACATGTGCCCCAAACCCCCTTCTCAATTATTGGCTATTTTTCCTCTTATTTCCCTAATTTATCGGTTATTATTTTCCGTGCGAATTATTCTCACGCGGTTTAGAAAACACGGGCGAGTCATTTAAAGAGCCTATAGCAGTGCGAGATCTCTCCGGGAGAACTCAGTTGCAAGCCCGACGTTGGAGAGGGAAGTTGCATGTCTCTTGGCCGGCCGCCCCAGAATACGACCAGGCGGCGAAAATATAAGTTGTTCACCCCTCAATTGCTGTTCCCACCTCTTTTATCATTCTTCAAGTTCAAATGTTTATCAAATAAGTAAAATAAACGCACATGGAGAAGAAATAATGCTTTATATCGTAAATATAACTACTTCTGTCTGAATCGAATGGTAGAAATTACAAGTTTTGAACACTTTTCCTACCTCAATCTTGCGTTCCTCGGGTTAAAGCGTGTAGTTTCTACGGCTGGGCTGGTCGCTAGGGTTGCGGGCTGCTGAGGCGTGTAGTTTCTATTGCTGGGCTGGTCGCTAGGGTTGCGGGCTGCTGAGGCGTGTAGTTACTACGGCTGGGCTGGTCGCTAGGGTTGCGGGCTGCTGAGGCATATAGTTACTACGGCTGGGCTGGTCGCTAGGGTTGCGGGCTGCTGAGACGTGTAGTTTCTTACTGGGCTGGTCGCTAGGGTTGCGGGCTGCTGTCCTCAACAACCTAAAAAGAAGAAAAAGAAAACTATTAATTCTTCAATAATATATCCCAAGTACAGTACAGTACAATCAACAACAGAAATGTTTTTATGGTAAAAATTAAAGTTACCACGGACAGCATTTTTATTTTATTTTTTATTTATTTTTTTCAATTTTGTCTTCGATATAGACCTACAGTGTTGTTTTTATACCAAGGATGGGTGCATATTAGTATTTAGCCATTATCCAACAATCTACAAACACCCTCCCCACTAGTGGGGAGGGCTATGAAGAGCAGGGAAAATGTGGGGTTAAGTAAAGAATTTACGATGAAAAACAAAATAAAATTAGGAAACTGCTCACTATAGGGAGAGTCTATGAAAAAGCAGTTAAAAATTTGAAAAAATTACTGAAATACTGTAAAAATATATAACTGTCCTGTATGAGGAGAATTTGGGTAGAATGTAGAGTTCGGGCGTACCGCGAGCCTTGTTTACACTACGCGGAGCGACGTCGGACGATTGCCATCATGTTCCCGTCTATTTTGACTGCCTTTGGATACAATAATATGTTGAGAGGGTCTTTGCCTTCCCTCACCCTCCCATGACATATTGTCATCATCATATATATTGCCAGCAGGGGGCAAATAACTGAAATAAATTGCCGTCAAAATAGATGCGAACTTAACCACGGCAATCGACTAATGTAAACATTACAATAATATGTTGAGCCCCCCTCACCCCCCCCCCCCCCCCCCATGACATATTGTCATCACCATATATATTGCCAGCAGGGGGCAAATAACCGAATAAATCGCCGTCAAAATAGATGCGAAGTTAACCGCGGTGAACGCCCTATGTTAATATAACGACCGTACGCCCGGAATCTACATCCATCCCAAGAACTTTTTAAAATTTATCGTTTGGTGTTAAAAATGAACTATGGGGAGAAATTTGAAAAAATACTGTAAAAATAGAAAATCTTGTCTATAGCGAGAGTTTTCGAGAAAAAAACCAGGTACTGTACAGCTAATCAGGATTGCTGTGGGATTCACGATGGTTTGATGGGGGCTCTGCCCCCTTCTCTAGACAAGATTTAAAAAATGTACAGTAGTTTTTCAAAAATTCCCCCCATAAAAGTTATTTTTTTAAATTAGGAAATTGCCATCTAGGCTATAGGGAGAGTATGAAAAGCAGTTCAACAATGGAAAACACCTTTTATAGTTTCTCAATAAATACTGTAAAAATATATAAATGTCCTGTATGCTGAGAATTTCTTAAATTGTATCGTTTGGTGTGGAAAATTAACTTCTATGGAGAGAATTTTTGAATAATTACTGTAAAAAAAGGAAAATCTGTCACAACCGGTACACATCTAATTTGACCATGGTCGTGACTCAGAGGATGCGAAACGCATTATCGCTGCAAAATGTTGCTTATATAAAACCAACATCGTAGCCGAGTAATCAAGGTCCAAGATGGTCCATGGCAAACTACCATCACACGAAAAAAAATAGATATAGTCCTAGCCTATGCCTGCATTGCCTAGGCTAGTATAAATTAAGAACCATTAGAGATATCATCAAAGACGTCTTGCGCCGCACTATTAGAAACAATTTATTAGGGAAACTAGGGACCTAGGCCTACAGTATAGACTCGCCATATTTTTCTCATTATTGTCCGCAAGGAGGAATTTCGGGGCAGGATGTAGAGTCCGGGCGTACGGTCGTCATGTTTACAAAGGTCGGTAAAAATTTACCTATGGTCCCGTTAAAATATCCTCAAGTAACCTATTAAAAACTGTTCAGGGGACTGGTTAGAACTTGTAGGATGTTTAATTGAAGGTCGGAAATCAGTATTTACTGAGAAATAAGTCTTAAAATGCGCTATGTTTTACGGGAGGGTGTGTACGCCGCCACATACGTGCGGCCGCGCCCACTGCCCAAAATGTACAAATATTATAATAGATTAGATTAACCTAACCTAACCTAAACATAACATAACATTACCTGGGAAAGAGAGGGCAGGGACCCTGGGTGACCCATAGCGCATTTTAAGACTGTTATTTCTCAGTAAATACTGATTTCCGACATTCAATTAAACATCCTACAAGTTCTAACCAGTCCCCTGAACAGTTTTTAATAGGTTACTTGAGGATATTTTAACGGGACCATAGGTAAACATTTATCCAAAGGTCGATCGCCACGGTGAAATTAGAGTTTATTTTGACAGAGAATTTTCGGTTATTTGCCCCCTGGGTCAATATAAAGGAGCCGGTCCACAGCAATTTTCAAGGATTTATGTTTTTCAATTTGTTATTTACGGCCTATATGGTTTATAAGCTTTCTATAATAAAATTTGTTCATGGAAACTAGTACGGCATTTACCCATTATCCAAGAATCTAAAAACACGGCCCTCGATAGTGGGAAAGGCTATGAAGAATAGGGAAATTAAGGTTAATAAGTGTATAAAGCGAATACCGTATATTGCATTAAATAAAAGTTGGCTCGGGTTTGTGCATTGTCGAGGCCCATAAAACCCGAGCCAACTTTTGACGAAAGTTGGCTCGGATTTCACGGGGTGGAGTGGGTAATAGCCTGTTATAAAAATATTCAACTTTGAGAAAACATTAGCCTAACCTAATAACCTTACGTAACCTATCCTAGTATTATGGGTGGGGGCTGCTGCCCCCACACCCCCGCTGGTTGGGTAAAACTGATAACGATTGAAATCCAGTTGGGATAGGATATTACTCACTCCACCCCAACTGGATTTCTATTGTTACCAGTTTTACCCAACCAGCGGGGCTGCGGGGGTGGCAGCCCCCACCCATAATACTATGATAGGTTAGATAAGGTTAGGCTAATGGCTTTTCAAAGTTGACTATTTTGATAACATAGGCTATTACCCACTCCACCCCATGAAATTTCATCAAAAGTTGGCTCTGGTTTTCAAAAAATCTGGTTTCATGGATTTCGAAAATGCACAAACCCGAGCCAACTATTATTTAGGCCTACAAATGTAATATATTCGCTTTATACATTTTTTACCACTCAATTTTCCTATTCTTCATAGCCCTTCCCACTATCGGGGGCCGTGTTTTTAGATTCTTGGATAGGCTAATGGGTAAATACTAATTTCCATGAACAAATGTTATTATAGCCTGGAAAGCTTATAAACCATATAGCCTACTGTAAATAACAAATCCAAATTGCTGTGGTCCGGCTCCTTTATATTGACCGCCCCCTGCTGGCAATATATATTTTGATGACAATATGTCATGGGGGGGGGGGTGAGGGGGGGCACAGCCCCCCTCAACATATTTTTGTATCCAATCGTTATTCCAACGGCAGTCAAAATAGATGGGAACACGATTGCAAGCATCCGTCTCCGCCGCTCCGCGTAGTGTAAACAAGGCGGTAGCCGCGGTATGCCCGAACTCTACATTCTTGCCGAATTTCATTAGGCCTATCGACAAATTGAAAAAAAACTTATTTCATCGTAAAATACCAACAAAAATAATAGTCCCGAATGTAAACAAAGCATTCCATTGACTTGACTACCACCACCTTGTTTTGTAGGCGGCGCGCGATTCACCCAATAGCCTAAATGGCACAAGCGTTACTCACCTAAACAAAGTACAGTAATGGAAACCTGTTTTTGCCTTTTTAATTTACAAATCAACATACAGTAGGCCTAGGCCTATACGCTATATGAGGATGACAATAAGTCAAGGGGGGCTGCCCCCCCCCTCAACCCACCATGTATCCAATTTAGGTAAAATTCTAGTTTCACGTACACAGCGACAAAAGGGAGGCACCGTTGTAAACAGTGTGCCAAAATTCGCCCATTTTCTTCGTGATCCCGAACCTAACATTGAAAAAATATTGATACTGAAATAGGCTAAGAGCCTGTGACTGTCCCGGGGCGGCCGGGAGCCCCGCTAAACCTGCCATTCTATTTCTACATTACACTCATCAAACGATAGTTGCTTTGCTCTACACTGTACTCTACATTGGCTATGATCTTAGAACTATTATATATCACCTGTATTGAAGTCCAAATGCAGCTACTAATGTAAATATAGACGGATAAATCCAGAGCTCGAGTCATGAGAGCGATTTGTTTACACTGTGAAAACACAACTTGTTCGGTTCGGATGAGGTGACTGACTTTAGCACCAATATAACAAATATATTACAATAAGGAAACAGCCATCGTTCATAGAACGAACTCCTGGATGGGAGAGTCCGCTAAAACAAACAAACAAACAAACAACCAATGTACCCCTACACTCCGATGTTATATTGCGCCGAAGGCTGAGTCAAGACGAACACAACTACCGTAATTTTATTGGCACTCAAATGCTCAATAATATGTAGATTAAAGGATAATAATAGGTATTTATCTAAAACTATGTATATATTAACTAAACTACTCCATGTGTTTAATATATTGACTAAATTTCACTGAAATGAATAATGTAAAATATTAATTTAAGTTTGAATGTTAGTTTTCTGATCTAATCTGATCTTAATTAAACTCCCACAAAATACACGATATTTTTTCGTATGTGCTAATTTTATGGGGTCTCTAATTTCTTAAAAATAGTGAATGAATATAAATTTTATGTGTTTGACAAAGAGCGCAAGACCTTGAGGCATAAGGTAAGCTATAAATTAGTACGTTTTATGATGAATTATTGTTTTTTCAGGGGTATATATGTGGTTGGATTAATGGAAAACAACGAACGAATATCAGCAATGTTTTCCATTGTGGTGTTTCCGATGTTTCCGAGAATAATCCAATGATGACGTCAAATTAGCTTGCCGCCAATCAACTGTGGAACACTTGGAAATGTGTTAGCTGTTATTTACCGATATATTTGTGGAAAAATAGAGTGAATTAAGGGGCTGGAATATAACATGACTTCATGTGAAGTGCGAGTGCCCTACACATTCTAAAATTGTGCATATTAATCTTGGGGAACTCATTATATATAAGGTATAAGTTCAAGGTGATACTTTGGATAAACCTGACTTCTAGCAAGCACCAAACAGCGATTTTGTAAGTAGCCAAGCATATTATTTTGTCAGATAAGCCTAGGCCTACTTGTATTAGCCTAGGCCTATGATGATAATGATGATTTGAAGCAGAAATGAGTAGCCTAGGCTGAGGCTAGGCATATTAGGCTTAGGATAACCCATTATCCAACAATCTTAGGACTGCCCCCACTAGTGGGGCTATGTATAATGTATTGATAGGCTAATGAAGATCAAGGAAGATTTGAGGTTAAAGACAGTAAAAAATAAGGTTAGCTAGGCAGCTGGGAATCTGGTTCTGGTAGGCCAAGACTCAGAGCCCACTCTTAACCCGGGAATGGCAAGGTCCTCAATTATGGTAATTATTTAGAAGATGACCTTTTTTTCTAGTTATTAAAAACTTACTCTATGGTGTATTATATGATATATAGAAGCAATAGAACTGTTAAAATGACCTGGGAAGTGTATATTAAACTTAGCCTAGACCAACATTCCTGTATTTTTTTTTTTTTTTTGTAGCTAAGGCTAGGCTAGGCTAACCTAGCCTAGGCTACTCTTGAGTTTTGGAACACAGTAGGCCTAAGCCTAGGCCTATTTTAGATGTCTAACTTTTAAAATAATATAAAAATACGTAGGCTAGGCCTAGGCTAGGATTAATTTTTTTTTATCATTATACAGAAAGTTGTATCACTCAAAAAAACAGCGTCATTCGACACCCTGGCTAGGCTATAGCCTATGACAATAACAGTTTGCCGTCATGCCGTGGGATTATAGGGGTAGACCTGTCAGGCTGTCACTGAAGAATACTTTCGCAGTCTTACCGTTTGTTTTTGTTTTCAAGGTATAGGCTATAGGCAGAATAGGCTACAGTAGTATCTTATCTACTGGTATCTTATTTGATTGTAGTTTATATTATGAGTGGAAGATTTGCAATAACTTACCCTAACCAAAGTCCAAACTTAGTGTCCAAAGTGGGATCTGCACCCTGCCTCTATGTTCACATTTTGTATACCGGTAACTTTTTAGCCAGATTACCGGTACAATTTAATAAGTGTACAGCCAGCAGCTAGGCCTACCGCCTACAGTGCATTTATAGATTTCCCGGAATCCCGGCCATGACTTGGGTATCACTAAAGAATCTTTCCGCAGCCTTATGTACAATTGTTTGTTTTTATTTCTTCAAGGAATATAGTACAGTAGTTTATTGTTCAATTGTTTATCATGTTATGAGTAGATAATTTGCATTACCTTACCCTAACCTAACTTTACTTTACTTAGTCTTAGTGTCCAAAGTGGGGGCTGCCACTATCCCCACAGTCCACACACCCGCTAACTAACATATATTATTGGTATGTCTTGTCATTACTATAACCTGACTTCATGGGGGTAACGGAGACTTGATTGAATATTTTCGGAATTAGCCTCGCAGAATCTTGAGTCTTTTAAAGTTGTGAAAATTAAAGTAAGTTTCTACGTTCCTACTGATTGTACTTAACCCGAGATGGGAATAGCCTACCCAGGTATTTTTTACTCGGCCCAGGGAAAATAATAGACAAACAAATGTTCTAATCAAAGTTTATTCTTGAAACTTTGTACCAGTATGTATTTTAACCAGTACTCTATAGTAACTCATGTATCATATGAAAGGATATAAATTAAGTATGTAATAGTTCTTGGAATGCAACAACAAATATACATGAAATCTTTATTGGACAAAAGTTACAAAACTAAAACAGGGACTGCTAAGAATAATTTAAAAACCTGTTTTCAATGCCTATATTAGTGGACCTGAAGTGCATCTCTTTGAGACTGAAGTACAGGCAGCCAGCTCCCCTAGTATCCTGATTAAACACCAGTAAACATACATAACATCCCTTTTACTTACAATATTATTCATTCCTTTTAATAAATTTTGAGCATGTATTGTGCATATATTTACCTTCACATCTCAAAATTTCTCCGGCGGCCGGGGGGCTATGCCCCCCGGACCCCCTGTTATGAAGCGGGGGGCGGCGCCCCCCGCAGACGCCACGCAAAGTTGATCCTTGTAAGCTTAGAAAAATGATCCAGAACTGGATAATTTCTGTTTTGGCACCCTGCTTGTAAAGACATAGCTTCCCAACCAACTATGAAGATCAGGGAAATTGCTGGGTAAAAGACGTAATATAATGCTAATAAACTACATTAACGACATTAATAACCTAACAACCTTACCTAACCTAACCTAGTATTATGTAATAGCTATGGTGCCGCATATGGGGAGATTTTTTTTTTTTTTTTTTACAGTAGGTATAATTCCTTATAATGCATTTCCGCCGCTTTGGACATATATAGGAATTAAGTATGGTATATGACAACTCTAAAGTAGCCATAAAAATTTATGAGTATGCTGTGAAAGCGAAACTAGAATTAAACTCCAATTTACTCCACAATTTCCCTTACCTACTGTAAAAGCATGATTCACCCTATAAATGGCGCCATTTGACGCCGTATCTTCAAATTGATGGATTGGCTAATGGGTAAATTAATGCAAATCCTTTAGGCTAATCCTCCACTCTAAACATGAGACACAACAATAAAACACTAGGGTCAATATACAGGAGGCGCTACAATATACACTGTAGGTAGCAAAATTCTAATGGTAGTTTTGGGTTCCTATCATCATATGCTTCATTTCTATATACTTTTTATCCCCGGGGAAAAAAAACTAAAATCTTGGGATTTTTTGTTTTGGTCATTATCCTAACCTAACCAAAAAACCTAACCTAACCTAATAGCCCCCAAATACATTTAGGTTAGGTTAGGTTAGTTTTTTTTGGTTAGGTTAATAAAAAAAATAAAAAAATCCAATAAAAAAATTAAAAAAACAAGATTTTTTTGTTTCCCCCGGGGATAAAAAGTATATAGAAATGAAGCATAGGCCTATGATGATAGGAACCCAAAACTACCATTAGAATTTTGCTACCTATATTGTAGCGCCTCCTGTATATTGACCAACACTAGGCCTACCATTCCTATGCCTAGGCTAGTGCTAGTATAAAATTAAAAAACATTTGTAACCGAACCGATTCGAACCCAAAGTAGCCTAGGCCTGCATGTCACCAATGTTATCACTTAACTAAATAGGGTTAAAAGTAATAAAATCTACATACCTCCCACGGTGTGAATAGGGTTAAAGCATGAAACAGTCTCAGCCCTTTGCGTGTATGCCTTTAAGAACAAGTAGACGAACACCAAGAATGTGGCCCTCCAGAAACACACCGTGACCGGTGGGCCATTCAATATTCGCCCTTTTAGTGAATAAAACTCTTATCATCGAGGCTATGAATCATATACAAAGTGCTCTGGTGTATATTGTTTCATATAAACTATCTAAAATCATAAATTAAGCTCAAAAACATGACGTACAAACATAAAACATAAGGATAATCATCACACCTGTTGGTCAATATGGCCGCCGGCACCCATAAGGACGCCAGACAGTATTGCCAACTTTATGTTGCAGATTTCGCTAGATTCACGTTTAAAAGCTGCTAGATATAAAATACTCTAATATTTGTACATGGAATCGTTCATTATCCCTAGAATGTTTAAATAAAGTTGACGAACATCACATTAATAAGATTAAAGTAATTTATATCCTACCACTAGATGTAATACACTTTCGCTATATATAAACAACGCTAAAATCTAAAAATACAGATTGACAACACTGACTGCATCATCCAATCACCGATGCCGGGGCGTTTGCTGGGAATTTTAAAACGAATTACCGAGCATTAGACTATTCAGTTCATTGGAGGCCTAGCTAAGAGGATGTTCTTGGGTAGTATGATTTTTGGAATGAAGAATTGAACTTTTCGGCAGGGTTAATCTCGAACCAATGATGCATAGGAGTGCTACATTTGACCACTTGCGAGTTTCGGTCTATAAGGAAGTTGGAGCTGTAGACATTGATATTTAGTAGAATTACCAGCTAAAATACGGTTGTAGTACATTTATCAATACATAAAAAACAATTTTACATAGTTTTTAGCCATCAGAAACCTACATTATTATTGCATTTCTATTCACTATCGATGTCTACAGCTCCAACTTCCTTATAGCCTGAAACTCGCAAGTCGACAATTGGAACTCCTGCTGCATCACTTAGCCTCCTTTGCCGATCCTTTCCGTGCCTCACCAAAATAGATCCCAACCCCAGTTTGCCCTCCAAAACATTCATTGTCTCTCTCTTTCAATGCACGTCTATTTCAAAATTTCTCAAATGTCGACTGATCAACGACCGCCAGTCCCCAGGAGGGTCGAGGGGGGAACTCCAGAAATGCCCACAGTATCGAAATGCTCTGGACCACTTCTTGATCTTGATTCTTGATTTAAGGGCTGTGAGGGCAGTGCCCTATTAACCCTGACGCAGTGGTGGTAAAGCCGCAGCGGCCTCCCTGGAAGGAGGCTCAAACGTCAGGGACCCAGGAGGGGCTGCAGAAGGGCAACAATACTCCCAGGGCTCGAGGATGGAATGGAAGATGACGTGATGAACGATGACACCCGGCAGGAAGAAGACACGTGGTGAAGAGAAGAGGCGAGGACGGAGGGGCCAACCCAATCCCCAGAAGCTGAAGGCGGCCCTGGCACCGACGGGGGGGTGGGGTCCTCTAAGGAACCCCGTAGAAAGCCGAGGATTGTACCGATACCAGAGCCGACCACCGTGGGCGCCGCGTCCCTCCAGCGGGCCAGCCACGTGTCACAGGTCCAGAGAAGCGCCGGCCCCCACCAACCAGGACGAAGATGGTGCAGAGCGAAGCCAGGCACAGATGACGAGCAGAGGATGACGAAGGTAGAGCAGGGCAGCATGTAGGAAGGGGATGGAGCCAGGGGGAGAGGCCGCTGGACCACAGACGAGGTAGACAATCACCGGGACCGACTAAGTAGAGTTGCCCCTTAATTCCGCGGATTCGCCGGGCACCGGAGACGTTCGACCGCGACCACAGCCCAGCCAACTCTTCCCTCTGGACCACTTCCTTCTACTCTTATTTTTAACGTTTTCAACATTTGTGGCCTTTCCTCCAACTTCCACTCTATGGAACACCCTCTCCTCTGCCAACCCTGATCTCTTTCTCACCGAAACCCAGTTGTCTGAGACTATACTGACAGTAAATACTTCTCAGTATCCTCCTACTATCTCTATCCTCAGTTTCAAGCTAAAGGTGGGTATTTTAGTTGCGTATATACAGTATGTGTTAATAATCTTGCTTTCTATAGTGTTCCCAACTTTGATTCTTCTGAATTTGCAACTCTCTGGCTAAAGTTGTCTTGTCACTCTCAAACTAAATATTTCTGAGCTGTTTATCTCTACCCCAATAGCCTAATTCTACTGACTCTCCAAAATTCTTTGACTATCTAACTTCTAAAGTAGAACACATTCTATCCATCTCTCCTTTAACAGAAATCTCCATCCTAGGAGATATCAATGATGTTCACCACTGCCAATGGCTCTCCACCCATTTCACTGACCAACCTAGTGAACAAGCTTACATATTTTCTATCTTAAAACAAAATGACCTAGAGCAGTTAGTTCATCATCCTACTGTATTCCTTGTATTCCTGACCGCCTTGGAGATCGCTCCAACATTCTTGACTTATTTCTAACTTCTAATCCTTCTACTTACACTGCAAATCTTTTCTCTCCGTTGGCCGTTAGGCTCCTCCGATCACAACCATATCTCTTACCTGTCCTATCTCTCCAGTATGGCCATCTGATCCTCCTACCAGGCGGCACTTGTGGCACTTCAGCGCTGTTGACTGTGAGGCTCTTTGGCAGTAGCCTACTTCTTTAATTTCCCATGGAATTATTTTTGCTTCCGTGGCCGGGAACCCTCGGAGTGTGCCGAGTGCATAACTGAGGTAATCCTCTCGGGCATGCAGGCGTACATTCCATTTTCTCTCTCGCAGCCTAATGCAATACAAAATCTTGGTTTACTTGCACTTGTTCTACTGCTGTCTGCAATAAAGAGCATGTATACAAACGGTACAGTCGCCCTCAAACTCCCAAAACTTTTTCATCAATAACCTATGTTCTGAACTTTCCAACTCTAGCTCTTCCCAAGCTTTTTGGCATCTAGCCAAAAACTTCTCCAAAAAATTTACTTCATCTTTTGCTCCTCTTTTCCACTCTGACGGCACCACCGCGTCTTCCTATGACAAAGCTGAACTCTTCGCTCAAACTTTCGCTAAAAACTTCACCTTGGATGATGTCTCGAGTCGGCCACCCCCAGGTATGGGGTATGTGACTTGAGTACAGTATATACATACATACATACATGTGGGAGGAGGAAGCTGAGGGTGAATGTCAATAAAAGTAAATTGATGGTGATCATGGTGTGTAATAAAGATGCTCGTAGGGTAAATCTAAATGTATGACTGGATTCGGAAATGCTGGAACAAGTGGAGTGTTTTAAATATCTAGGAGTGATAAGCAGGGATGCAGGTGTGGGAATGGAGGTAAAATAATTAAATTTATTAACCCTCTCCGACATATGACGCAATTTTGAGCCTATTAGGGATACTTTAAAGCCTTTATTACCATCAGGGTTTTTTACAAACCTTTATTTTAGTTACTTCAACCTCTGCAGTTGTCTTTGAGTTAGATGTGGGCAGAAAACTAATTTTGGAGAGGTAATTATAAGAGTGAGAGAACTCTATTTCTTATTGCTAATCTGGCAACCTCTGCGTCATATATGTCTGAAGGGGTTAATTTCACTCCCAACACCAAACACCTCCTAATGGAATTAATGAAAGCATATGTGAGAGGGAAGGAAAGTTTACAGAGCAATGGCAAGTACAGTACCGGTATGTGGAAGGTGAGGAATCTCGGAATGCAAGCTAAAAGTGCAAAGTATCGAGGTATAGTTGTACAACAGTGATGTATGAGGCTGAGACAGGGGCCCCTGTCTGAATGTACAAGAAAAAAGAAGGTTAGATGTGATGGAGATGAGCTGCTTGAGGAGTATGTATGGAGTGATGCATTGACAGATTGAGAAATGAAGAGGTACACAGGAGAGTTGGACAACAAGAACTCTTATCGGCCAGAGTGGAAAGAAGGGTGCTATGCAGGTATGGACATGTTGAACGAATGGGTGATGAAAGGCTTACAAAAAGAATAGGAATGAGTGGAGAATGCTAGTGAATAGATAAGTGTTAACACGGTCGTAGGGAGTGGGGGTCGGTCGCCAGTTAGACTAGATAACAGTCCTTCAGGCGCCCGGCCCAGCCAACCTCTAGGTTGGCAGGTTGGAAGGTCAATCCACGGAAGAGATGCCGTCACTTGAGATCTAGAAAATATATAAGTAAATGGAACAATCAGAGTAAGCTATGGGTATGGCAGAGATCGCTCAGTTCTCACTCTGATATACCAGCCCATCACCACATGACTAAAACCCAATCCTCTCAGGGAAAGGCCCTAGAAAGCCGCCTATGGCGGGGGGATAGCTCCCCTATTTCAACCCCTTTCGGGGTTGGGCACCCGCCCTTTATATTAATTAAAATTAAAATGTAAAACTTGCAAACTAAACAAACCAAAATTGGGACAAGGACAATATAAAGTCAAATTAAATTATCAAAATCGCTATGTGGAAACAACGCTTACTAAAATGAAAATTATTAAATAAAAGAACACAATCCACCACATAGGGTGTACATCACTACATGAGCAAGTTAATCTGTTTCCCAAGCAAACCAATCGCACATATAACAACGCACTATCGTCACGTTAAAGGAAGTAGTCAAGTTTGGGAAGTCCGGGACGTTCTGGCAAATTTTACTAAACTCTGCATGAATAAAGAAACTACATGTTAAATGTCAAAATATTATTTAAAATCAAATTTGCAACATGACAAGACATTAACAATAGTAAAAAATACAAATATTGATAAGATATCTATACTATTACAAAATAATATATAAAATACAGTACAGCACTCACTAACGATAGTGCTATCGGGTAGGTACCTGTAAGCATAGCATGCCTCAAGTGACCCCTATCAATAACTACCCTACAAATAACCTACATTTATAGCACAAATAAACTAAGGAAATCGCAAAAGTAAGCAATTGATACTATCGACAATGAATACATATAATATAAAGAGAAATAATTGCAAAATATGAAGTAACAACAGATTTAAACAAAGAGTACTCTTTTAACAAGAACAATAAATTTAAAAAATCATCAATATTAATAATAATAATAATAATAATAGAAAAAGAAAAAGAAAAGATAAACAATAAATACAGACAAAAAGTAAGCAGAGGTTATACAAGAAACTTCAAGTTAAAAATGCTTGATTAAAATTATTGATGTCAAATTTTAGAATACAGTCACAATAATTGACCCTAAAAAGATTAAATTTATGGAACAATTTACTTGCCTCAAAACCTCTGTCCACTAAGAGTCTGTATAGTAACCTAGCTCTAGCCCAAAAGTCATCTACTTTAGTGCAGATTTTACAAAATCTTATTAATTGGGAATAAAAACAATTATAAGTGATTTTACTATCGATATTACTACTAGGGAAAGGAAAGTTTATTACGTTAAAATTAAAATCATCAACTTTGTGATATACTTTAAGTATGCACTGTTCATTAACAATCTCTATATTTATATCAAGAAAATTTTCAACTTTATAATTTACGTTACATTGTGTGAGGGGAATAGAATTAGGGTAAATAAGTTTAGCAACTTGATTAAAATTTAACAAATTGCAAACAAGAATATCATCAATATATCTACTATTATTACTTAACAGTTTAGCAAGTGCTAATTTTTCTGGAATTTTATTTTTCTTGCTACTGTCAACTAAGTCTTTTATATTTAAATTCTAAAGCAAGCAAGAATAAGTCTGCAATTAAAGGGCTAGCATTTCCACCCATAGGAATTCCTAATATTTGTTTGAAAATGTACGGCCCGAATCTAACATAAGTATTGAAAAGGAGGAATTTAAGGGCATCTTTAAGTTTAGTTCTATCAAAATATACAGAACTAGTGGGAGTAGAGCTAAGTGATGCATTATTAAAATATGTATAAACATTTATGAAATAAATACCATTCCTAACGAACCTGTCAAAGTGCAAATCTATAATAAAGCAAAGCTCTGAATATACTAAATCTAAAGGCAAATTGGTATACAAAGTTGAAAAGTCGAAGCTATGTACCGAGGTAACTTTCGGCATGGTATTTATTTTATCAATAACTTCTAACGAATTGTCAACACTCCAATAATAGTTAATGCCAGTTCTTCTCATGATGGTATTACAATATCTTTTATGAGTACTTTTAATGTATTTTAAGCAATTTACTACTTGTTCTGATAGAGTTTTAGTGGTAGCAAATTTTGCTCCGGCAATAAAGCGATATTTATAAGGTCTTTTATGAAATTTAGGTAACATGTATAATTTTGCAATGCACTTGTTCTTATCAGAAAGTTTAATATCAAATATTATATTTTTCTTGGTATGTTCATCGATTAAGTTATCAATATTCAGATTATTTTGAATTTCATAAACAGAATTACCGCAAATATTTTTACGTAATATGTTACCCTTAATACCTAATTCTGTTTTCATATTTTCAAGATAAAATTTCTTACATGTGAAGCTATAATTATTGCTGGCTTTATCTACTGTAGTGATTACAAAATGTTTATGTAAATTTATTAAATCAGCTTTAAGCTTATTATAATTATAGTCTATAAAATCTGAAAGATTAAATTAATTTTTAAGCGAGAACATTTTATTTCTAATTAACTTAATTAATAATTTAGACCATGCTTCTAGTTCTCTCGCATTGCAGCACGCAATTTTTAACAATTTATCTTTTAATTTATTGACTGAAAAAACAATATCTTTTAAAATTATGTCCCATGTTACTTTATTACTCCCTATTCTAAATTTAAACCCTTTACGACATAGCTCCGCTAATTTGTCGTTTGCAAAATGTTTAACTAGTTCTACATCACCTGTTAATGTGACATATCGGACTATAAATGAACTTTGCTAGTGCATCACGTCTGCTAGCTGGCATATCCATGACTCTTTCACACACGCATTTATTATTATTGAAAATATCATTATCTGAAAGATTTCCTAAAACTTTATTATAATTACAAATAATAGACCCAACAGGTCGTTCATATGAATACACTATTAATGGTTTGAAATCTTTACAACCATCTGGTAACATGGACTTAACTTTCTTTGAATTAATAAGACTGTTAACATTAATTTTGTCTAAAATTTTAGAGGAATAATTTAAAGTGGACATGACTTTATCTTTAATACGGTTATCTTTGGATTTCTTAGAATTAGCTCTAATATATCCCATAAAAGCAAAGACTATATTCTTAAATTTATTTGTGAAATTATGTTTATTATTTAGAATATTTTCTATAAAAGGAGCAAAACTTTTCTTTTGTAGGCCTTTCAATGAATCTTTTAATTTTTTAATTCCGAAATTTCGATATAATGAATATAAATTATTAACAATAATTATAATATCAGACCTGCTTTTCTTTTTATTAAATGTATTTAGTCTTCTATTACCGTGTCTACCAGGTCTTCTGTTTAAAACAGGGAAGTTAAAATATGGGTTATTAAAATCGTTTTTTAATAAATCTTTATACAAAATGTTGCCTACATTTTTTATTTGATTGTTAAGTCCAAATTGATAGATGGTCATTAATTTTCCAATCCAATAATTTTCTCTATCTAAAACATTTTGATTACTTTGAACAATTTCTATAATTTTGTATTTACAATCAAATTTAGTACAATCTGTGTTAAAATGCTTATATAGAAGAATCTTGGAGTCGATGCCGTTCTTAATTCCTGATCTATGCCCGTAGGCTCTTTCTCTTAAACATTGCTCCGTCTTTCCAACATATTGTATACCACATTTCTCACAGGTTATTAAATAGATAACATTCTTTACTTTACATGGAGATGTTACATTAACAGAAGAATTTAGAAACAAAAATTTTGTATTGGTAATGTAACTTTTAAAAAATGTTTGATGTTCAAAATCAAATTCATTCACACAGAGTTTACATTTACAGTTATCAACGAAAAGACGCCGGTTATTTTCATTATTATTTTTCATTATTTAAGTTTTTATAATTTTGCAATATTGGGTTTTACAAACTAATGTATTCATTGTACAGTATTTAGATTACTATAGGAGAATTTCACAAAAATAACTTGCCTACTTTTTTCTCATACTTCCTTTGCCACCTAACAATACAGACATATACAGGATAATAACACACATAACAAAGCCACTCCAACAGCTTCCTCTCTCTCCAACACTCCTCCCCTCTCTTCAGTAATATGGGAAAAGTAAAAAGTAGCTACGAGGTGCCGTTGTAAAGGCTTATCCCTCAATACCTTCACCTGACCAGTATGGAATAATCTGGCATCTCAATAATATACAGTAGTTTGATTATAATACATTGAAACTCTCTTTATCTATAATCAAATTTATTGTCATAATTTTGCATAATGTGCACTTAAACATTTTTATATGTGTAACCCTTGATTAAAACAAGTAGCCTACTGCCTGCACAATACAGTATTACATGATTAAAGGGACCCACCTCATTTTTTTCTCTCTTTCTCTCCCTCTCTCTCTGGGTTGTACTGGTATCCATTCGGCCCCATTCAGCCTACTGTTTCAAGACGTTTATCCCCATCCAGGTCTCATTTTTTTCCATATTTATATAAAATGTTTTTGAAAGCAGGTTCAATTTGTAAATTTTTCGATAGAAAAATTTCTCCGGCAAAGCCGGATTTCTTCATACAATGCTAGCTCGCGATATCGAAACATGGATAGTATTTAACGTCTGAAAACAGTAGGCTGAATGGGGCCGAATAGATACAAGTCAAAGAAAGAGAGAAAAAAAGCAGGTCACCTCCCTTATCCTTACTCACAGTGGATGCCTCTATAGTATGAGTATAATAATACAGTACAGTACTAGCTTATCCTTACTCACAGTGGATGCCTCTATAGTATGAGTATAATAATACAGTACTGTACTAGCTTATCCTTACTCACAGTGGATTCCTCTATAGTATGAGTATAATAATACAGTACAGTACTAGCTTATCCTTACTCACAGTGGATGCCTCTATAGTATGAGTATAATAATACAGTACTGTACTAGTTTATCCTTACTCACAGTGGATTCCTCTATAGTATGAGTATAATAATACAGTACTGTACTAGCTTATCCTTACTCACAGTGGATGCCTCTATAGTACCTGTACTAGCTTATCCTTACTCACAGTGGATGCCTCTATAGTATGAGTATAATAATACAGTACTGTACTAGCTTATCCTTACTCACAGTGGATTCCTCTATAGTATGAGTATAATAATACAGTACAGTGGGCCCCACAAGGGTGCGGTTACCTTAGTCCGAGACATGCGCGCACCCTTGGAGCTTAAGAACCTATGGGAAATTCACTATGTAGTCCGGGGACTCTTCAAACTTACCCTTTTTTCGCTCGATAACCCCTGAAAAACATGAACTAAGGAAAGAATACCTGTACAGTATAGAAATGTGATTAGATATTAGATAGAATAGGGGTATTACACTCACTTTGGATGGTTTATGTATGCGTGGAGGTTGGGATGTTGGTCTTACTGAGGGTCCGAGGCTGCCCCCATGCCCACACCAAAATGTCTACCCACATTTGCCTGTTTCTCACCTCTAGCCAACATGTCTAGTAACTGTTTTTTCTGTTCTAAATCAAGAACTTTCACTTTTGTTTTGGTGGGTAACACGATCGCCCTGGGCGGTGGGTTAGGGGCAGCAGGTGTAAAATGCCCCCATGTGGGCATGGGGGCAGCCTCGGACCCTCAGTAAGACCAACATCCCAACCTCCACGCATACATAAACCATCCAAAGTGAGTGTAATACCCCTATTCTATCCAATATCTAATCACATTTCTATACTGTACAGGTATTCTTTCCTTAGTTCATGTTTTTCAGGAGTTATTGGGCGAAAAAAACGCACGCTTTGCTTTTTTCGCACCCTTGGATTATAAGCAGCACACGGACATCTGCCGCACGGTTGGAGAATCGCACCCTTTTAGTGCGCACCCTTGCGGGGCCGACTGTACTGTACTAGCTTATCCTTACTCACAGTGGATTCCTCTATAGTATGAGTATAATAATACAGTACAGTACTAGCTTATCCTTACTCACAGTGGATACCTCTATAGTATGAGTATAATAATACAGTACAGTACTAGCTTATCCTTACTCACAGTGGATTCCTCTATAGTATGAGTATAATAATACAGTACAGTACTAGTTTATCCTTACTCACAGTGGATTCCTCTATAGTATGAGTATAATAATACAGTACTGTACTAGCTTATCCTTACTCACAGTGGATGCCTCTATAGTATGAGTATAATAATACAGTACTGTACTAGCTTATCCTTACTCACAGTGGATGCCTCTATAGTATGAGTATAATAATACAGTACTGTACTAGCTTATCCTTACTCACAGTGGATTCCTCTATAGTATGAGTATAATAATACAGTACTGTACTAGCTTATCCTTACTCACAGTGGATTCCTCTATAGTATGAGTATAATAATACAGTACTGTACTAGCTTATCCTTACTCACAGTGGATGCCTCTATAGTATGAGTATAATAATACAGTACAGTACTAGCTTATCCTTACTCACAGTGGATTCCTCTATAGTATGAGTATAATAATACAGTACTGTACTAGCTTATTCACTATGCCGAGGCTAGGAAAAGTGACCCCTATATTCGGTTTCTTTTCAACTGACGGTAAATTGTAAAGTTACCATTATCATTTCTCAGTTTTTATAAGATGTTGTAGTTGTAGTTGTTGTTGTTGTTGTTCCCCAAGCTGACTGGCCGAACAGCCCCAAGGCCCCGAGCAAGGCCAAGGCCATAACCGAGCACCCCCACAGAACCCTCCCTGCCGACCACAATAAAGCCTGGGTGACCGAAGCCACTCCATGGAGGGGAGCTGAGGAGGGTGCGGAAACGCCCAGGAAACCAAAGCCCCACCCAGGGCCCTGTGCCCCTCAGCAATTATGAAGAAAAAGTTGAGGGGCAAAGGAAAAATGTGACGCTTTGGCTTCCAATCTTGGTAGATTGGGAGCTCAATCCACGGAAGGGATGCCGTCACTTGAGATCTAGAAGATATAGAAGTAAAAGGAACAGTCAGAGTAAGCTATGGGTATGGCAGAGATCGCTCAGTTCTCACTCTGATAGACCAGCCCATCACCACATGACTAGAACTCAATCCTCTCAGCATCAGCTAGGAAAGGCCCTAGAAAGCCACCTTTGGCGGGTGGATAGCTCCTCTATTTCAACCCCTTTCGGAGTTTGGGCACCCGCCCTGATTTTGTAGTGAGATATGGTGCTAATAATATAAACATGGTCTTAATATGACACAGAGACATAGTGGATTCATATTTTTATATTAAGTATCGAAAAATTAGGGATTCAATTTATCGTCAGATGAAAAGAAACTTATGCCTCAGAGGAGGGCTGGAGCAAATGGGCTCTAAATTTCAACACCTATTTCTTGGTTGACTTTTCCTAAATGGTTGAACTGTCAGTTTGATTACTCAAGTCCCTTTTAACTCATACTGTAGCAGAGGGTATTACTATAAATGTACCCTCCAGTACCAAGCAGTGTGGCCAAAATGGCGTCTTTTGTATATTAGTCTAGCTATATTTAAAAGATTTGTTGCAGTTTAAGAAGGATCGGTGGTAGTAAGAAAGGTTAAGTGAGATATTTCTAAGCGTCTTAATAGCTGGAGACCCTTTTGAAACTGAATAAATTTGTCTAATAGTAGCCACATTAAAGTTAAAAAGACGTTGCCGGTACAGAAGGGGTTAACTGTTATTGGGTCAAAATAATTAATACATACAGTGCCAAGATGTAGTCCAGTTATTTGTAAGAATGTCTGTGATATTGATAGCATAATGCATAAATGCGCGGAATTTCGGTGTGAGTATCCTAGGTTCGAGTCCTTGGAGTGCCACATGTTGATTTCATAATTGAGTTTAGAAGTAAAGTTGGTTGGTTAAAAAAAAAATATATATATATTAAACAAAAACAAAAATATATATATAAATATTGACAAACATATGGCCACACAACAAAACACCACACATTTATGGGGAGATATCCATTACTATAAAGCATCTCTTCCTCTAATAATGAGAACTCAGCATATGATACTGAATTACTTGCAGAAAAATATAACCGTAAAACTTGAACTTATCATGTTAAAACAAATATCAGGTACTGTACTCAACCCGTTCAGTACCAGGGATGTCATATTTATCCTATTCCGGCAACTATTAGATGATTATATTCAGCTTAGGAAGTTAGGAAGGACCTCTAGCAATACTAAGGCTTCTAACTATTTCAACTAACCCTTCTAACTACAACATATCCTTCCTAAGCTGCATAATTTTGTCTAAATATAGCTAGAATAAAATATAACACACGTCGCTGGTACTCAAAGGGTTGTTGTTGTTGTTGTTCCCTAAGCTGCCTGGCCGAACAGCCCCGAGTCCCTGAGAAAGGCCATGGCCACGATCGGGCTTTCCCACAGAGCTCTCATTGAGTGTAGATTGTGTTGTTGGCGTAAGTGGTTGTGTGAAATGCAGTCTTCTATGATGTGTTTAATGGTATGGGGTGCTGTGTTACATCCCGGGCAGGTATCGACAACGGAGTCATCCAGTCTCTTCTGACAGCTCAGGAGAGCTGGATGGTGTCCGCATCTCTGCCTGGCCAGGTGGACTCTGTCCTCGCGAGGAAGGGAGGATTCGGAAGGATGGATTTCGGGAGGTCGTGCATGCAGCTGCGTGTTGTCTGTGAGTGAGTGGATGGATCGGTGAGAGATCTGAGTATGGATGTGCTTCTGGAAGTTGGTTCGGGGTGGGCAGGGAGGGAGAGAGGAGAATAATTGTGTGTGATACCGTGTGCTGGGTGTTGTTTTGATATTTCTTGGTGTCTGTGGGTGTGTTGCCATGTAGTTTAGTGGGTGGTCTTGGTTCGTGGAGGCTGCTGCCAGGAATTGAGTGCCTCTCATGTCCAGATGGTCTTTGACTTTGAGGATTTTGGTTTCTTGATGTAGGTGATCTGTGGGTGCAGTAGCTGTGCAGCCTGTAATGATCTTCAGGGCTTTGTTTTGAATAGTCTGTAAGGTCTTATGATGTGTTTCAGCTAGGTTAGAAGCCCAGGCTGGGCTTGCGTATTCCATCACTGATCTTATGTATTGTTTATATACTGTGGTGGTAGTTTCTTTGTTGTGTCCAAATTTTGTGTGAGCAAGTGACCTGAGGGCGTTAAGTCTGGGTGTCAGTTTCTTTTTAATGTTTGTGGTGTGCTGTTTGAATGTCATATGAGTATCATATGTTACTCCTAGGATTTTGGGTGTGTGTGTATGTGTTAGGGGTGTGTTGTTTATGGTGAGTTGAGGGATGTATTCGTGTTCTCCTGTCCAACTTGTGAGCAGGGTTGCGGTGGATTTGGCTGGGGCTAGATTAAGTCTGTTTGTAGTGCACCAGCCATGTAGTGTGTTGAGATAGGGTTGAAGGAGATCTGTTGCTCTTTTTGGGTCATGGTGTGTGCATGTGAGTGTTATGTCATCTGCATAGGAGGCTAAGTTTATTTGGGGCGTATTGGGTGTAGTTATATCGTGCATGTACAGATTGAAGAGTGCGGGCGATAGGACGGATCCTTGTGGGACTCCGTTTGGAAAGTTTCTGATTTTAGATGACTGATCGGCAAAAGATACGTGTGCACATCTGCCTGCTAGGAAGTTGGCCAGCCACCGTTTTGTGTTGTTGTGCATGTTTGTGTTGTAGATTTTGTTTGTTAGGTTGTGGCGGGGGATGGCATCGAAGGCTTTACTAATGTCGAGTGTGGCTAATAGTGATCTGTGTGGTGGTCTAGCTGAATTGATGCCGTCGAAAGCTCTTTGTGTAAGGTCTGTGAGAAGACTGTTTGTGGAGTGCAGTGACCTAAAGCCATGTTGTGTTGGAGCTAGGGGTAGGTCAGGTGTAATTAGTTGTAATACTAGGCGTTCCATGACTTTGGAGGGGGAGCAAAGGAGTGTGATGGGGCGGTGCGAGGAGGGTAGCGTGGGGTCTTTGTTGGGTTTGGGGAATGTGATGATGATACCATGCTTCCAAATGTCTGGTATTGTGTTGTGTGAATAGCTGTAGTTTGATATGTTAGTGAGTGCTTGTATGCCTTGTGGTCCCAGGTGTCTGAGGTGTATGTTGCTTATGTTGTCTAGGCCACAGGCGGGTGAGTGCTTGAGATTGTTGATGATATGCTTTGTCTGGTGATTGGTGAAGGGTGTATAGTCAGGGTCTGTGGGGAATTGTCTCTTACGTCGGATGACACGTCGGTCGTCTTTGTGAGGTTTTAGGTGGCTGACATGTGAAAAGTGATTGATGAGAGTGTTTGCTTGTTGTTTACATGAAGGAGTAGAGTCTGTTGTTGTGATTGCAGCATGTGATTGTGTTGTGTTGCTGTTGGAAAGTGTGATGCTGTTTAGTGTTTTGTATAGTTTTTTGGGGTTTGTTTTGTGATCAAGTGTTTGTAGGAAGTTATTCCAATTTAGTTTTTGTTGTTCTTGTATTTTGTTGTTAGTTAGGGTGTTGAGTGCTTGAATTTGTTGTGTGATGTCTTGTGTGTGGGGTGCTGGGGAGTGTTTCAGTATGTCGCGTTGTCTGATGAGGTTTTGAATTTCTGGTGTGAAGTTGGGGTTGTGTCTTTTTCTGTTACCTCTTGGAATGTGTTTCTTGTCAGCGTTTTGGATAGTTTTATTGAGTATGTGTACAGCATTGTTGATGTTAGTGATGGGTGTACTGTTTAGAGTTGTGAAGTGTTGTTCTGTCTCATTTGTGAATGCTTCCCAGTTAGCTCTTTTATAATTGGTGTATGTGTGTTTGTGGCTAGCTGGGGTGAGTCTGGTTTTGGTGGTGATAATGATCGGGAGGTGGTCAGAGCCTAAGGTTCTGACCACCCTCCAGGATGTTGTGGGGGCGAGTTCTGGGGAGCAAAAGGTGATGTCTGGAGATGATGGGTTATAGAGGGCTTGGTGAGGAATATGGGTATGTTGATGGATGTCGTTAAGGATGATCAGGTTATCTGTTTGGTTTTGTAGTACCAGCCCTCTGTCTGTGTCGGGGTTGTCGACAAACCAGGCCGACGTCTTGGCGTTGAAGTCACCACCCAGGATGATGTGTGGGGTGTGTGGGGTGTTTGTGATGTGTTGTAAGTGTGGTCTGTATTCATTTGGTACTGTAGGGGATGTTTGGGGAGGGATGTATGTGTTTATGATGGTTATGTTGGAGTTGTTGCCAGTGCGTATTTTAATTGACTGTATTTCTGTTGTGTTATCATTTGGGGGGAGGAGTGATTTGGTTTGTACACTGGTTACTATGTATGATATTTCTTTGTGTACCAGGGTGATGAGTCCACCGCCCCCGCCGACAGCCCGGTCTTGTCTGATGGTGGTGAAATTATGAAATGTGGGTGTTTTTTGTGTTGTGCGGAGTTTTGTTTCTTGTAAGATGGCAATGTGTATGTTGTGTTGTTTGATGAAGTGTGAGAGTTCGTGTTTCTTTGTGTTGATGCCATCTATGTTCAGTTGAAGAATGTTAATGTTATGTGCACGATGTATGTTGGGTGCTGCTGCACGAGGATGGGGTGGGGGTGGGGGTGATGGGGGGGGTGGGGGTGGGGGTGAGGGAGGGGCTGGGGGTTGGGATGGGTGAGGTGGGGGTGGGGATTGGGGAGCAGGAGATGGGGGTTGGAATGGATTAGGATGGGGTGTGGTGTGTTGAGTTGAGGATGTGGATGGTATGGGAAGGTTAGGTGGGTTAGGGAGGAGAGGTGGAATTTTAGGGGGGGGGAGTGGATGATATGGGAAGGTTAGGTGGGTTGGGGAGGAGAGGTGGACGGGTTTTAGGTGAGGGATTTGACTGGGAGAGGGAGGGGCATGAGGAACAGGTCCAGGTGTTTGTGTAGTGTTTCTTGGAGGCAAGTGTTGTGCAGGTGAAGTGGGTCCAGTTCCCGCATGAATTGCAGAGAACTGAACCCTTAGTATGGCGACTCGAAGTGATGGGTTTTGAGCAAGTTGGACATATGTATGTGAACGTGGGTCCTGGGTTGCTCTCAATGTCTCCGGCTAGAAGAAGTCTTCGAGAAATGACAGCCGGAGAGTCATTTCTCGGTGTAGGAAAAACTGTGTGATGTGTGTGTGTGGTGTGAGAGGTGTGGAAATTCCCGGCGCGACCGAAGCCGCTCCAAGGACCCGTGCCCCCAGGGAGGGGGCAGGGGATGGTTGTGATGGTTTGGCTCCCGAAACTGCTCCCCGCGGCCGGAATCCGGTTTTCCTCCACTGGTCGTTGATTTTGTCTTCGGCTGTGGAGGGTCGGCAGCCATCCGCGGTTGGCAGCCTCGGGAGGTGGCCCCATGGCGTAGACGCCGCCACATCAGGACGTTAAAGAAAAGTATGGAAAAAACGTTCCTACAGGTACTATTTGGCAACTTGAATGTTTTAAACAGGAACTACCAAGTAGTCTTTATGCCATTTAAAAATTGATCAGATTGTGCTTGATATAATTTGTAAATGATAATGAACAGTACATTCAATACAAATATCTGCACTATACTATAGTCTATTCGCTGTAAGTAGACGAGAAATTATGACCTTTAACCTCTGAAACTAAAAAACGACTGGAGTAATCGGGCTAATATTTCTACCATTTGGTAAGAGTCAGTCAAGAAATTGATGTGGAGAATTACAGTCAATTTGCTCTAGCCCTTTTTGAGTTACAGAGGATAGAGGTCATGATTTCTCGCCTACTTACAGCTTGTCAGCTATATTTTATTGAAGATTATAAATGTTGCAGTCAAAATTGTTTAACTAAAAGGTAACAACACTTTTTTAATGTTGCATGTACTGTACTGTACGGTGGCGCTAATAAGTCATGTCTCAGCTGTCATTATGTTTGGCTCGCTCTGTGCTGTATTAATGTCTGTCAGATGTTGAATAGGGTGGGTAAGTGTAGCAACATGTATGTACTGTATATCTCACTCAAAAAGAAGAAATCATGTGTAAATATTGCTGATACTAATTATTGATCAAAACATAATTGGTGCTGAGACATCACTTATTAGGCCGATTGTATATAAGAAGTAACAATGGTAACTTGCTCTTCAGTTCAATCCATTGCTATAAAAATCTCTCCCCTCATCCCTTCCTACTTAAGCTGGTATCACACAAGAGCTTTTTCCCTCAACATTTATCCTCAACACTGGTCTGGCAGCTTACGAGGCTAACATTAAATATATGTCGGTGAGCTAAGTTCATCTATCATCAGTTTAGTTTCCGATACCAATGCAAAATACTCCAGAAATGTTGCCAGAAAAATTTTGATCACCGAATGTTCACTATAAAAGCTCTCGTGTGATACCGGCTTTACTGTCACCACTGTTTATCTCCTACTTACTATCTGTCTCTTCTTTCAACTCTTTCTCCTCTTTCTTAACTTGTCCCGTTTCATCTTCCTTTTTGACACTACTCTTCTCTTCTTCCTTCTCAATATTGCCCTCTTCCTTCATCTCCTCTCCCTCCTTCGTAATGTGTTCCTCTTCTTTCTTGACCTTGGGTGTGCCTTTCTTCAGCCAGTTGGACATCAGTTTGCTGCTGGCGGTCTGAGGTGGTTTTCTAAAAGCCAAATTATAATGTAAAACTTGCAAAACATACAAACCACAACTGGGACGACACAAGATAAACAAAAAGGAACTAATCAATTAAAATGTAAAACTTGCAAAATAAACAAATCAAAACTGGGGTCTGGGGTGGTTTTCTGAAAAGCAAATACAAATACAAGGTGGTGTAATGGTTTAGATGCTTATTTTCTGGGTGTGGTGTCCCGAGTTTGAATCCCGGGAGGACCATATGTTTTCATTAGTTTATTCAAGTACATTGGGGTTTGTATGGATGATTAATGTTAAGAACGGGGTGTTTCTTAATAACAGTCAATAGCCAAAGTTCCTTCACACGCTTGCTCTAAGTGTGTTAAATCTAAGGCTACTGTAAAGCCGGTATCACAGTAGCACTTTTTCCCTCAACATCTATCCTCAACACTGGTCTGGCAGATTATGAGGTCAATATTTAAAATCTTTCGGCTACCTATACTCATTGATCATCCGTCTAGCTTCCGATACCAAGGTAAAATATTCCAGAAATGTTGCTAGAAAAATGTTGATCATTGAGTGTTAACTATAAAAGCTCTAGTGTGATACCGGCTTAAGCAAGAACGTCATAGCTAAGTCAGGTGGTGCAAGCTTTCAGTAACATTGTATTTCACTTGACTTGAACATAAGTGGGACAGAATGTTGTCTTTGGACCATGCAGTACGCTATAGTACCGTATTAAAATAGCAATAGTAATAATAACTCTTTTAAAGCTTTCCAGCTAAGGATAGCCCAATAAGGCCGATTAGGCGTATTTACACAGGGGTCTTGTACTATTACCCCATTCCCTTGCTCAAGGGGGATGGGAACAACTCAGTGCTTGTGAAAAACCTTTAATGCTCCGAGTGTGGGTGCAATCCTGGGACCTTCTGGGCGTAAGTCAAAGCCGCTATGTAACATGAGTTACATACATCAAGCATGCACGAAAGTAAGGTAAATGGTACTCGAGAGAGGTTAAAATATATTTATACACTTTAATATAAAGAAAAAATATCAGAAAATTTGCCGAATTTATACGTATACGAAGGAATTGAAAGAGGTTGAACATTTCAAAATATTTTGGATCTGTATTGTGTAAATACAGGAATATAAAAATAAATTAAGCAAAGAACAATGTAAGTTTAATTGTTGTTGTTGTTGTTGTTGTTCCCTAAGCTGCCTGGCCGAACAGCCCCGAGTCCCTGAGGAAGGCCATGGCCACGATCGGGCTTTCCCACAGAGCTCTCATTGAGTGTAGGTTGTGTTGTTGGCGTAAGTGGTTGTGTGAAATGCAGTCTTCTATGATGTGTTTAATGGTATGGGGTGCTGTGTTACATCCCGGGCAGGCGTCGACAACGGAGTCATCCAGTCTCTTCTGATAGCTCAGGAGAGTTGGATGGTGTCCGCATCTCAGCCTGGCCAGGTGGACTCTGTCCTCGCGAGGGAGGGAGGATTCAGAAGGATGGATTTCGGGAGGTCGTGCATGCAGCTGCGTGTTGTCTGTGAGTGAGTGGATGGATTGGCGAGAGATATGAGTATGGATGTGCTTCTGGAAGTTGGTTCGGGGTGGGCAGGGAGGGAGAGAGGACAATAATTGTGTGTGATACCGTGTGCTGGGTGTTGTTTTGATATTTCTTGGTGTCTGTGGGTGTGTTGCCATGTAGTTTAGTGGGTGGTCTTGGTTCGTGGAGGCTGCTGCCAGGAATTGAGTGCCTCTCATGTCCAGATGGTCTTTGACTTTGAGGATTTTGGTTTCTTGATGTAGATGATCTGTGGGTGCAGTAGCTGTGCAGCCTGTAATGATCTTCAGGGCTTTGTTTTGAATAGTCTGTAAGGTCTTATGATGTGTTTCAGCTAGGTTAGAAGCCCAGGCTGGGCTTGCGTATTCCATTACTGATCTTATGTATTGTTTATATACTGTGGTGGTAGTTTCTTTGTTGTGTCCAAATTTTGTGTGAGCAAGTGACCTGAGGGCGTTAAGTCTGGGTGTCAGTTTCTTTTTAATGTTTGTGG
Organism: Paralithodes platypus; assembly: GCA_032716605.1. Classification (NCBI taxonomy): domain Eukaryota; kingdom Metazoa; phylum Arthropoda; class Malacostraca; order Decapoda; family Lithodidae; genus Paralithodes; species Paralithodes platypus. Next base: position 5,754,830 of record CM064575.1, read on the forward strand.
TGTGCTGTTTGAATGTCATATGAGTATCATATGTTACTCCTAGGATTTTGGGTGTGTGTGTATGTGTTAGGGGTGTGTTGTTTATGGTGAGTTGAGGGATGTATTCGTGTTCACCTGTCCAGCTTGTGAGCAGGGTTGTGGTGGATTTGGCTGGGGCTAGATTAAGTCTGTTTGTAGTGCACCAGCCATGTAGTGTGTTGAGATAGGGTTGAAGGAGATCTGTTGCTCTTCTTGGGTCATGGTGTGTGCATGTGAGTGTTATGTCATCTGCATAGGAGGCTAAGTTTATTTGGAGAGTATTGGGTGTAGTTATATCATGCATGTACAGATTGAAGAGTGCGGACGATAGGACGGATCCTTGTGGGACTCCGTTTGGAAAGTTTCTGATTTTAGATGACTGACCGGCAAAAGATACGTGTGCACATCTGCCTGCTAGGAAGTTGGCCAGCCACCTTTTTGTGTTGTTGTGCATGTTTGTGTTGTAGATTTTGTTTGTTAGGTTGTGGCGGGGGATGGGGGGGAGTTTAATTGTTGTTACCAGTAGTTTTCTTAATTGATTACTTTTAGTTCATGACTGTCTATATATATATACAGTATATATATATATATACAGTATATATGTAGTCCATTCGGGACTATGGAAATCTTCTTTGAACCCTCACAGGAAGCAGGACTACAGGTCCTTTAGCAAGTTCAAGAGGTGTGAAGTACTTTGTATTGGTACACAAATGTTCACAGTATAATCAGTATTGGTATAAATATTAAAGTGAGGAGTGTGGCAGGGACAGGAAGACGATCAGGCGAAAGGTCTTAAAATCAACTAATGTCTTCATCTCAACTAATACTGGCATATAGGAGAAAGAGAGGGGATATGATAGAGACTTTTAAGATAGTGTCAGGAAAGTATGATGAGGATGTGTGTGAAGGTATCTTCTTGATGCGGGAGGGAACAAGAACGAGAGGACACTCAAAGAAAATTTACAAAGAAAGAAATAGGCTTGAGAAGGCAAAGAACTCATTTTGTGATAGAGTGGTAAATGAGTGGAACGCACTGCCCCAGTATGTAGTCGATTCCGAATCAATAAGGGAGTTTGAAAGTAATCTTGATAAAGCATGGGGAAGACAAGATTTGAAGTTTGATTATAAAGCCAAAATACAGAATAGTAAAAATGTTGCGTCTGCTACCGCCGCCGCCAACACCGTGAACGACCGCAGCAGTGCAAGTACTGGTGCTGAGCTGGATACACAGGCCTAGTTTGCTTTTTTCCAGAGGATCTACTGTAAGAAACTGTAAGAATACTGTACAGTATACTAAACATGAGGGAGGAAGGGGTCCAGAAAAAGAGACTACCTACCCCTTAACCCTTGTCTATCGGGGCCCGACTTAAGTCTGTATCTAAAAATCTGGACTATGTGGCGGGGCCTGACTTAAGTCTGTGTGCAATTTTTGAGCAAGAATGGCTCTGAGAGAGAGACGAGCGACAGGAGGAGCGTAGGTTACCTCATGACCGCTCGGCATAGACCCTGTGCACCTACTGACATCTACTCCACACACATCCACCCTCCCTACCTCGCCACACAGGGAATTACAGTATGTGAGGAAATTACCGTATTTTAGGGTTTTTTCACTCGTGTTGCACGATTGTTGCAAGAGAACGCGTGGTCATAGAAGGATGGTTCTGGTGTCATTGGAAAGCTCAATTTACGCCCTTTCAGGGATACATAATTGTATTACGCTCTGGCTCTTGTTTATGCATGAAAAAGAGCACGGAAACAAGGCCATTTAGGGTAAAAAAAAAACGCTGGGCGGGTAGGGTAGTGGAAAAAAACTGACGGGCCCGCTCGTAAGGCGTTGAAGGTGATATATTATGGTAGAAATTAAAATTAATGTACCGAGCTGGACTGAAGCGACCATAAATATAGCACATAAGCCCCGTCCACACGCTCGAGCAGTGACCAGCGGGCTGTGCCCCCTCACCGGGCAAAGTCTGTCGAACACGCTTGTGTTGTCCACACGGCAGTGACTGGCCAGTCAAAGTCTGTCTGTGGTCAGACAAGATGCTCGGCAGGGCAGTTAAAGAGATGTAAAGTGTTGTGTAGCATGATAATTGATATGTTGCAAAAGAAAAAAGGAAAGAAAGTAGTTTGAAGATAAATTATTTATTTCATCAACTTCCTATTTCTTTTCATCAGCTTCCTATTTCTTATAATATAACTATCCAAAAATCCTAATTACGTGAGAATGGGTTATACTTTAATATGAAATGAATGTCAACATGTTAAAAAACACAACACATTTGAAAAGATCATATACCGGTACCAATAAAAGAGTGAACTCGCAAAATACCGTAAGTTAGAACTGCAATTACACACACTCTCTCTCTCTGATGCTGTCTTATATTTACGTAATACACTGATAAGCTTAACTTATGGGTGTGAGTATCCTAGGTTTGAGTCCTTTGAGTGCCACATGTATTTGTTGATTTCATAGTTTAGAAGTTGGTTGGAGAAAAAATATGAACTTATCCTATCATATAATTTCTGATAGTGCTTCAATCATCACACGATTTGCTGATATGGCCAGCATACGTACGTTAAACTAACATTAAATCAATAGTTAGTGCAGAAGATCATGGCGGGGTGGCTTTCTCACAATAAGATTGATAATACTACTCATAAGAATATTAATAAAATAATATCTATAAAAATAATAGCGTCTATATAAAGAGGGATGCTACCCGTACAATATTCTAAAGCTAAAACTTAATTCATACCATCAGTGACCGTTAATAAAGTGCTTGCACATATTATATCCTGGATTTCTTCCACCAGATTTACCTGATAAACATCAGTAAAATAATAGGATAAAATATATTTGATAATTAAAGATCACACTACTCCCTTCTTTCCACAGGCCCCCTTTATCCCCATATCAACCGGCAAACTACCGGGCAGTGTCTGGTGATTTCGTTCAACTACCGCCACGGCCATTGCCCTGTTTTGTCCGCTGAATTTGCCCCATGACGGACATTTCCCTCATGCCCGACGGGCAGTGCTCGATCGTGTGGACGGGGCTTTACACGCTTGTGTAATTGTCCACACTGCCGTGACTGGTCAGTCTGCCAGTGGTCAGAGTAGGTGCTTGGCAGGGACGGGTGAGGTACGATCACCATGGTTCGCACCAACAATAATCGCAGGACTATTAATTAAAGGGATGTAAAGTGCTGTGTAGCATAGTAATTGCTATATGTGCATCCAAAAGAGAAAAAAAAAAAAAAAGTTTCTTGAAGATAAAATCATCAGCTTCCTATTTTTTATACTATGATACAAAAATCTAATCACGTGGGAATGTGTTGTACTTTAATATGAACTGAAACTCTACAGTATGAAAAACACAACGCATTTGAAAAGAACATGCCAATAAAAGAGTGAACTCTCAAAATACTATAAGTTAGAGCTGCAATTACACACACACACACACACAAACACTCTCTCTCTCTGATGCTGTCGTATATTTAAGTAATCCACTGATAAGGTGAACCTATGAGTTTACCTTATAATCTATGATGGTGCTTCAATCATCACGCAATTTGCTGATATGGTCAGCATACGTACATTAAACAAAAATTAAATCAATAGTTAGCGCATAAGATCATGGCGGCGTGGCTTTCTCACAATAATAATATAAATAATACTACTTCTAATAATATAAGAATAAGAATAATAAAATATATTTATAATACTAATAACGTCGATATAAATTGGGACGCTACCCATACAATATACCAAAGCTAAAACTTAATAAAGTGCTTGCACCTATTACACCCGATAAATGTCCGTATAATATAAGGATAACATTTATTTGATAAGTAAAGATCAAACTACCGGGCAGTGTCTGGTAATTTCGCTCAACTATGACCGCGGCCATTCCCCTGGTTTGCCTGCTAAATTTGCCCCATGTCGGACATTACCCTTGTGCCCGACGGGCAGTGCTCGATCGTGTGGACGGGGCTTTAGGGTAAGATAGGTTGGGCACTACCTAACTTCAGTACTTCAGGTACTGAATACTAACTGCTTAGCTTGTAAACTGAAGTATGCAATAATTTTTCTACCAAAATATACAGTACATGGGTGTTGCTTTAGTATGAAAAAAAAAAAAAAAAAAAAAAAAAAAAAAAAAAAAAAAAAAAAAGAGCTGGTAAGGAAAAAAAATCCCCAGCACACTGGCTCCAGACTGCACCAGAGGCCATTCCTTAGAGGTTCCTAGCACCTTTACCCAAGGATTGCAAGGGGTAGGATGCAGTGCTACCCATCACAGCCAGCCGCAGTGACGCATTCCGTGCACGTACAGTACACTGCATTATGGTTGGCCTGGTATTATACACCTAATGACAGGGCAGCCTCTTGCAGCGTTACCACCAGGTTCAGGCCCCTATTCTATTAGGTAGGTAGTGCCAGTCTGGAAAAACACTGCACTGTACCCTCTAGATCCCTTCAGCCAGGTCGGCCCCAAGGTGCCTTATCCGGGTCTGGGGGGAAATATTCAATGCCAGGCGTAACATCCTAATTGAACCTTAAATATATATTCAAAAGGTAGACTTGTCAACCAAGTAACCAACTGCGTGAAAACACACAATAAATGAGGCTGCGGACAAAATTGACTGCGGCCTGAGTGACTGTACCAGTACATGTACTAGTGTATTGTTACTCGTAAGTCTTTTTCACCTATTGACAGCACTACAGGATGCTCAGTATCCTGCATCCTGACTTGGTTAGTCAAACGTTGAAATCACCTCCCAAGACCTGATCCCAAGTCTCTCTTGGTCTCTTTTTTGGGTAACTACTGTATATGCAAAGAACAATGTCTACTCCAAAATAGAAATATCATATTTGTTGATTTCATTAATTGAGTTTAGATGTGAAGTTGGTTGGTGTAAAAAACATAATAATTCTGCATCATGTTGTACTTACTTTTTCCTTTTCTGCTTGCCTTGATGAAACAAGACTGAATGTGGAAGACTTTGAGGGACTGCTGCACACATTCTCTTGGGTCGAGGAGCTAGGTTTAGTGTCACACTTGGAAGAATCAACTCCCGACATGGTCTTGAAACCTGCCGAGAAAAAAATCCACAATACAGTACAGTACGGGGAGGGGGGGGGGGGGGAAAGAGTGGAGGATGTGGTATGGAGAGATGCCACTACTTCCTATGTATCACACAATTTTGAGACACACATCCCAGCACTGTCACGGTATTTGAAGGGTTGTTTTTACACGTTTAAGTATTAGCGAGGAAATGCGTACATAATAAAAAAAACTATTTGTCAACAGCCTACTGGGCAGAAGCCCTCATAAGGCTGGGGAGAGGTTAAAAATGGAAATGGGTAAAAGAATATAAAAATTAGGGGTAAAATCAATAAAACGTGTTCATCATAAAAAGAAAGAAAAGAAACATTAAAAGAAAACAATAAAATATGACTAGATGTGTACAGGTTGTTGTTCCCCAAGCTGCCTGGCCGAACAGCCCCAAGGCCCCGAGCAAGGCCAAGGCCATAACCGAGCGCCCCCACAGAACCCTCCCTGCCGACCACAATAAAGCCTGGGTGACCGAAGCCACTCCATGGCGGGGAACTGAGGAGGGTGCGGAAATGCCCGGGAAACCAAAGACCCACCCAGGGCCCTGTGCCCCTCAGCAATTATGTAGAAAAAGTTGAGGGGCAAAGGAAAAATGTGACGCTTTGGCTTCCAATCTTGGTAGATTGGGAGGTCAATCCACGGAAGAGATGCCGTCACTTGAGATCTAGAAAATATATAAGTAAAAGGAACAGTCAGAGTAAGCTATGGGTATGGCAGAGATCGCTCAGTTCTCGCTCTGATAGACCAGCCCATCACCATATGACTAGAACCCAATCCTCTCAGCATCAGCTAGGAAAGGCCCTAGAAAGCCGCCTTTGGCGGGGGGATAGCTCCCCTATTTCAACCTCTTTCGGGGTCGGGCACCCGCCCTGTGTACAGGTAGACTGGGATGGTATGGGCATGTGGAGAGAATGGATGAACAAAATTGGGTGAACAGATGCAGGTCTGTGATTGTGGGAGCTGCACCAAGGGGCATGATCAAGTGGGAATACACAAGATAAAAGGGAATTATTATTATTCCTGCACAAATAGCATGCAGGCCTTTTCACAAATAACCCCTTCAAGCTCTGACACATTTTTAGCAGTATATATTTGGCTACCATTAGACGATTTTATGCAGCTTAGGAAGGATCTATGGGTATTAAAAGGGTAAAGACTGTCTCAAACAACCCTCTGACTTCCATATACCCTCCCTAATCTGAACAAAATTGTCTAATAATTACCAGAAAACAAAACAGAAATGCGTATTGGAGCTTGAACGGGTTAATATATTATATCAAATGAAAGAAATACTACCACTATAATTAAAATACTGTTTATTCAGTTTACCACAGAAACAAAATTAGATGGTGACAAATAAATGAGATTCATACAATCACAAATATTATTGATTATAATAACACAATTCTAATTCTAACATAAAGAATATAATTTACAACTTGATTCGCCCACATGGTAATAAAAATACATAATCCTAACGCTAGCTACACAAATGGACGGATATGTTAAAGCGTGCAAAATGTAACCGTAGCTGTGAACCTAGATTAAGATCCTCGTTTTCACATTAAGGGGAGATGGGTCGTTTTTCTGGTCCCCCTTCTTCCTCATGTTTAGTCCCATTAGTTTTCAGATTTTAAGACGTTCGACCCATTAGTTTGTCGATTTTAAGACCTTTCCCCTTTTTTCTTGTCAATATTAAGACTTTTCGTGTCATTTAGGTGTCGTTTTTTCCTGGCGAGCGATAGCAAGCCTGTAATTTAAGAGGAACCGGCCTGAGGCCGGCACATTTTTCTATCGAAAAATTTACAAATTTATCTTGAATGAGGGTCTTGGGTGAGTGTTGCTTTAAGCTTGATGGAGGTCTAGGGAGGAAACTAGAAAAAGGATAAATACTGTACATGATAAAATCGAATAAAAAATGAACCATCCCCCCTTAAAAGCTTTGAACCTGACAGTTGGAAGGAAGGAATATTTTGATGGGCCAGTGTCACACCAACAAATTTACCAAGGGAATATCATTGACATCGGATACTTTGGAATATTTAGCGAAGGAAAGTTATCAAAGTCTGGTAGTCTATTCACTGTAAGTAGGCGAGAAATCATGACCTCTATCCTCTGTAACTCAAAAAGGGCTAAAGCAAATGGGCTGTAATTTACCACACTTATTCCCTGGCCGACCCTTCCCAAACGGTAGCGGTATTAGCTCGATTACTCTAGTCGTTCTTTAGTTACAGAGGTTAGAGGTCATGATTTATCGCCTACTTACAGCGAATAGACCATAGTAGGCCAACTAAGATACATGTTATTAGGTAGTACTGTACAGTCGCGCAAATAAGTGATGTCTCGGCACCAAGTATGTTTTGATCAATAATTGGTATCGGCAATATCTAAGCTTCATTTCTTCATATCGAGTGAAATATACAAGCATGTCCCTACACTTACCCACCCAATTCAACATCTGACAGACATTAATACAGTACAGGGCGAGCCAAACGTAATGACAGCCGAGACATGACTTATTAGCGCGACCGTTCAGTATGTGGATGGCTATAAAGTAGTGTTGTGGGGTTAAGTCTCACTGGGGGAAAATACTACAATAAAACCGACCAGCCCGATAGTGGATAGGTCGACCACTGAATACAGAGCAATCCTTAGGGACTCGGGGCTGTTCGGTCAGGCAGCCTAGGGAACGACAACAACAACCACCACCAATGAATACGGAAGACCAACTAAATGGCCACCTTTGCCCAGGAGGCATGCAACTGAGCCCCCAAAATAATATAAATACAATTTGTGCCTAAAACATGTTATAGCGACTTTGATTAGTTCTTCTGCGTTTATCTTGTGTCGTCCCAGTTAGTTTATTTAGCAAGTTTTACATTATAATACGCATGAAGATATATTTTTGCACTAAATGGTAAATGAAAATTAAACACTTACAGTAGGCATATCTCACAAAGTGCTATGGTAAGTAATAGTGGAGTACAAGCTTCATAATGACTCCTGGGGTATACCTGCTAGTGTGACGCTGCCTTTACCCACCCAATTATAATGTAAAACTTGCAAAATAAACAAACCAAAACGTATACGAACACAGTAAACAGACAAAATAACTAGCCTAATCAAAATCGCTAAGTGACTCCACGGCAGGGAGGGACGGACAACATTATATACTGTTGTTGTATTGGTGGGATGATCTGGGATAACATGTTGCTGCACCAAGTAGAACACACAGATTAAGGGGAGTCACCGCTTTTTTTTATCTTTGTCTCTTTCTCTGGCTTGTATCCATTCGGCCCCAATCAGCCAACTATTTTAAGACGTTTATCCCCATCCAGGTGTCGATTTCTTCCTGGTGAGCAGTAGTGAGCCAGCATTGCATGGAGAAATCCGGCTTTGCCGGAGAATTTTTTCTATCAAGAAATGTTCAAATTTAGCCTGCTGTCAAAACAAAAATATATATACTGTATATGGCTCCTTTGGGTATACAGGTCTCCCTCACTATACGATGCCCAAATTTACGATATAATTATAGGTCTTTAGGTGTTTGGGTTTGGGTTTTGGCTTCTCCGACAACATATCCCCATTTACCCCATTAAATTTAGGGTTCACTATACTATATGATTTTTCTATTCAAGGATGTAGGGAAGAAGGGGTCTGCCTCGTATGGGCCAATAGGCCTTCTGCAGATTTCCATTTTTCTTATGTTCTTAAGATGGGGTTTTCAGGAACGTAACCCGATCGTACATCGAGGGAGACCTGTACCTGCTGGTGAGACGCTGCCTTGACCCAGCCAACGCGAGACACCAACGGTAGCGAGGGACGGACAACATTTTATACTGTTGTTGCTGTATTGGGATGATCTGGAGGTGGGTAACATGTTGCTGCACCAAGTAGAACACACAGTTTAATGTAAAAGTGGCTACTCACAAAGTAGCTTGAAAGTAAACAATTAACTTAAACATAATACAGTAAGAGATGGAAAGATGTTTGATAAATTATTTAAACTCGCTACCATAAAAAAAAAAAAAAAAAAAAAAGTGGAGATTGGGCCTGAGTATACTGTATACTGTAGATAGATATTTTTTTTTATTTTTTGTTTATGAATAGTTTAACCAGACCACTGAGTTACTAGATAGATAGATAGACCATCAGTGTTGTAGGGTCAATAGCTACAGAACTGGCCGTAACTGAAAGTATGCATGTACAGTATATACTCAGGCACATACCTCACAGTAAATACCTCAAGTATAGGTAACGCCAGGGAACTTGACAATAATCTTCACCCCTTAACTACGTATACAGACTAAACACACATAACAAAGCCACTCCAACAGCTTCCTCTCTCTCCAACACCCCTTCTCCCCTCTCTACACGCTTCAGAAAAATAGGGAAAGTAGAATGTAAATACGAGGTGCCGTTGTAAAGGCTTATCCCTCAATACTTCATCTGATCTGAACTTCTTATAACTCAAAATTAATGAAAGTAATCGAGCTGACGTTTCTGACCCCTTAACTTCTTATAACTCAAAATTAATGAAAGCAATCGGGCTGATGTTTCTATCATTTGGGAAGAGTCCACCAGGAAATAGGTGTGGATATTTACAGCCAGTTTGCTCTAGGCCCTTTTGAGTTACAGAGAGGTCAGGGATCCAGATTACTGTCAAGTTCGTTGGCGCTACCTATAGTATATAATTGATGTAGTTGTGAGCTCAAGCAAGTTACAGTCCATGTGTTTATGGTACAACTTATAATTATAAACAACACTAGTAGTTAAGGGGGGTGAATTGCACTTTTCTCTCTCCGGGTTGTATCCATTCGGCCCCATTCAGCTTATTGTTTGAAGACTTTTATCCCCTTCCAGGTGACGATTTACACCTGGCGAGCGATAGTGAGTCTTCATATTTTGGATAATGAGTTAGACAGCTGGCTAAATTTGTACATTTTTCGATAGAATTTTTTTTCCGGCAAAGCCGAAAATAAATGCTCCATAAAATGCTGGCTCGCTATCGCTCACCAGGAAAAAATTGACACCTGGATGGGGATAAATGTCTTAAAAAAGTCGGCTGAACGGGGCCGAATGGATACAACCAAGAAAGAGAAAAAAAGTAGGTCACCCCCTATAAGGAAAGGCACATAAGTATATTAACTAAACTTAATATAGTGTTAACAAAACAAACTGCACTATATGGGTACAGGTAAGCCACAAACTGCACTATATGGGTACGGTACAGGTAAGCCACAAGGTTTCAACAAATACATCATTCTTAACCTGACAAGCGCGAAATAGACCTAGGGGCTAGGGTAGTTATTTGTGCATTTCTAGCCTTGGATTCTGACAGAATTCGTTATATTTACAATATAGACCATTATTTGTTTTCGGTATGCTTTTATTTTACATATATGATGTATATATGAACCTTCAAGAGTTCTAAAATAAGTTGGAAAAGCATTTGGGTGGTGAAAAACGAAGATATTGGCCACCCGGTCATAATCTCAGGTGAGAGAGCCACAGGCAACCCTCCTCTCTCGCTGTCTGTGAGGTAACTGAGACGAGCGGGGCGGTGTGGGCCGGTGTCTGGGTGTTACATAACGATCTTTTCTGCAACCCACTTGTGCTACATTATCGCGGGAGAGAAAAATAACCGATAAATGATGATAATAAGAGGAAAAATAGGTGATAATTGAGGAGGGGAGGGAGGGGGGAATAAGGTGGGGAAGGAGGGGAGGGGGGTGGGTGAGATTTACATGGATGAGTACTGGAGGGGAATTATCTCACCTAGAGACAAATTCCTTTGTTTTGATAGGCCCTTTTTTTTTTGGAATGTTTTTTTTATGGTCTTGCTTCCGTGAGGCCTATCGCGTTCCCTATAGGAAGCCTTCCGTAAGGCCTATCGCGCTTGCCGGGTTAAGGGGAGGCAGACCGTTTTTCTGGACCCCCTTCTCCCTAATGTTTAGCCCCACTAGTTTTGGCGCAATGCATAACTGTGTTGATTTTCGGTGTGAGCGTCCTGGGTTCGAATCCCCGGACTGCCACATGTGTTTGTTAATTTCATTAATCGAGTTTAGGAGCAAAGTTGGTTGGTGGAGAGAACATAATAATTATAAGACGTGCGGACCATTATATAACTTAAGATATATAATATACTGTAAATTGCAATATAAGACAATATCTGTAGCTGAAGTTATAACAAGTGCATAAGTTAGGCAACATGTGGTAGTTTTACAAAAATATACCTCCACTACCATAGTACTGTACTTTTCATCACACAATATAATTTTTGTAGCTGATTATGCTCAGAAATTTGATTTGGAATGCATTGAAAAAAGCAGATTCCAGACTTCAATATATCAAATAAATGATTATATAAAACTTGCAAACAATATTATGATATCAAAAAACATAAAACCACCACATAGAAGGTACGCCACTACCGTATATGATCAAGTGAGTCTGTTTTCAAAGCATACCAGCAAAGAATGATTTGTATGCTCTTGCTATGCAATACCTACATAATTGATTTACTGTCTGCTTGGTTTTGTTGTTGTTGCTGTTCCCCAGGCTGTCTGGCCGAACAGCCCCAAAGTCCCGAGCAGGCCAAGGCCATAAACGAGCGCCCCCACAACACCCTCCCTGCTTACCACTAATAAAGCCCAGGTGACCGAAGCCACTCCAAGGCGGGGAGCTGAGGAGGGTGCGGAAACGCCCGGGAAACCAAAGCCCCACCCAAGGCCCTGTGCCCCTCAACAATTATGAAGGGAAAGTTGGGGGCAAAGGAATTCATATTTGTTTTCACCAACTCAGATATGAAGAAATTCTTCTGATAGGCAACCAAAACTAACTTATATTAATTAGTACATCCTAATTACCTTTAGGTAAACCCATCTCATATAAAAACATCTCTTAATCATGGTAAATCTCTCTTACAAAAATATTCAACATGTAAAAATGGGATATGATGTGCTGTGTCTTAAATTATTACGGTCTTGCATTGCAGTAGGTGTTCAGTTGAAACACAATTATCGTATATTGGACGAATTTCTGGATGGTAAACTTACAGCATCTTGGCAAAGATACATTGTACTGAAATGACCATTCATCCTCCGTTGATAAATCCTACAGCTGTGTGGAATACGTTATTTTAATTGTGCATTATATACATGATACAACTGTAGAGGAGGACGACCTGGGACAGTTTAATATAGTATGAGTTACTTCACTCTGTATCTCTGATCCATCATTACTTTCTATGCAACAGAAATATTTTATATTACCGGTACACATAAAACTTTAAATAATCTTACTAAAAATGATTTCTTTGGCCACTTTATTGGCATGTTAAGATCATAAATTGAATTAAGTAATAACACTTTTGCTATCTTAAAACCATTTTAAATATTAAATATTTTAAATTATGAATTTATGCAAATTCTTATATCAATACAATTGTACAAAAAATACAATTTCATTCAAAATTATATTGGGATTCAAACGTATATTACTAAGAAAAATATTACTTATGCAATCCAACCACCAGCAGGTAGAAATATTACTTGAATTATTACCTGCTCACAATACTAATGTTACTGGAATAAACAAAGTGTCCTAAATACAGCTCGGTCCCGCATAGTGCGAGAATTGGTCGATACAGTGCGTCCACTATGTGAACAACGTATCCTATGGGAAAAAACTTGATTGGTCGATCGGTCCTCCATATAGCACACATATCTTTCCTTATATCGTTATTTATACCGACACAAACATACCAAGAACAAATGTAATGATAAATATAACATATCCATGGTAAATTAGACCTTTCCTTACCTTAAATTCTACACTGGATAGGGTCACAAACCCGAGAATGCGAGACAGCGTCACACAGTACGGGGTAAAAAATTTCTGACTGACCAGCTTCCCTCCATGCCCAAGCTGCTCAAACACCAGTGATGCCACGAGTCAGGCGGGAAATTTATCGCACTGTACAAATTTTGGCCGCACTAATAGAAAACTCCCCGGATTTAACCCATATTGCCACCCGACTCGCACTAAAAGATCGTATTCGCATTGGTTGATAATTTTGTGTTTAATATTTTCATTGTTCGCACTAATCGAAATTCGCACTGTTTGAACTCACTTCATACAAGACTGAGCTTTACACTATTTTGTTGCATATATAAGATGTATTACTTAAATTAATAAGCAGCCTAAATAGAAAGGTAACAGGAATTAACAAGTACTGTACCCTTAATGATAATAACCTAATTTCTATACTGATTCTGTACTTAAAGTGTCAATAGTGGCGTGGATGTCAGTGGTGTCATTGGTGGTGGTGGTGGAGGAAGTAAGAGCGCAGTAGTGGTGTGAAGAAAGCAGTGATGAAGGCAATCACCAGGCTGGATTCAAAACATAGGTCTGGGGTCGGAGCTAGAGCGTCTCCACGTAGAACATCCGTGTCACCTGCGGGAATAGAACATTGTTGTTGTTGTTAGTAGTACAGTAGTAGTAGTAGTAGTACCAGTAGTAGTAGTAGTAGTAGTAGTAGTAGTAGTCAGTCAATCAATCAATCAATCAATCAGTCTTTATTTCATAATATACATAAATTTACATATATTACATATGGAGGGGAATCAGTCAGAATAGAGTAATAAAAATGTTGTATAATTATTTACAAATCGACTATAAAAATAATAAAAAATATTAAAAATAATACCCGCTGTATATCCGGCGGGCATTAATATCAAGCTCATTGGCACACTCGACCAAAAAACAATCCTCACACCGGCGAGCCACAAAAAATCCAGTGTGAACGGAATGAATCGGGGGAAGCACACTGTGAGGCACCACCACAAGACTTCGACCCACCTCCAGAATGTTCAGAGCGCCAGTGCAAAGACCGCTTCTCGTTCGAGTGTACATCTCTGGCACAAATTCATACTGTTCTACTATTAAAAAGCAGAAGTGTAAGCATTTACAAGTTACAGCAAAATGTCATTATGCTATCACATGAACTTGGGCAAGTATCTTACTTACACGCACATTGTAACATTTGACATGTATAGCCATGGTATTGCGCATGGATAGATCATAATATGTTAGCCCATATCAAACAATTACAAACCTGTCTACCTGATTATAATATCACTGGGATTCTTCGTTCTTCATGGTTTTGGATCCAATTTATCCTAGAAATAATAATATCTAATTCTTCAAACGCAATGCTCACATTATAATCTTCCCTCATCAATTTAGTAGTAGTAGTAGTAGTAGTAGTAGTAGTAGTTAATTTGGGACACATAGAGGGCTGTTCTCGGTCAGTATGATGGTCTCAAGAAAAATAAATTTTCATTGGCACAAAGATATGAATAATGCAAATAAAAATGGGTGTCAATACAGTAAAGTCTGTTAACGCTTTTGTTGTGGCCGACGTTCCCATACAATTTAGCAAAAAATGTGTTTGCTGTAGCCGACGTACCCAAAGTTTTGGTATTACCGGTTGACTTTGGTAGTACCGAGCCGCTTCACTTGTTGCCAGATCCAAGATAAGCTTCTTGCCTTCACTACCATAGCAATATCAGTATGCTACAGGCCTCCATTGTGAGAGGGGGTGTGTCCAAGCAGGTGGTGATCTGGAAGCTGAAATACAACCAAGAGCATGTCTACTGTACTTCTATGTGAATTTGTGACAGCTAAATACCAGGTACCAACGTGAAGTGATGTAATGTCCACGCGATCGATGAGTGACCGGGTATGTGTGTATGTTTGTGTATGCAGGGAGAGGGAGTAACTGGTGTGACGTAACATTCAAGCAATTAATAATGAATGTACTGCCCTGCCCCAATTCACCCTACACTGATATGTTTATTCTGTAGTACAGTATTGTAAATAGCATATTTATTAACACAGAGGGTCATCTCGATAATCCACCACTTATTATTTTCCGGTTTTGGCTACTGCTTACTCATTTAAAAGACTTTTACTGTAGAATGTTCTTTGTCAACATTATTTCCTACAAAACATCTTGGATACAGAAATAGAGAAACCTCTATTATGCAACATGAAATTATATATACTGTACGTACTATAGTTAGCTGCACCTTAAAATACCCATACAAATTAAGAACAATAAAGTTTACATGGATATTTTATCATAAAGAGTAAACAAAAGAGGGTGAGAGAGACAATCTTTGAAAAATATATACCAGTACCGGAGCGACCTTGGTGACCCGTCTCTGGGTATTCTCCTGGCTGACCTAGATGTGTGTGAATTTTGTGTTTTGTCTGTGTTTGTTCGCTTTTTTGTCTTGTGTTTTGTGTTTTCCTGTTCTTGCTCTGTCTTGAGTCGGCCACCCCCAATAAAAAAATAAAAAAATAAAATAATAATAATAATAAAATAGAGGAAAAATAAAAATAAAAAATTAGGAAAAGTGGGGATTGGGCCTGAGCATATAGATAGATAGGTACTATATAGAACAAAAATTAAATTGACTAACCCATCTGGAACTTCCAAGGTGGTGATGATTTCTTGCCATCGCCGCCCCTGGAGAACGCCAAGACTCGCAGCATGTAGGACTTGCCCGGGGCCAGGTCGTAGATGTAGGCCTCCAGGGCCGATCCAATGTAAACATAGGTGTCGTTGGCGAGCGTGAAGTCTTGGTCCGCTTCCCACACTTTGACCTGGAGTTTGTTATGAAGCATAATTAATTAAAATATAAAACTTGAAAACAAACTCAAAAGTTACTGTTCAAATTAATATAACAAATTCATTAAAATTAAAAACTATCGAAACAACAACACACATACATAATATAGTTTTTCTATGTATATGAAGGAGCCAAGAGGCAAAGCTGCCTGTAACAAATGTGCTCCGAAAAATGGAAAGAAGATAGAGAGCCAAATACACAGTGAAAGCTCTGAAGTACACTGAAGGTATGCTATGGCCCCATCACTTCAGTTTAAAGGTAACTGCATGGTGGGTTGTTGTGTAAAGCTAGTTGAATAGTGTAAGGTAAAGGACTAGAGGTACAGTTGAGATTGTTAACCCGGGAATGGCGAGAACACTCTTAAGAGGTTTTGCTGGGCGACGGGGCGAAAGCTCTTAAGAAGGAAGGCCTAAAGAATTTTTTTTTAAAAGGCCCCAGCAGCACTTGAAACATTTTTTTCTTCCCCCCTCCATACCTCATATCACTCCTCCACATCCCCTCCTTCCCCCCTTCCCTTCAATTATCACCTATTTTCCCTGTAATTCCCTTATTCATTGGTATATTTTTGTGTAAACATCTCCACACCGATCATAAGGTGTGGTCATCTGTGTGTCTATGCGTGAGAAAGAGCGAGAGAGAGAGAGATACAGGCCTCAGTCTCTCTCCAGGACTCGAGAGACGAGGATGTGAGGCCAGCTGGCTCACACTTGATGAATGAACCACTCGCTTACAATTCGCGATATTGACCATACAAATTATATTCCCACTTGTTTTATTGTTTTTACAGGTTACTATTAATTAAAATGTAAAACTTGCAAACTAAACAAACCAAAATTGGGACAAGGACTATCTTCATATTAAAGGTAATATAGGCGCATATGAATAAGTAATAACGATATTTATCGTAAAATGACGATTATAGGCAGGAATGGAGCCTAATATTGCCGCCCAGAACTGTGGTGTTCACTACACCCTGTGCGCACTTAATGGGTTAATAAATATTAGTAAAAGAACTAGAGATACTGTACTGTAGATAATTTGTGAAATTCAACAACTTAAATGCACTGAATTTCGGTGTGAGCATCCTAGGTTCGAATCCCTGGACTGCCACATGTATTTGTTGATTTCATTAATTGAGCTTAGGAGTAAAGTCGGTTGGTGGAGGTAACATAATAATGCATGCCAAACACAGCAAACAAACATTGACCAAATTCTGAACACAAAAAATTACTGAACAGAATCGCAATACAGGGGTATACTGTATATATAAAAAAAATCAATTTGTTTATCACATGATTGCTGCTGGTGGTGGAGCTGAGGCCTGCTCAGTCGTAAGAGTCAGAAGTGGATGGAAACATTTCAGAGATGCTGCCGTTACTGACCATGAAAGGGCTTTCCTACGACTAAAAGGGTGGTTATATAGTACCTGTGTTAGAAGTATGATGGTGTAAACTAGCGAAACATGGCCAGTCAAGATGGAGGATACAAATAGAATGGAATGAAATGCGAGGATGATGGGGAGATAGATATGTGAGTTTGCTATAAGAGACAAAACCCCCAGCATGGAACTCAGAGGGCACATAGGCATTGAGAGCACTAGGGAGATGTGTAGGGTCAGGCTTAGATGGTATGGACATGTGGAAATGATGAATGAGAATAATTGGGTTAAAAAAAATAAAGTCTATGAACGTGGAGGGAGTTGCACGGAGAGGTAGACCAAGAAAGACGTGCGATCAGGTAGTACAAACTGATGTCGCAGCCAAAGGACTGACTAAAAGAGATGCCACAGACCGAGATGCCGTCATAAGGTGTACAAAAGACTGACCTACTCACATGTAGATCATAGTCTTTACTATTATCATACATTACCAATACAAAATTTTTGTTTCTAAATTCTTCTGTTAATGTAACATCTCCATGTAAAGTAAAGAATGTTATCTATTTAATAACCTGTGAGAAATGTGGTATACAATATGTTGGAAAGACGGAACAATGTTTAAGAGAAAGAGCCTACGGGCATAGATCAGGAATTAAGAACGGCATCGACTCCAAGATTCTTCTATATAAGCATTTTAACACAGATTGTACTAAATTTGATTGTAAATACAAAATTATAGAAATTGTTCAAAGTAATCAAAATGTTTTAGATAGAGAAAATTATTGGATTGGAAAATTAATGACCATCTATCAATTTGGACTTAACAATCAAATAAAAAATGTAGGCAACATTTTGTATAAAGATTTATTAAAAAACGATTTTAATAACCCATATTTTAACTTCCCTGTTTTAAACAGAAGACCTGGTAGACACGGTAATAGAAGACTAAATACATTTAATAAAAAGAAAAGCAGGTCTGATATTATAATTATTGTTAATAATTTATATTCATTATATCGAAATTTCGGAATTAAAAAATTAAAAGATTCATTGAAAGGCCTACAAAAGAAAAGTTTTGCTCCTTTTATAGAAAATATTCTAAATAATAAACATAATTTCACAAATAAATTTAAGAATATAGTCTTTGCTTTTATGGGATATATTAGAGCTAATTCTAAGAAATCCAAAGATAACCGTATTAAAGATAAAGTCCTGTCCACTTTAAATTATTCCTCTAAAATTTTAGACAAAATTAATGTTAACAGTCTTATTAATTCAAAGAAAGTTAAGTCCATATTACCAGATGGTTGTAAAGATTTCAAACCATTAATAGTGTATTCATATGAACGACCTGTTGGGTCTATTATTTGTAATTATAATAAAGTTTTAGGAAATCTTTCAGATAATGATATTTTCAATAATAATAAATGCGTGTGTGAAAGAGTCATGGATATGCCAGCTAGCAGACGTGATGCACTAGCAAAGTTCATTTATAGTCCGATATGTCACATATTAACAGGTGATGTAGAACTAGTTAAACATTTTGCAAACGACAAATTAGCGGAGCTATGTCGTAAAGGGTTTAAATTTAGAATAGGGAGTAATAAAGTAACATGGGACATAATTTTAAAAGATATTGTTTTTTCAGTCAATAAATTAAAAGATAAATTGTTAAAAATTGCGTGCTGCAATGCGAGAGAACTAGAAGCATGGTCTAAATTATTAATTAAGTTAATTAGAAATAAAATTTTCTCGCTTAAAAATGAATTTAATCTTTCAGATTTTATAGACTATAATTATAATAAGCTTAAAGCTGATTTAATAAATTTACATAAACATTTTGTAATCACTACAGTAGATAAAGCCAGCAATAATTATAGCTTCACATGTAAGAAATTTTATCTTGAAAATATGAAAAAAGAATTAGGTATTAAGGGTAACATATTACGTAAAAATATTTGCGGTAATTCTGTTTATGAAATTCAAAATAATCTGAATATTGATAACTTAATCGATGAACATACCAAGAAAAATATAATATTTGATATTAAACTTTCTGATAAGAACAAGTGCATTGCAAAATTATACATGTTACCTAAATTTCATAAAAGACCTTATAAATATCGCTTTATTGCCGGAGCAAAATTTGCTACCACTAAAACTCTATCAGAACAAGTAGTAAATTGCTTAAAATACATTAAAAGTACTCATAAAAGATATTGTAATACCATCATGAGAAGAACTGGCATTAACTATTATTGGAGTGTTGACAATTCGTTAGAAGTTATTGATAAAATAAATACCATGCCGAAAGTTACCTCGGTACATAGCTTCGACTTTTCAACTTTGTATACCAATTTGCCTTTAGATTTAGTATATTCAGAGCTTTGCTTTATTATAGATTTGCACTTTGACAGGTTCGTTAGGAATGGTAATTATTTCATAAATGTTTATACATATTTTAATAATGCATCACTTAGCTCTACTCCCACTAGTTCTGTATATTTTGATAGAACTAAACTTAAAGATGCCCTTAAATTCCTCCTTTTCAATACCCGGTACTTATGTTAGATTCGGGCCGTACATTTTCAAACAAATATTAGGAATTCCTATGGGTGGAAATGCTAGCCCTTTAATTGCAGACTTATTCTTGCTTGCTTTAGAATTTAAATATATAAAAGACTTAGTTGACAGTAGCAAGAAAAATAAAATTCCAGAAAAATTAGCACTTGCTAAACTGTTAAGTAATAATAGTAGATATATTGATGATATTCTTGTTTGCAATTTGTTAAATTTTAATCAAGTTGCTAAACTTATTTACCCTAATTCTATTCCCCTCACACAATGTAACGTAAATTATAAAGTTGAAAATTTTCTTGATATTAATATAGAGATTGTTAATGAACAGTGCATACTTAAAGTATATCACAAAGTTGATGATTTTAATTTTAACGTAATAAACTTTCCTTTCCCTAGTAGTAATATCGATAGTAAAATAACTTATAATTGTTTTTATTCCCAATTAATAAGATTTTGTAAAATCTGCACTAAAGTAGATGACTTTTGGGCTAGAGCTAGGTTACTATACAGACTCTTAGTGGACAGAGGTTTTGAGGCAAGTAAATTGTTCCATAAATTTAATCTTTTTAGGGTCAATTATTGTGACTGTATTCTAAAATTTGACATCAATAATTTTAATCAAGCATTTTTAACTTGAAGTTTCTTGTATAACCTCTGCTTACTTTTTGTCTGTATTTATTGTTTATCTTTTTCTTTTTCTATTATTATTATTATTATTAATATTGATGATTTTTTAAATTTATTGTTCTTGTTAAAAGAGTACTCTTTGTTTAAATCTGTTGTTACTTCATATTTTGCAATTATTTCTCTTTATATTATATGTATTCATTGTCGATAGTATCAATTGCTTACTTTTGCGATTTCCTTAGTTTATTTGTGCTATAAATGTAGGTTATTTGTAGGGTAGTTATTGATAGGGGTCACTTGAGGCATGCTATGCTTACAGGTACCTACCCGATAGCACTATCGTTAGTGAGTGCTGTACTGAATTCTATATATTATTTTGTAATAGTATAGATATCTTATCAATATTTGTATTTTTTACTATTGTTAATGTCTTGTCATGTTGCAAATTTGATTTTAAATAATATTTTGACATTTAACATGTAGTTTCTTTATTCATGCAGAGTTTAGTAAAATTTGCCAGAACGTCCCGGACTTCCCAAACTTGACTACTTCCTTTAACGTGACGATAGTGCGTTGTTATATGTGCGATTGGTTTGCTTGGGAAACAGATTAACTTGCTCATGTAGTGATGTACACCCTATGTGGTGGATTGTGTTCTTTTATTTAATAATTTTCATTTTAGTAAGCGTTGTTTCCACATAGCGATTTTGATAATTTAATTTGACTTTATATTGTCCTTGTCCCAATTTTGGTTTGTTTAGTTTGCAAGTTTTACATTTTAATGTATGTATTAAAATGTAAAACTTGCAAACAAAGTCAAACCAAAACTGGGACAAAGACAATATAAAGTCAAAACATATCAAAATCGCTAAGTGGAAACAACGCTTACAGTACTTATGTGTGGCCAGCACAAAACTAAAAAAAATGGGGCACTAAATACAAGAGATGGCAAAACTACAAGACAAACAACAACATGGTGCCTAAAATTCATATTTTTTCACCAACCAACTTTACTTCTAAACTCAATTAATGAAATCAACAAATACATGTGGCACTCCAAGGACTCGAACCTAGGATACTCACACTGAAATTCCGCGCATTTATGCATTACGCTATCAAGACAGTTAAAGAATGATGCAAAAGCCTACAATTTATTATGCAGTTTCGAATCCTGCATATTAGTCTGAGCATGTACATACATTCCAACTGTGCTATGGTAGACTAATATATAGACGAATGGAAGGAGTAATCAATGGGGCACTTAACTCTTGGGAAGGCCTATAAATATAACAGATATGACAAAACTCTTATCTATAGAAATACTAAAGAGTGAGTGACCTTGTAACCAATGAGAGGCTCCTCCATGGGTGTAGGGGTCACACCACGCCAGGTGACTCGGATGCTGCTGGGGTTGATGGCAAACACCTTGACAGCGTTGGGCGGCATAAGTGGAGGGTGGCGCCAGGTACGTTCTGAAGAAACAATCCAGACACCATTATTTCATTCATAATTATATTTTTTCATCAACCAACTCTACTTCTAAACACAATTAATGAAATCAACAAATACATGTGGCACTCCAAGGACTCGAACCTAGGATACTCACACCGGAAAAAGCTATAATTCTCTATTGTCTAACATTTTGAGCTATATTAAAATATTAAACTTGAAAACAAACTCAAAAGTTACTGCTCAAATTAATATAACAAACTCATTAACAATTAAAAACTATCTAAATGACAACACACTAAACAAAATCTAAATGAGGAAAAATGCATTTAAATTTATCGGAAATTAAACTTTGAAAACAACAAACTTATAATATCCACATATCTGAACACCACTACACGAGACAGTAGACTCATATTTTCAGAGACTGAAGATGGGTTCTATTTACCCCAAACCATACTGTACTGTAGAGGTGCAGAAGTGAATGAGCTACATCCTAACAACATGAAGCACAAGACCTCTTACTTAAACTCCACTATGCTGCCACTTACTTCACTACAGTATTCATAAGTCATAACAAAAAGTACTTACCCAGGAATCTCTCACTCTCCGGTCCCGAGCCAGCCTGGTTGTAAGCCATAACTCGAACCCAGTAGAAGGTGTTGGGTACGAGGCCGACAATAAGGGCGTGAGGCTCTGTCCCGCGCTGTAGCTTGATGATGTGGTCCGTCTCGTTGTCCTGACGCCGCCAGTACTTTATCTAGTGCCAGGGATAACCATAAACATGAGGGAGAAATAACAATGGATATCATGGTAAAAAAAAAAAAAAAAATGGGAAAAGTGGGAATTGGGCCTGAGTAAATTTATCTATCTATCTATATGCTCAGGCCCAATCCCCACTTTTCCTATTTTTATTTTTTATTTTCTATTTAATTCTATTTTATTATTTTTTTGTTTTCCTTGGGGGTGGCCGCCTCAAGACATAGCAAGAACAGGGAAATCACAAAACACAACATAAAACAACGAACAAACACAGACAAAACCCAAATTCCCACACATCTATTATGGTAAAAAAAAAAAAAAAAAAAAAAAAAAAAAAAGGGAAAAGTGGGGATTGGGCCTGAGTAAATAGATAGATAAAATAGATGTAGTGATGTACACCTATTTGGTGGATTGTGTTCTTTTATTTCAAACTTTATTTTATTAAGTGTTATTTCCACATAGCGATTTTGATAAGTTATATTGCATTTATCTTGTGTTGTCCCAGTTTTGTTTATTTTTCAAGTTTTACAATTAAATAATGATGCACCTGATTATAATAAAGATGACAACAATAATGACTGATGAAACAGAGACACCAATAATGACAAGGATCTTCTAAGCAAGCTCAGATCAACTCGCTCTATAACAAAGAAATCAATCAATTGTGAAAGCTCTTGTGATAGTAATATTTTCTGATTAGACAAACCAGTGACCACCACCGCTTGCAATCAGAGCGATCAATCCAATGTGATGATGAATGATATATAGTGTTTAACGCCGTGCACTCCATTGAATGACAGGGCTTGGGCGTTACAGGGATTTAATTAGGATTGTGTTCTTTTATTTCAAATTTTATTTTATTAAGCGTTGTTTCCACATAGCGATTTTTATTAGTTCTTTTGTGTTTATCTTGTGTCGTCCCAGTTTTGGTTTGTTTATTTTGCAAGTTTTACATTATAATTTACAATGAATCACTAGACCGAGCTGCCCTAACTCTTTCTATATACCAATGGCACAGTGTGGGATTGAACTGCAGACTCTTCGATCAGCAGTCAGATGCGCTACCGACCAGTGAAGCAGCTCTTAACAGGGTTGCCTGGAACGCTGCCATTAGGACAAGAGACTGAAACTGCACGTAAGTGTGGAGAACTCAGTCTTAAAATGTTATGTATGTTTTATGTATGTACAGTACATATTAAAACAAGATTTATGATGCGTAAATGTTAAAATAAAAGTTGAAGTAACTAACCCTGTAGCCGACCAGCTTGCCCCTGATGTTGTCCCTGGTAGGTGTGATGGGGAGCCAGGTGCAGTTGAGAGAGGTGGCGTTGTGGGCGAAGGCAGAGACCTCTGTGGGTTGGACCTGTGGCATGTCCTCGGCTGTGAAGATCTCCACCGGTTCACTCACCGGTCCGGGACCCTGGTCGTTCCAGGCCTGAAGGACAATTTTCATAGCATGACATCATTAAATCAGTTAAAGAGTTGGTTTTACATTCTATATCTCTTAATTTTCTTAAATATTTATTTAAAATTATATATATACCTTACTTGAGTGAAGCAAATTGCCCAATAATGATGTACAGTTGGTCAAAGTTCCAGCTGACCCACCCTCGATCTGGGGCTAGCAGAATTATCTGGCAATACTGGTGTAGGAAGGAGGTGTGACATATAAAGATTGGGATTGGTAGATCTGATTTTGGCTATATCATTGTTAGAACTTATACTAAACAAGGGAAAGTAAGCCTATCTCAAATAAAAATGCATACATCGCTATGTATGATCCCGAACATTCACTCAAAGTTTGTAGATTTGCTTAAATATTAGTTATTATATCCATTGATTGGCAATGCATATACAACCTGCTGGCTGCCACAACATACTTTACTCGATTTTATAAGAATACATATTTCTGTTTTATTGGTGGCTGCTTAATGAAGGAGCATTTAGCCTTCACAACATGAACGTAAACTAATTTGCAGTAATATACAGGACAGACACAGGTAACACATTAATGGCAAGTGGTATCCCTGCACCACTACACCAGTATTGCCAGCTAATTCTGCGAGCCCCAGAGCGAGGGTGGGTCAGCTGGAACTTTGACCAACTGTACAAACCTCCACAGTCTAAACACTTAGATGAGTATCTTGCCTTGAATCTACAAAAGACTGTTTTGTGCCTCAGTAACATATTTTGACCCACATGTCTCATTGTCATGTAACAATCTTCTTCCCAATTTCAAAACTTCCCTTTCTCTTTGTCTAATCCTTCATGCCAACCCTATTGGAATTTTGTTCTAAACTTTAATGATTAACAAGGGTGCGCACTAAAAGGGTGCGATTCTCCAACCGTGCGGCAGATGTCCGTGTGGTGCGTATAATCCAAGGGTGCGAAAAAAGCAAAGTGTGCGTTTTTTTCGCCCAATAACCCCTGAAAAGCATGAACTAAGGAAAGAATACCTGTAAGTAGTCCCTCGTTATCGACGGGGGTTACGTTCTTAAGACTGCCGTCGATAGCAAACACCGTCAATACCGCATTACCGTACATTACGGTACCGTACATACACGTACAGTATCCGTGGTCTCTATCCTATGTACTTTTAAGTGTTTCCTTTACACATAACCTTACATATTAGAGTATATTGCAAATATCTATCACTGAATACACTAGAGGCCATAATAAACGCAAGAGATACAAGGTTCAGACACAAATAAGCAAGTAAAAGGCGGGTGGACTTAGAGCTTCTGCCTTGTTTTGACAACATTAAAAATGGAGGTCGAAAGTGACGCTCCGATCGTCGGTGAATCCGGATTCACTCAAAACCTAAAGTCTTTCGGCTAATTATTTTTGCTCTCGTTTTCGGTGTATTTTCTTATTATTGTATGTCTTATTGTTCATCATTTAATCCAATTTTGGTTGGTATATTAGAGTAATATAAATAAACAATTAATCCGTCGATATATCAGTCGATACTCGAATCAGTCTAAAGTCAGTCGATAGTCGAATCCGTTTATGATAAAGCAATCCGTCTATAATCAAATCCGTCTATAAAAAAAGCCGTCGATAACGAGGGACTACTGTACAGTATAGAAATGTGATTAGATATTAGATAGAATATGGGTATTACACTCACTTTGGATGGTTTATGTATGCGTGGAGGTTGGGATGTTGGTCTTACTGAGGGTCCGAGGCTCCTCAGTAAGACCAACATCCCAACCTCCACGCATACATAAATCATCCAAAGTGAGTGTAATACCCCTATTCTATCTAATATCTAATCACATTTCTATACTGTGCAGGTATTCTTTCCTTAGTTCATGTTTTTCAGGGGTTATTGGGCGAAAAAAGGGTAAGTTTGAAGAGTCCCCGGACTACATAGTGAATTTCCCATAGGTTCTTAAGCTCCAAGGGTGCGTTTTACAAGGGTGCGCGCATGTCTCGGACTTAGGTAACCGCACCCTTGCGGGGCCCACTGTACTTACAACTACTCTACAAAATTACCAATCATGAGCTTAAGATCTTATCTATTTATTCATATTTAAATGCTACAATGTCAGAACAAAGGGCTAGCAAATGTTACCTGAATCTTGACATGGTACTGAGTGTAGAAGTACTTGATAGGATCCACATCCACCACATGCATCCCCACGTTGCCGCGCGCCCTCAACACCTCCTGCTGGAACTCTGTCTCCGGGTCCAGGACGGTGCGCCTCCAGAACACCTTGTAGTAGATCCCTGGAGCATTCTGGTCCTCTCCCGGCATTGGCTGATAGAGTACACAAAGTGGTGATGGGCTGGTCTATCAGAATGAGAGTTGAGCGTTCTCTGCCATACCCATAGCTTACTCTGACTGTTCCTTTTACTTATATATTTTCTAGATCTCAAGTGACGGCGTCTTTTCCGTGGATTGACCTCCCTACTGCCAACCCTGGCAGATTGGGAGCCAAAGCGTCACATTTTTCCTTTGCCCCTCAACTTTCCCTTTATAATTGCTGAGGGGCACAGGGCCTTGGGTGGGGCTTTCGTTTCCCGGGCGTTTCCGCACCCTCCTCAGCTCCCCGCCTTTGAGTGGCTTCGGTCACCTGGGCATTATTAGTGGTAAGCTGGGAGGGTTCTGTGGGGGCGCTCGGTTATGGCCTTGGCCTTGCTCGGGACCTTGGGGCTGCTCGGCCAGACAGCCTGAGGAACAGCAACAACAACAACAAGAGTACACAAAACAGAATAAGGAAATCCTCTCTAAATTTGGAATATAGCTGGTAGTCAATTATCTTTCACCTGCTGGAAAATGTAATCCCTTAGCAGCTATCTATCTATCTATTGCCAGACACCCTCTTTCGCACTCGTCCTTCCTCCCAGCCCATCCCCTTCTCTCCCATACATATCTCCACTCTAACCCCTTCCCCTCTTTGCCATCCGCTCGCTCTCCATGCGCTCCATGTGACCATACCACCTCAATATCAACCTCAACACCACACCTTTCACATACTTCCTGGTTCGTCAATCTGTCCATCCATGTGACTCCACAGGTTCCTTTTAGATAAATTATTTTGAATGCTCTCCCTCTTGGCTTGTGTCCCTCTAACAATGTCCACGCTTCACTTCCATAAGTCAAGGTGGGAACTACAACACTAGGCCTATCATGCAATGACCTCTTTGCTAACCTCTCTATTCCTTATCACCTTCCTCAATGCACCAACAACCCTCAGCTGCCTTGCTGCACTCTGTCCTCTATCTCACTCTCCAATCTTCCATCTTTACTAAACACACTGTCTATATACTGTACTTAAATTATCTCATATTCTCTATTTCCTGACCATTCAGCCATATCTCACAGTTGGTTATCTCATTCCTCTCAAAGACAGCAAAGTACTCTCATCAACATTCACCTTCAAATTCTGCTTCTCACCCACTTACTAAACCTTGCAGCTCCCACTCACCATCGCTTAATAGCACAGGATCGTCCACTAATAATAGCAGAGGCAACTTCCACTCATTTCCCTCTCTTATCAATGTCACTCCGGAATCCACTACTCTCTCCCTTGAACCTCTTTAATAACTCATTCCATGAATAAATTGAACAACCATTTATCTATTTATCTATATAAATATTTAGATTTCTAGAATGTAATTTTTTTTTTTCATGAGTTTAACCAGACCACTGAGTCACAATAAGAGACTCTCATAGGGCTGGCCTAGAATTCTAGATACAATAGATGGTTGTGTAGGCTGTAAAAAACATAAGGAATACAGTATGGTATGCTTGTGTGGGTGTGTTTGTGAATGACAGCGACTGCACAGAAAGATAGCTCAGGACTTACATCCCAGGTGATGGTAAGGTCGCCAGTCTTGCCGCCTCCGCCGCCCAATTTGGTCGGTGTTGTGAAGGGTCGGTCCTGTCTCGTGTATGCCTGTAAGGGGGGAGGAGAACACACACATTATCATACATCCACATTTACTACATCACATTTACATATCCACTACTTTTTATTTCTTCTATCTATCTATCTATTTACTCGGGCCCAATCCCCACTTTTCCTATTTTTGTTTTCTTGTCTTTTTCCCTCTTTTTTTTCCATGTGTGGTTTTTTTTTTGGGGGGGGGGGGGGGCGACTCAAGACAGAGCAAGAACAGGCAAAACACAATACCCAACATAAAACAACGAACACACACAGACAAAACACATATTCACATACATCTAGGTCACCCAAGAGAAGACCCTTTTTATTTCATAAATGAGGCATTCATTGTAGGCACCAGTCATTCAGGGAAGTACTCCCGGGGAAAGTTTTATGTGGAGTATAAGGACTGCTAAACATACTGTTTCACCACCTGGTCTCCTTTACTATTTTTTTTTTATTTGTCTGTTTGTTTTACTATATTTACTATATTTACTATAGGATGTAAGGTATCTTAAAATAACCCCCTAGAAATACTTTCTCTAAAGTATCTATTTCTTTTATCCTCCCCTTTTCCCCAGCTAACCTAATCCCACAAGGACCCCAATGGAAATACGCCTAACGGCCTTATTGGGCTATCCTTAGTTGGAATTATGCAAAGCTGGTACATGTCATATTTGTAACATACTATGTGGTACCAACTCTGTAAATTGCTAACTGAATAAATATTATTATTATTATTATTATTACACAAAGAACATTTCTAGCTTGCTCTTAACCCAGGAAGTGCAATAAGCTTCTGGAAGGCACGGTAAATAAACATGTGTAAAAAGAACCCAACAAATACGGTGCCAGTGCCGGGAAATGTCACAATGTTGGGTGACACATAGAAAAGTAGTAAGTGTCTCCCTATACCACAGCCACCACTCCTCTCCCCCTTTATACCCCACCCCACCTCTACTTGTCCATTTGTTTTATTTTTTTTTTACCATTAATTCGCAGTCCATGGGTTAAGGTGTATGCACTATTGATTTCTTACATTGAGCCACATGCACTATACACCCAACACCGACTTATTTAATTTATATATTCCTGCTATTTTCTGGAGCATGGGGTTCAAATTTCCTACCTCCAGAAGACTTTTCCACAAAAACACAAATTAACTTTTGGATCCTGCATGGAGCAATAGTGGACTTCAAAGAGAGAGAGAAGGAGCTAATTTTCAACAGCCTACTGGGCTGAAGCGCTAATAAGGCTGGTAGTGGACTTCAGATTAGGCAAAATTACAACAAGAATGTTTGCACCTAATCAGCATAATGCAGCTTTGTTACAGAAAACACTGAGCCTCAACCACTCCAACAGTATAATAACATTCAACATGAATTTCACACACTATACACAAGCTGGTCATCTTCCCTCAATGTGATATGCATGTAGTACAGTATGAGGAGAGAAGAACAATAAATACTGTACAGTATGAGGAGAGAAGAACAATAAATACTGTACAGTATGAGGAGAGAAGAACAATAAATACTGTACAGTATTCTCTATGATTATTTCCATTTTAAAAATATGGTACCACCCACTTGATATTGACAAGAAGACTGAAGGTAAATATTCTAAATGTACCTGAACTCTTACAAAACTTTACAGTAATTAATTTGCTGACACATCAGACGTAACTCCCCAAAATGGTTGCATTGCCATAATTGGTAAGAAGAGTGTGTTATACGTGTGGTGTGGTTGTGATTTACCTGAGGCGATGATGATGACCACTGACCGCTGCCAAGAATGTTGATGCCTTGGACTCTGAACTCATGTGAGGCCCAGGGAGACAGAACATCACCCAGCTGGTGCTCCATACGTCCGTTGTTTGAGTCAATCAGCTGGAGAGGAACACTCATTATTATAGAAATATACATACTGTATAGAAATACAGTATACATGTAGGCCTACATCTCCTTACACATACATACTGTATACATATTATATAAATACATACATACAGCATTTTGGCTCGAACGTCCCTTGATTTTGGCCCTGACACTCTTTCAACTTTGGGGGAGGCACTCACTATAGGCAGTTCTGCCTTTTGCCTCCTTCACTCATATTAGAAAAAAACCCCAAAAAAAGTACATACATACAAGTTCAAAGACCGTTTCATCCACAGAGAATGTGTCCCAAATTGACTAATTCCTGGAACATGACGATAGTGCATTGTTATATGTGCGATCAGTTTACTTGGGAACCAGATTGACTTGCTCATGTAGTGATGTACACCCTATGTGGTGGATTGTGTTCTTTTATTTCAAAATTTGATTGTATTTAGCGTTATTTCCCCAAAGAGATTTTGATTAGTTCTTTTGCGTTTATCTTGTGTCGTCCCAGTTTTGGTTTGTTTATTTTGCAAGTTTTACATTATAATTTGTATAATACATATTCATTTATGAATAATTTATATTAGAAATACATAAATACAAACATACATACAAGTTCAAAGACCGTTTCATCCACTGAGAATGTGGTTTCAGTCTTGCATCCTTAATGGAATTACAGATAACAAAATTATACAGGGGCCTAACGAGGCCTTCCAATATCACAATCTGATCTCTTAGCTTTCCTATATACAGTGGAGTCTCCTATCTAGCGAGTTCTAATCTCACGACTTCATATCTGACGGTTGATACAGAGCTTTACCCTTTACTCGTATCTCGTACTGATTCTTTCCCCCCTCCACCTATATTAACTCTTTTCTTCCTCAAGCTGAATCAATATCTATGTATTTTATGACTCCCTAAACCTTAATCTACAACTGCTATGTAACATGCAACTGGCCAATATAACACAGAACAAATCTTTACTTGGACAAAAAGATGTATAACGGTTGAATGTACAGGCTCTCAGTCTATGCCCGAGAGGGAGTAGTTGGAATGTAAAAAAAAAAAGTAGGGTGAAAAAGAGATATTGAGAATTGTGTGTATGGTCAAATGAAGAGATAGACAGATGAATGAGGAAGTACAGTTGGTCAAAGAGCGAGGGTGGGTCAGCTGGAACTTTGACCAACTGTACATGAGCGATGTGGTGTGGATGTTTTGGAGAATGTGAAGAGGAAAACCTTGAGGTGGTTCAGTTATGTGGAGTGTATGGAGGGTAAGACAATGGCTAAGAGTGTTTGAGAGTGATGTGGAAGTGCTAAGAGTGTATGAGAGTGAGGTGGAAGGGCTAAGAGTGTATGAGAGTGAGGTGGAAGTGCTAAGAGTGTATGAGAGAGAGGTGGAAGGGCTAAGAGGGAGAGGAAGATCAAGAATGAGATGGAAGGATGGAGTTGAGAGGAATATGAGTGAAAGAGGTGTTGGGTAGGATGAGGGGCACTGTCTGACGGCTGACAGAGGAGCATGGAGGCGATTCATTCATGGCCACCCCCTCAGGGATTAAGGTGCCTGGCAAAAGATAAATAGTTAATCAAAGCCATCATTAACTCCTTCTGTACTGGCAACATCTTTGTAAGTTTATTCAAGCTATATTTAATTGATTTTCTGCAGTTTAAGAAGGATCTGTGACAGTAAAATGGTTAAGGGAGATAGTTCGAAGCCTGTTAATTGCTGGAGGCCCTTTTTAAACTAAATAAAATTGTCAAATAGTAACCAGAATAAAGTAAACAAGACGTCACCGGTACAGAAGGGGTTAAGTAGTGACTGCAGGTTTCAGAAACAAACTAAACAGTAACTTACTTTAGCGGTAACGTTCTCTGCAACAGTGCGCCACTCCCGAGTCCACTGTGTCCGCGTCTGTAAGGCGTAGCTCTCTATGGGGCGACCGTTACTGGCTCCGTCTGTCCATCGCACCCGAGCACTGGTACTGGTCAGATCAACACCACTCACACCACCTGTGGCCACAATAAATACAATAAGTTATGTCTAGGCCTATAGGAAAGTCACCCCAAGAAACTATAATTGTTTTATCCCTCAAACCCCCTAACAGTACCAACTCAAAACCCATTCCAACCCTAAACCTCTTAAATTCCTAGCCATCTTCCCAACCCCATGTCTCCAAAACTAATTTATAAATCATCTAACATCATCTAGAACTAGAGGGGCACTAGTGCATACCTCTACAAACGGTGACAGAGGTATGTGCACCACTGATTGCCTCCTAAATTAAATAACTTCTTCCTTGGTGAATATTCTATCTGACCACCAAATTTCATGAACAGCGGTTCATAACTTTGAGACATCTTGTACAGACAGACAGACATAATGTACAAACAAAGGCAAAAACATAACATCCATCATCTTCTAACATCAGACATAAAAGAAAGAAAAGCATCGTGGTTTATACTGAAGGAAACTTATATAATCTCTCTGAATAAAATCTTCTATCATCTGCTAGAATAAAATGAAGAAAGGTATGAATGAGCTAAGTGTCCTGTGTTACCTGGTGGTCCGGGCGGTCCGTGGACAATAAGGGTGGTGGAGATGGCTATCTTGGCCACGGGAGTCATGGCCACACACTCATACACTCCACCGTCACTCAGCGTAAGGTTCATGATGCGCAGGTGGCCCAAACGGTAACCCTGGGGGGGGGGGGGAGGAGAGAGTTACTAAGCCGGCCTCACACCAACTGTTTTAGTAGAAATTGTACCGGAGCCTGGAATCCGATAGCACTATAGGTAGCACCAACGAACTTGACAATAATCTGGATCCCTGACCTCTCTGTAACTCAAAAGGGCCTAGAGCAAACTGGCTGTAAATATCCACACCTATTTTCTGGTGGACTCTTCCCAAATTATAGAAACGTCAGCTCGATTACTTTAATTAATTTAGAGTTATAAGAAGTTAAGGGGTCAAGATTATTGTCAAGTTCGCCGGCGCTACCTACAGTAGTCATAGGGTAAAACGGGGTAATTATGCCGACGGGTAATTTCGCTGCGACGACAAAACTGTAATACCAATTCAAAGGCCCATAGCTCCTAAACTATTGCATGGATTTGGCTACTGTTGGGCATAGGCTTTAGAGAATGCCAACCTAACAAGGTCATATGAGGTTTTGACCGATTGTGCAAACAAATGACTTTTGAAAAATGAAATTGTTTACCAAATTATTTAAAAGAAACGGTTGCGCCAATACGAAATGCGATTATATTACATTAATGAAGTCAACGCACCAGGCGACAAAGGCCATATGGCACGAAATATTTAAAGACGGGAAGGAAGTTAACTAAATATCATCGAGAACTCGAACATGATGAAGGAAGGACATAATACGGGAGATAGAAAACGAGGGAGATTCAGAAAGAAAATCTGCAAGACATGGTGGCTGGCGGAGGAAAGCCAGAAAAGGGAAGAAACGCGTGCGGGCAACGGAAAATAAGGGGCAATCGAGGAAAAGATGGGAGACAGAAAGCTGAACGGTACAGTGCGAGCAAAGAGTCGGAGGAGAACGGGACATTAAAAACGAATGGGTAAGTCTGGTGTGGCCAATGCGGAGACGGGCCAAAGCCGTCTCCCAACGGCGATTACGGTGGGAGGGATCAGACCACCCAGAAACGGACGGTTTGACAGAACGAAGTTTATTAACGGAGATAGTGGACCACTGAGTCTGCCACCTCGACCAAAGAAACCTGGACAAGGCAGGGAAGAAATCAGAGGCCGGGACAGCAAGTGAGGAGCGGGTACCCCGCACGGCAGCAGAACGAGCAAGGCAATCAACCCGCTCATTACCGCAAACGCCAACGTGACTGGGAACCCAGCAAAAATGTACAAGCTTTTTGCGGACGGAAAGGCGGAAAAGCCATTCCTGAATGGAAAGAACTAAAGGGTGTAGAGCAGGGGAGGACTGTAAGAGAAGTAGAGCACTGAGAGAATCAGAGAACAAAGTAAAGGACGAGGAGGGGAAGGAACACATAAAACGGAGGGCAATAAAAATAGCATAAAGTTCAGCAGTTAAAATACTGGCAACGGGAGGTAAAGAATATTGATACGAGCAAGTGGGAAAAAGGACGGCAAACCCCACGCCTACCGACATCTTGGAGCCATCAGTAAACACAGGAGTGGTTGTAGCGTGAAGAGAGAGGTGATCTAAGAAACGAGACCGAAGAACGAGGGGAGAAGTAGAGGACTTGGAACAAGGGAGGATGGAAGGGCAAACCGAAGGACGAGGGAAAAGCCAGGGGGGAAAAGAGCAAAAGCGGAAAGGGAGGACGTTAGAAACAGGGAAAGAGCACGATGCGAGCAGCGAGAGCATGTGGACAGAAAACGGAGAACCAAGACGGGGGTGAGACGAAAAAGTAGCAACGACCGAAGGGGGAAGGGAAAGATGTGAAGATGGGAATTGTTGAAGGCGAGCGTAAGAACGAAGGGACAGGAGAGCCCGACGGCGATAAAGAGAAGGGAAACCAGACTCAGCATAGAGGCTTTCAACAGGAGAGGAACGAAAAGCACCAAGGGCAAGACGAAGACCAGAGTGATGAACAGAATCAAGAGCATGGAGAACAGAATCAGAGGCTGAAGAGTAAACTTGACAGCCATAATCCAACTTAGAGAGGACAAGAACCGTATGAAGCCGAAGAAGAAGCGCTCGATCAGCACCCCAAGTGAGGTGGGACAAGGACTGAAGAAGGCGGAGGCGGAGTAAGGCAGCAACCTTGAGAGAAGAAACATGAGCGGACCAATTAAGACGAGAATCAAAAGTAAGACCCAAAAAAGTAGTAGAGGAACGATAAGGGAGGGCAGTACCATAAAGAGTAAGAGGAGGATAAGGAATAGAATGGCAACGAGTAAAGGACATCGCGCAGGATTTGGAGGTGGAAAAACGGAACCCGTGGCGGGTTGCCCATGAAGAAACAGCCAGAATAGCGGATTGGATAAGAAGATGTAAAGCGGCAATATCTGAGTCGGCTGCGTAAATCGCAAAGTCGTCGACATACAAGGAAGACCGAACCCCGACTGGAAGAGAAGACACGATACCGTTGATAGCAATGAGAAAAAGGACGGTACTCAGGACACAACCATGAGGGACACCTTCCAACTGAGGGTAAAGACGAGATAAGTGGGAAGCGACTCTGACACGAAAGGACCGAGAAGAAAGAAAATTCTGAATAAAGACCCCTAGATTACCGTAAATGCCACAAGAACGGAGCTGACACAAAATGTGGTACTTCCAGGTAGAATCATAGGCTTTTTCGAGATCGAAAAAAACAGCAATGACAGTTTGACGACGAGCAAAAGCCGTCCTGATATAAGATTCCAAGCGAATGAGGGGGTCAAGCGTACTACGAGCACGTCTGAACCCGAACTGGGAAGAAGACAACAAATGGCGCGACTCAAGAATCCACATGAGACGAGCGTTAATCATACGTTCAAAGAGTTTACACAGGCAACTGGTAAGGACAATAGGGCGATAGTCCTGTGGGGAGAACCCAGATTTGCCAGGTTTAAGAAAAGGTATGGTCAGGGCAGTACCCCAAGAGGGAGGGAAAACACCAGAAGACCAAATCTTGTTATAGAGAGCTAACAAGAAGACCAGAGCTTGCGAGGAAAGATGTTTGAGCATGAGATAATGGATACCATCAGGACCCTCAGAAGTGTTCTTACAGGCACGGAGAGCGGTGTGTAACTCAGTCGAGGAAAAAGGAGCATTATAGGATTCGTCAGAGGAAAGACTAAAAGTAATTGGAGTACTTTCCGCAACGACTTTAAGCGAGTGAAACTCAGCAGAGAGGTGAGAACCACTGCTAACTGAGCTAAAGTACGAGCCCAATCGATTAGCAATTGTTTCGGAGTCTGCCACAGAAACACCATCAATGCGGAGGACTGGAGCACGGAAGGGAAGATGTTTACCAGAGATCTTACGAATACGTTTCCAAACCGAAGCGACAGGAGTGCGAGACGTAATAGAAGAAACATAGGACTCCCAACTCCGGCGTTTAGCGGCTTT
Organism: Paralithodes platypus; assembly: GCA_032716605.1. Classification (NCBI taxonomy): domain Eukaryota; kingdom Metazoa; phylum Arthropoda; class Malacostraca; order Decapoda; family Lithodidae; genus Paralithodes; species Paralithodes platypus. The sequence continues at coordinate 5,790,788 of CM064575.1, forward strand.
GGTAGTACGACGGAAAAGAGCAGATGCACGGCGAAAGAGAAAAAACGACTCCTGAGAAGCAGGGGTGAGACGCTTACGGCGAAAGCTTTTCCAAGCCGCCCGTTTAACCCGGAGGGCCCTGGAACACTCAGGAGACCACCAAGGGACGCATTTAGACGAGAAAGGGCGAGACGTCCGGGGAATGGACGTCAAAGCAGCACCGAAAACCAGATCCAGAAAAAACGAGAGCATGACACGGACCGATGAGAAAGGAGGAGGAAGCAAAGAAGGAACAGTAAGGGAAGCGAAAGAAGACCAGTCCGCCCGCTGGAAGCACCAACGAGGGGAGTTAGGAGTAGGAGAGTAGGTAGTCAGAGAAAGGAGAATGGGAAAATGGTCGGAATTGTGAGAATTCTCGAGAACTGACCAATGAAAATCAAGGGAAACCGAAGGGGAACACAGGGAAAGATCGATACAGGAAAACGTACGAGTCCGAGCATCAAAATGAGTAGGAGCACCAGAATTAAGGATAAAAAGATTACGGTCCGAGAGAAAAGGTTCAAGCCGACGACCCCGGGGTGAAATAACATTGTCACCCCACAAGGTGTGCCGACCATTAAAATCACCAAGGACTAAGAATGGAGTGGGCAACTTAGATAAAATCTCGGAGAATTCGGGAAAATCGATGGGAAGAGAAGGCGACAAATACACAGAAACCACTGTTAACCAGCGGTCAAGATAGACTCTAGCAAAGGTGGAAGGGAAATGAGTAGAAAAGGACAGCTCTTCAAAAGGGACAGAACGATGAATAAGAAGACAAGTATCATGGAGAGAGTGGGGAGAACTATAAAAAGAGTAATGAGGAAAGGGAACAGGAGGAGAGAAAGGACGAGTCTCCTGAAGACAAACGACCTTAGGGGAGTGAAGAGAAAGAAGAAATCGTAAGTCAATCCTTTGAGCATTAAGACTACGAAGATTCCACTGCAAAATGGACATAATAAAAGAAAAAGAAAAAAGAAACTAAGAGGAGACTAAAGGACAAAAAAACAACGAAAACAGACAAAAGAAAACCAGAAAAGGAGGCAAAAGCCACCGAAAATAAGAACGCACAGAAAAAGAGGAAGGACACACAGAGAAGGAAAGAAATATACACAAATAACAATAAAGGTAAAACACACACTTATGTACAACTAAGAAAAGGTGAATGAGGATAACGTGGAGAATTAAAAGGAGGCAAAAGCCAAAAAAAAAAAAAGAAAGGAAAGAATACACACTTATGCACAACAATGAAGAGGCGGATGGGCGAACGGGGAGACAGATAAATACAAATAATGATAAAGGGAAAAAATACACACTTATGTACAACAATGAAGAGGTGGATGGGTTAACGGGGAGACAGAAGAGAAGGAGGCAGAGGGGAGGACCGAAAACCGGGGGGCATAGGGAGGCTTGACAGCGAAAGAGAAGAAGAAAGAGGAGGGCCAGAATGAGAGGAGGGAAGGGCAGAGGACGAAAGAGAGACAGAAGGAAGAGAAGAAGGTTGGGAAGGGGTAGAGACGGAAGAGGGGGGGACAGGGGAAGGAGGAGGCGGTTGAGGGGTAAGGGGCAGTGTAGAGGGGACGGGATGAATGTCAGCTGAAACGGTAAGAGGCGGGGGACGAGAAGAATCGAGAAAGGCTCGAATCTTGGGAATGGACTCAAAGGACATGTTTAAGTCAGAGGGAGGGCGAAAGCAGGAAGAAGAAGAAAGAGATGGAGAGGAGGAGGAAGGAGGGGTGGAGGAAGGAGGCAACCTCTTTTTCTTCTTCTCACCGGGACTCGGACTCCGGACATTACGGTGGAAGTCCCTGCGTTTAGAAGAGGAGTGGGGAGAGGGAGAACGGGAGGTACGGGAAGGAATTTTGGAAATACGTTTGGTAGAGACAGGAGACCGGAAGGAAAGGGAACCACGAGACGAGGGAGGAGGAGAACTAGAGGAAGGCTTGGGATGGGACCGCTGGCGGGTGGGGCGTTGAGCCAAACCAGAAGAAGAGGGGCGAGGGCGAGGAGAGGAAGTGGAAGGAGAGGAAACGGAAGTAGGAGTAGAAGAGTCAAGCACAGAGAAAGAGTTAGACAAAGGGATAGAAGACGAAGAGACAGTAATAGGAGGAGTGGAGACAGAAGAAACCGAAGGCGTAGAAGTAAGGGAAGAAGGGACAGAGAGCGGAACAGAGGAAGAGGAGGACAAGGGAAGCGGAACGGAGGGAGTGGAAGAAGAGACGGGAGGGTGAGAGATAAGTGCAGAAATCGGACGAGGTGAGAAGCCCAGGCGAAGAGCTTCCTTACGGGCAGCAGAGTGAGTAAGGCCTTGTTTTGCTTTAAGAATTGTAACTTCAGATTCAAATTTGTAAACGGGGCAATCATGGGAATAGGCAGGATGGGAGGCTTTACAGTTGAGGCAGCAGGGGGTCGGAGACGGGCATTCATCAGCAATATGGCCAGGTTGCGCACAGTACGGGCATGTAGGATAGTCGGGGTTGAGAGAGCGACAGTATTTCACGGGATGGCCAAAACGCCAGCAACCCCTGCACTGCTGAGGGCGGGGAAGGGATTCTAAGACGTCGATGCGAGTACCACCGACAATAACGTGAGAAGGGAGAATATTACCATCGAACGTTATTTTAGCGATATCAGAAGAGGGATAGCGGCGATTGTGGCGAGGTTGGATGGTGTAACAGACAATATTAATTACAACATGGTCTTGAGCAACAACGGCCTTCCCAATAAGGTCGGCACAATCTTTGAAGTCCCGATCACCGAGTTGGATATAATAAGGGATCAGGACAGTACCTGTGCACAAGTTCATTCTTTGGTCTTTAAAAGCAGGGATGGGAGTACCGTTGGGATCTGCAAAGGCCGCCATAGCAGCAGCCTGACTCTCGTTTTGCACTGTAACTAGACGGGAATGATCATGACGAGAGTGGAAAGTGACATCCTTGCCCACCCTCTGAAGGAGACTGAGGTGGAACAGAAGGTCATCTCCGGCAAGAGGGGCTGAGGCGGGGATAGAAAAGAATTTAACAAAATCGGCAGGGGCAAAGAGATCGGAGAGAGGAAGAATAGAAGAACGAGGGCGAGCAGAAGAAGAAACTGAAGGAGATGGAACCGAAGGCGAAGGAACTGAAGAAGAAGAAAAAGAAGGAGAATATGGTTCGAAAGTGACGATGTGAGATGAGGAAGCAATGGAGGAAGGAAGAGTGGCAGATGCAGTAGAAGGGATAGCAAATGACGGAAGAGAAGAGGGCTGAACTGGCGGAGCGGGGAGGGATATGGAAGAGGAAGCTGTAGAAGAAAAAGCAGGCTGAACTAATGAAGAATCGGAAAGAGAGGCGACACACTCCACGCCTACCAAAGTCGAAGCCGAGGAAGGCGCCGGAGAGCGGTCAATGAGGAGAGAGTCAGAGGTTTGAGCTGGTACGGTACTAGTAGGTACGGATGCGTCGAGGGCGGAAGCCCCAGAGAGTTGAGAAAGGTCAGGTGGAGAGTCCGTGAGATCGCGTGGGACGGGGACAGGGTGCGCCTTAGCTTGGTCCGGGGGAGTGGGGTTGTATGGACGGACCATGATGACCCAAGTTGTTTTTACTATTCTAATTTCGATTTGTCGGAAAACGAAAAAGGAAAGAAAAACTAACCAAGGGGAAAAAAAAGAAAGAAAAAGAAAAGAAAAAATCAGAAACAAAGCAAAAATAAAGAGCGTACCATAAGAGCCAACAGAGCCCCCCGTCGCGAGGCAGGAAGCTCTGACCCCCACACCGACGGCACAAACAGGGGCAGGTCCTAGGGGGTTCATCCCCATACCCTACCCCCCTAGACAAGGGGGGATAGCACCACTACGTACAGAGAGGCCTAGCTTAGGCAAAACCGCTATACTGGGACTGAGGGCAAAATGCGAAATGCGATTAAGCGGCATGTAATAATCAAAATTAGTAGTTTTCATTACTCCAGAGGATGATTACAGCTTGATTTAGCAATTTTGTGGATGTCTGTAACCTTTTCTATTTCAGAGAACATGGGTGAGGGCTGGTCCTGGTTTAGCATCCTCTACCCAACCTTAGCCATTTTTGTCTGTCTCTTTTCCTGTACTACTTTTCCTTCTAGATGCTGGCGAGATCGCCCAATTGGGTGGCACTGCAAGGGGGGCTGCGGACGGTGGGAGCATTGGCCCGGGGGTGCAAGCCTGTGGGCTGCTGATCTCCTCCCCCGCTGCCCTCTCAGAGACAGATCTAATCTCACCCTGGCTCCTTCGGGGGCCCGAGCATCTGGATGGCCTCAGTCTACCAGACTCAGGACTGTTCTGCCAAACCTTCCGGGGAACTACAACAACAATAGAGTGGAAATGATCGCGGTGAAATTACTAATTTTGTCATGAGGTACAGTACTTATGTTTTTTAAAATCCGAAACGTGGCTCAAATTATCTTTATAGATAAAGCAAAACAAATTGTAATATTCTATATGTGGCAGTTTGTATTGAACAAAAACCACCGTTGCAATATATTTTAAAGATCTTTGGATGCATGATAGTAGCAGTGACATAATAAAAGCCTACCCATGCATCAAACACATTTTTCTATTTGTCTTTATCCATTCAAATAATCTAAAACAATTTGTATTAAGTTACATAATTAACATCTGATTTGATAACTACAACATCCCTGACCAATAAAGGAAATTTAGTTTTAGTTGAGGCTACACAGTAATAACCAGGTGCATGCCCTTACATTAATAACCAGGTGCATGCCCTTATATTAATAACCAGGTGCATGCCCTTACATTAATAACCAGGTGCATGCCCTTATATTAATAACCAGGTGCATGCCCTTATATTAATAATCAGGTGCATGCCCTTATATTAATAACCAGGTGTATGCCCTTATATTAATAACCAGGTGCATGCCATTATATTAATAACCAGGTGCATGCCCTTATATTAATAACCAGGTGCATGCCCTTATATTAATAACCAGGTGCATGCCCTTATATTAATAACCAGGTGCATGCCCTTATATTAATAACCATATGATAGTAGCAGTGACATAATAAAAGCCTACCCATGCATCAAACACATTTTTCTATTTGTCTTTATCCATTCAAATAATCTAAAACAATTTGTATTAATTTACATAATTAACATCTGATTTGATAACTACAACATCCCTGACCAATAAAGGAAATTTAGTTTTAGTTGAGGCTACACAGTAATAACCAGGTGCATGCCCTTACATTAATAACCAGGTGCATGCCCTTATATTAATAACCAGGTGCATGCCCTTACATTAATAACCAGGTGCATGCCCTTACATTAATAACCAGGTGCATGCCCTTACATTAATAACCAGGTGCATGCCCTTATATTAATAACCAGGTGCATGCCCTTATATTAATAACCAGGTGCATGCCCTTATATTAATAACCAGGTGCATGCCCTTATATTAATAACCAGGTGCATGCCCTTATATTAATAACCAGGTGCATGCCCTTATATTAATAACCAGGTGCATGCCCTTATATTAATAACCAGGTGCATGCCCTTATATAAATAACCAGGTGCATGCCCTTATATTAATAACCAGGTGCATGCCCTTATATTAATAACTAGGTGCATGCCCTTATATTAATAACCAGGTGCATGCCCTTATATTAATAACCAGGTGCATGCCCTTATATTAATAACCAGGTGCATGCCCTTATATTAATAACTAGGTGCATGCCCTTATATTAATAACCAGGTGCATGCCCTTATATTAATAACCAGGTGCATGCCCTTATATTCATATTTGTTTTCACCAACTCACCAATTAATTTACAAATAAACCTAACTAATGAAATACATGAAAGTAATGAATACATGTGGTACTCCAAGGACTCGAACCTAGGATACTCACACTGAAATTCCTCACACTAAGCACATCTTACCTTTTCATACGGTGGCTCTCTCTTGCTGATGTAGACTTCTTGGGCCCGACGCTTCAGGTATATGGACGACTCGTACGGGCTGTCCTGGAGGGGGGAGGGGGGACTATACAAAGTGTTCTCAACTTATAGGAGGAGGCTATACAGTATCCTCAGTATATTTGCAAAACTACAGAACCATAATCAATGGAGAGATTAAGCTGAGAGACGGTTTATATTACAAATTATAATCATGGAATAAATCAACTTGCAACACTGTAGTTTAAAGAGAGAGACAGAGATAATTATTTCAATCAGCCTACTGGGCCAGGGCCCTCATAAGTCTGGTACAGTACTGTAGTTTAAAAAAACTTAGCTTTAAAAAAAAAAAAAAGAGATCACTAATCATTGATATATATTTCACATATGACTAAACATAACATGATTTCATATATCAATACAGTATAAGGAATTCAAGCATAATTAAAATGCAATAATGTATGCTCCTTGGCCATTAATAATATTAAGCAGTATACTTTTGCTTGGCCTTTATAGACAAACAAGGGTAGGTTTTAAGATACTCACATATAGGTTATAGATTCGCCTCTGATAGTCATAATCATAACCCTGTGGAGAGCCAGGCAAAATAATGATAAGCCATAAACACTAAAGAGGGCTAGAGATCCTTCAGTAAACAGGGAATGGACCAACAACATGTTATGTGCTTATTATTTTGTTCCACTTTTAAGAAGCCATACAATAATTGTTTATGGCAATTCTGGTCTTGTAGCTTATGAATTCAAAAGAATTTAGCCAAATAATATAAGCTACCTTTAGTCTAGTGGCCAATAGCAATGCAAAACTCCAATATTGTTGGAATCTGTCTCATGTCGACCACCCCCATCAATGGGGTATGTGCCTGAGTATATACTGTACATACATACTGTTCAAGCGCTCAATATTATGTTGTAGTGAAAAGTTGTCCAATCTCTGTTTACTGAAGGATCTCTGGATCTACTGCTACGAACACTTCACATAAAACAAATACAATGCATATCAATACAGGCACAAACACAAAAGAAATTACTGAAAAAGGAAAGTAAGTAAAATGGAAACGTGAGAGTTAGATCAGTAGGTCTCCGTACTGTATATGGGTGACAAGGAAATTACGGTATATGAATGCAAAATTATAGAAAAATGCAAAGTTTTTGTAATTCAAGACAGCCTGAGATTGACATGGAAATATGGTACTGTAATGTACCTCTAAAGACCACATTAGATAGTGAACATGAGAGTATATTTAACCTAAAAAGGCGCAGGAACATGGATAACTTTGTAACCTTTTATAAACATTTTACCAGCCATTTCTATAGTACAGTATTTCTCAACACCCTTCTTTCACTTGGATACAAATCTCATTAACCTAACTTTCTATTCTGGCACAATTCACCTCCTCTATTACCTAACCTCAATCATTTACCGTACCTTTGCCAAAGATACTAAACAAATATACCAGACGTCACCTCCATCACTTTATCATGCTAATAGGTACAAGGTTATTCTTAGTTCTGGCCCTAAATTCCATAGCATTTAGGTTTTATGGAACACAACTATCCCTATCAACCTAGCTCCAACTCCAGAAATTATATAAGTACCCCCCCCCCCCCCCGACTCTGCCCCACCCATAAATAACCAACTCCGTGACTCTAACTCATACCCTTGAACTAGGTGTAAAGATCTCTGATTCTAGCTCTGGAAATTTTTCACCCAAAAGTAACTGAAAGGGTTAAGTACGGTAAACCTTTTTCTTTTCCTCTCCTAAGCAAGTACAGTAGTTCTATCATTTCATCTATTGTAAACACTGGTACCTCCTTTATAAATCCTTTACTCATGCTTCTTTCATGCCAACTCAAAGTATCTCATGCCTCACTTGTGTTCTTTCACCATGCATCTGCTATTATAATTGTTTACATCCCTTACATCCAGTTATGGTTCCATGCCAACTCAACAAGTAGACAATTTCAACCACTACGTTTCACACAGGGCCAACTGAAATATGTTTTAACCTAACCTAACATTATTGGTTGAGATCTATTGGTTGAATTGGTAAACTGGTTTGAGGAGCTTGATCATCCTATTTCTTTCTAGCTAGTCCTACAATTCATAAGACATCTACACAGAATCGTGATTTTCAAAGTTCCACTACAACTGAATTCCTGTTTTTACTTGATTCAGCCTGGTTTAGTTTCTTTGCGTTTATCTTGTGTCGTCCCAGTTTTGGTTTGTTTATTTTGCAAGTTTTACATTATAATTATTATTATTAATTATTATCAAAATGTAACACCAATCTCATTATGAGGAAGAGGCAGACTGAAAGTGAGGTGGAAGGGCTTGGTATAAAGGAATGATGTATAACTTATATAGAACAACATAAAATTAATATTATATTGCAGTAATAGCTTTCAAGGCAATCAATAGTGATACTAATTACTTCTATATAATTATACACACATACAGGTACATGCTAAAAATAAAAATATTAATAGAACTTAATCTAATACTTCAAGTATTACAATAAAGTTGGTGCTTATACTACAGTAGACATACACTAACAAAAAGAATGGTACTCTATCTTAGTGAGCTTAGCTTATTTTAAGTTCTGCATTAATTTATAAAAAAAAAATCAGTATTAACACATTAATATTTCTGATATGGTTTTCACAATGACAGAAAACTTTGCTCTAAGGAATTATAAATTATACCAATATTCTTCTGTGATTATGACACATTCTATATTATACAGAATATTGGATACACTATCATAAGTCGTGCACATGCAATACAGTATACAGTAGTCATATCATACTCTGGGGCCTAGCACAAACAAACACAATTCTACACAATTAGCCAGTTTTCAGCCATTATTTGTGTTGGTTATTAACCCACGAACTGCTAGAACCTGTGAAAAATAAAAGGTTCAACCAACAACAAGAAATGACTGAACACATGGCTTAATAAAAAAATCCAAAAGTTCTAACAGTTCTGGCACAGTAATAAAACCACGATGCCAGGCGGTGTATAACTGAGGATACTGGTACAGTATCCTCAGTTATACACCGCTATACACCGCTATATACCGTTATATACACCGTTATATACCTGCTCATACGCTAGGTAGCGGAGATACTCTGTGTCGTCAAGTTGGATGCGCAGTCCGTTGTGGCGCCAGATGTATGATGTGTCCAGCAGGTTGTCAGTGTAGGCCTCACACTCTAGGGTTATGTTGTCGCCCTTGGAGCTGGTCACTAGTTCAGGAGGGCTGCGGTAGAATTCTGGCTTCCCTGGAGGAGGTCAATAAATTATAATGTAAAACTTGCAAAATAAACAAACCAAAACTAGGACGACACAAGATAAACGCAAAGGAACTAATAACAAAATCGCTATGTGGAAATAAAGCTATTATAACACTATAAATAACGCTATTCTGTATGGATGACTTTTTGATATGTTAAAATGTAAAACTTGCAAACTAAACAAACCAAAACTGGGACAAAGACAATATAAAGGCAAAATAACTTGTCAAAATTGCTATGTGGAAACAAAAAATATACTGTTATCTTACTTATCTAGTCAAAAACTCTATGAAGTCTGAACACTATAAACTTGTGTTGTGTCAGCAGGCATCAAAATCACATAAATTTAAGTTTTAAATAGTTGCCAGAGACTTTAATAACCAATAGATAAGCAGGTGAGGGCTGGTCCTATCCAGAGTGAGGTTTGGCATCCTCTACCCTACCTTAGCCATTTTTGTCTGTCTCTTTTCCTGTACTAAATTTCCTTCTAAGTGCTGGCGAGATCACCCGATTGGGTGGCTGCACAGGGTGGGGGCATTGGCCCGGGGGTGCAAGTGCATGGGCTGATGATCCCCTCTCCCACTGCCCTCTCAGAGACAGATCTCATCTCACCCTGGCTCCTTCGGGGAACCAAGCATCTGGCGCGATGTCGGACAACCGACTCAGGAATGCTCGGCCAGACAGTTTAGGAAACTACTACAACAACAACAACAACAACAACAACCAACAGAGAGGATTCTTTTGTGCATAGCTTAAGAGTTTTTCTCTATATTTTTTGGTTTATTCCCCTGCTTGATAATGGTATAGAAAAGGCACAGAAGGCAAGAACAGTAGCCTATAGTAGTAAGAGATGATAGAAAAATAAACTAGTAAGTAGTATTGACCTGGATATGATTCGGTCCTACTCCTGAAAAAATTCATTTGGGAGAAGGGGTCGGATGCCAGTTGGACTCGATAATAGTCCGTCAGGAGCCTGGCCAAGGGAGCCGGTAAATATGAAGGGTGCGCCTGGAAGTATGGTGGGCGGGCTTGTGGTTTCAGCTCGCTGTATGTCTGCCTACCGAGACCTGAACTTCTTTGGGTGGTCGGGGGCCGGGGGAGTGCTGGAGGGACCTTGGTGACCCTGGTCTCTGGGTCTTTTCCTGGGTGACCTAGATGTGTGTGAATTTGTTTTGTTTTTGTGTGTTCATTGTTTTTCTGTTGTGTTGTGTTGTCCCTGTTTGGGCTCTGTCATGAGTCCGCCACCTGTCTAGGGGAATAAACCTTATACAAATTACCGAAGGGCCTGAGTATATAGATAGATAGATAGAAATTGGGTCAACTTACTAAGAATATAGAGGAATCCTTCGCTGGTGTCGGAGCCGTAAACATTCTCAGCAGTACAGGTGTAGTTGCCCTCGTCCTCCCGCGACACTGGGTCGATCACAAGATTACCGTTACGCAGGATTTGTCGACGACCACCTGAGAGAGGAACCATTTTAGATTTGGAGTGTAATTATAATGTAAAACTTGCAAAATAAACAAACCAAAACTGGGACGACACAAAATTAACACAAAGGAACTAATCAAGATCGCTATGTGGAAATAACGCTTAATAAAATAAAATTTGAAATAAAAGAAAATAATAGTGTTTACATGATGGGCAAGGTGTCAAACCGGAGCAATTGTGTTTGAATACTTGCATGAATATAAGAAGAATACAGGAAAAATAATAAGAACTAGCATTGTTTTGGCCATTTTGATCACTTCCAAAGACAACATTTATACTACAAGATTTGTGAAAGTATACAGAAGTACAAGTTGAACATGACTACAATTATTATAGCACTGTACTTCACATTATTCCAGTCTCCACAAAACAAAAATATATACCCGGTATATATAAAATTATAACAATAAAAACTAATCATTGCCAATAACAATAACAAATCCTCTCTCTATCTCAAGTCGGCCACCCCCAGAAAAAATAAAAATAAATAAAAAATAAACGGGTACATACATACATACATACATACAATAATAATAACTAACCATTTCCAATAACCAGTCCTCTCTGTCGCCAGGTGAACTTGGGTCTGGGTGCTGCCTCAGGGTTGCATACCATGGTTACATTCTTCCCCTCGGCTGCATACATCTCTCGCTCCAGAGGCTTCTTGCGGAACGTAGGGGCCAACTCTGTACAAGACAATTCACCGAGTTGTTTAAGGGGGGTCATCGGCTTTTTTTATTTGTCTCATTCCCTGGCATGTATCCATTTGGCCCCATTCAGCCAACTGTTTTAAGACATTTATCCCCATCCAGGTGTCAATTTCTTCCTGGCGAGCGATAGCGAGCCACCATTGTATGGAGAAATCCGGAAGCCGGAGACATTTTTCTATCGAAAAATTTACAAATTTAGCTTGCTGTCAAAACAAAAATATATATATGCTGGCTCGCTACCGCTCGCCAGGAAGATATTGACACCTGGATGGGGTAAACATCTTAAAACAGTAGGCTGAATGGGGCCGAATGGATACAAGCCAAAAAGAGAGGGAGAGAAAGAGAAAAAAAGCGAGGTGGGCTTCCTTAACCCGCAGAGTGCCAGACAATTATTGACCCTATGCATCTGCCAGTGCCAGAGGATTTTTTATTTTTATTTTTTTGGCTAAATCTATCAAGTTGGGTGAGAAAGGAAGGATAATGGTAAAAAAAAAACACTCTCCTTGTCCATTTTCGCCAGAAATCAGGTCCCCGATGGTCCCGAATGTACCGGTAGCTGAAATTTTCAGAGTAAATCATCGACTTTTATGGTATCGGAACGTATAGGTAGGAGGGTGGTGGGGGGATGGTGGGGGGAAGGTAGAAGCGTAATTGACTGTGTTACAAATATGAAGCCGATTGGTGAGGTAGTTTCGCCATCACGGATTTTCCTTTTTTTCCTTTTCTTCGTACGGATACGCTGGAAGTGGGTGGTGGGAGGCGGTTGGGGGTGTGGTGGGGGGAAGGCAGAAGGGTAAGGGACTTGTCACACAAATATGGAACCGATTGGTGCAGTCGTTTCTCCGCCACAGATTTTCCTTTTTTTCCTTGTGAGGCGACCGATAGTCAGTGAGTGGGTGGGGGGAGGGGGTTGTGTTGGTGGTGGCAAGAAGCCAGAAGGGTAAGGTACATGTGGTAGAAATATGAACGCCATAGGTGCAGTCGTTTCGCTGCTACGATTTTTTTTCGTCGAGTCCGTATATATACGGACCTGGCACTGGGCGTGACAAGACCCTAGTCCGTATATATACGGACCTGGCACTCAGGGGGTTAAGGTGGGCAAAAAATCTAGGAGACCTATAACAGTAGGTAATCAACTCCTATCCTAAATCTACTCCCACAACCCCTGCTGTGCAAAAGTAGCTCTCTGGAGGTTCCTCTTAAGCCGGATTCACACGAGAGCTTTTATAGTCAACATTCGATAATCAACATTTTTCTGGCAACATTTCCGGAATATTTTGCACCGGTATCGGAAACTAGACTGGTGATAGACGAATTTAGGTAACATAAATATTTTAAATGTTGACCTCATAAGCTGCCAGACCAGTGATGAGGATAAATGTTGAGGGAAAATGCGCTCGTGTGATAACGGCTTTACCAGTACCGTACTCTATTCATATGACAATTTACTAAGAATGCTAACATAGTATACACAGTAAATTCATATTATCACCAACCCACTAATTAACTGACAAATAAACCTAATTAATGATATCAAAGAAACTAATGAACTGTCTCAGATCTCTAATTCTCAAAAACCTACAAATCTTTTATAGGCATATATACTGTAGATTGAACAAACTCTCCTATGATTTAGGGGATAAAAATATAATTTAAAAAAAATCCAAGTACAGTTGGGTCCCAAGAGTCACTGCACAGATACTTTCGGACCACACTGCCAGATTAGCCACCTTGGCCTCCACAAATTCTTAATTCTCCTCACCCATGGTATTTACCTGCTGGTTAAATAATGATAAAGCGGTTATAAAAATTAGATGCTCATGCAGGACACACCGCCAACATATATATAAAATTCAGTACAAATTATATATATAAAAAAAATATGATTGACAAAGAGTAACAAGTGACAGTGCTCATTGATGCCATACATCAAAAGGTGGTAGTGATACAGAATTTGGGTGCGCTGGATAGGTCCTGGTAAGGATACTATATTGCCACGATGGGCCCCCGTCCCTTTGTTCTAGCAATTAATCACATGATTCAAACAAAATATTCACTGGTGTGAACTTTGAAGGCTTATATTTCACATTAGTTGTCAGTATTAGGGTGAGTTGGACACTGGAATCCTTGGATAGTCGGACACTTATTATAATGTAAAACTTGCAAAATAAACAAACCAAAACATATACGAACACAGTAAAAAGACACGATAACTAATCAAAATCGCTATGTGGAAACAACGCTTAAGTAAAATAATGATTTATAAATAAAAGAACACAATCCACCACATAGGGTGTACATTACTACATGAGCAAGTTAATCTGATAGGCTCTTCCCCTGAATAGCCAGAAATAGAATGGATTTAGTGTATGACGATGATGATGCATTTCTTTTACCACCATGCACTCCCTACTCAAAAGCGGGGCTAGGGTTGGGCGTATGTTGAAAAACAATCATTATAAGTGAAATACTATTAACAATGAGTTCCTCCTGAAATGATGTTAATATGGACTTACTTAGAACCTTGAGTTGTGCAGAAGAATAAGTTGAGCCCAGTTGGTTGGTTGCCTTGCACTGATACATGGCCTCGTCCTCCTCTTTCACAGCCTTGATCTTCAGAATACTGTCCTGGAATCATAAGTTTGTTTTAATGTACAGTATAATGGGGTAACGGAAATGGACGTTCAACCATTGTAATAATAATAATAATAATAATAATAATAATCGGTTTATGTATGTACAGTATGTATGCATGCATGTGTAAACAGTCACTACTTCCATATTCTATGCTTGTATAATTGACTAGACAGAGTGGACAGAGAAGGTATGTGGAAAGTACTTAGAATATACGGAGTAGATGGCAAGTTGCTGAAAGCAGTGAAGAGCATGTATGAGGGTGCAAAGGCGGCAGTACGTGTGGAGAATGAGCAGAGCGAGTTCTTTGACCTGAATGTTGGGTTGAAACAGGGGTGTGTGTGATGTCCCTGTAGTTGTTTACTGTATATATGGATGGAGTCATGAAAGAAATACAAGGAAGAGCAGTGGATGTTGGTGTATTGCTGATACTGTAAGGGAGGGAAATGAGTTGAAGCTACCTGTACTGCTGTTTGCTGATGATACAGTTCTGATGAGCGATAATGAATGAATGGGAATTGCAGGGTCTGGTAAATATGTTTGGAACAGTGTGCGAAAAACGGAATCTGAAGGTAAATGCAGGGAAGAGTAAGGTTATGGTCTTCGAAAGGGGTGAAGCCACAGAGTGTGAGGTGAAGTTGAACGGTCAGGCTATGGAGAATGTCAGCTCATTTAAGTATCTGGGCAGTGTGTTGAGTAAAGATGGGACTATGGATGAAGAAGTGCGGGAGAGGGTGCAACAGGGAAAGAGGGTTGTAGGAACGCTGAAAGCAGTAACAATAGGGTGGTCAGTATGGAAGTGAAGAAGTCCTTGCATGACAGTGTGGTAATCCCGACACTGACTTACGGAAGCGAAGCATGGACGTTGGTTGAGAGACTCAGACCAAGAGTGAGAGGGGTGGAAATTAGTTACTTGAGAAATGCGTGCGGAGTTACATGGAGGGATAGACAGACGAATGAGGAAGTAAGGAGGAGGTGTGGTGTGAAGGTAGATGTGCTGGAAAGTGTGAAAAGGAACACCTTGAGATGGTTCGGCCATAGTCTGCCCATTCTTTTCAGCCTGTTCCCAACCTTCCCACTCACCACTATCTCGTAGCGTGTTTGCTCATCTGCGTTAAGATTCTCGAAGATCAGAGCCTTGGAGTTGCGTAGCCACATGTAGTCCACGTCAGGGATGCCAAACGCCTCGCACTCCCACATCAGGTCAGCACCCTTGGAGATGAACTGGTCACTCAGACGGATGGTGAAGCTTGGTTTGGCTGGTAAAGAAAATGTTATACTGTAATGTAAAACTTGCAAAATAACAGTGTACAGTCAAGAGCCATAATAAGCATACACCCATTTGAAATTATAATGTAAAACTTGCAAAATAAACAAACCTTTAACTGACTTGGTGGTGTAATGGTTTAGGTGCTTATGTTCTGGGTGTGGTGTCCCGAGTTTGAATCCCGGGAGGGCCAAATGCTTTCATTAGTTTATTGTAGTGCATTGGGGTTTGTAGTTGATGATTAACCCTTCCTACCCGGGCTGCCTTAGGTAAGGACAGCACGAAAGAAGGGCCGCTACCCGGTATGCCTTATCTAAGGCATGAGCTTAATAGCCTAATTAAGCTTGGTCCGAACGCCGTGCGTACGACATATGTCAACAAACCCAAGCGTTCGTCACTGCACCTCCGAAAACAAGAAGGAGAAGACTCCTCAATGTTATTGTTCTGACGTCATGACGAAATTAGTGTCTAAAAAGCCCCCATATTGGCAACATCTCTGCAATATTGGCTCCACTGAAATCATCATCACAACTGAACCAGTTGACTTACAGAGCTCTACTCAATGCCAAAATACAGATTGAAAACCGCACTACGATTATAGACGAGTGGGAAAGTTCTAGCAGTGAAAATAAACATAAATACGGTAGCCTAGGCCTAGAAGTTTTTCGGCCATATCGCCCGGGTAGGGGCGACCGTCATTAGCTAAGACAGCCCGGGGAGGAAGGGTTAATGTTAAGAATGGGGTGTTACCTAATTATAATGTAAAACTTGCAAAATAAACAAACCAAAACTTGGACGAACACAGTAAAAAGACAAAACAACTTGTTGTTGTTGTTGTTGTTGTTGTTCCCCAGGCTGTCTGGCCGAACAGCCCCAAGGTCTCGAGCAAGGCCAAGGCCATAAACGAGCGCCCCCACAAAATCCTCCCTGCTTACAACTTGCTAAGACAAAACAACTTATCAAACTCGCTATGTGGAAACAACGCTTAAGCAAAATAACAGTGTTCAGTCAAGAGCCATAATATGCATACACCCATTTGAAATTAAAATGTAAAACTTGCAAAATAAACAAACCAAAACAGGGACAACACAATATAAAGGCAAATAACTTATCAAAATCGCTATGTGGAAATAACGCTTAAATCAAACTCTGAACCTTTTCCAGATAAATTCTGAAGTATTTGAGAAATTAAATAGCAACATTTTATCTTGTTTTGATTCAATACAGGTTCAAAACAGTGCATACTTATCTTATTATGAGTTGAGAGCATACAATACATACAGGTTTAACCCTCCAACCCCGGCTAGGGTAGATCGTGACTGCACTCTGTGTCCGGGGGTTTTGAGGAATTTTGGTCCATGTTGATTCACCTGTTACTCCTGAAATACATGACACAAAGTTATAAAAAAAAAAAAAAAATGTTGCACAAACCTTCATGTGTAGAATGCCGTTGAGTAGAGGTCTCTAGCCCAAGTGATTGCATAATGGCAAGCGCGGGAAGTGGAGTGATTTTTATGCGGGAAAATCTTCCCGCGTTCGGATGCGTCGCCTTGGCCCAGGCCCCGGCTTGGCTAACCTACTGCGCACTTAGCCACTCGTCGCGCCAGAGTTTTTACCTCCCGGAGGCGATTTTATTTATTGATAGTGATGTTATTATAGTTATTTGGAGTCCAATTATATAAAATATGTGTATTAGGCTATCATTGTCACTAATATTTCACATTTTCACTCGATACCGTAGTTTTTATGAGTAATTGAGGCTGGTTATTGTTATATTAGGCAGTGATTATTCGTTATCACAGGTGTTTATTATACTTTGGCCATCTAATATTAGTTCGTGTGTCACTTTCACTTTGGTAAATATGCTTGAGAGTCACTGTCACTGATAATGCTCATTTTCACTTGATACGGTACATTTTATTAGTAATTGAGGTAGGTTATTGTTATATTAGGCAGTGATTATTCATTATCACAGGTGTTTATTATACTTTGGCCATCTAATATTACTTCGTGTGTCACTTTCACTTTGGTAAATATGCTTGAGAGAGTGTCACTGTCACTGATAATGCTCATTTTCACTTGATACGGTACATTTTATTAGTAATTGAGGTAGGTTATTGTTATATTAGGCAGTGATTATTCGTTATCACAGGTGTTTATTATACTTTGGCCATCTAATATTACTTCGTGTGTCACTTTCACTTTGGTAAATATGCTTGAGAGTGTCACTGTCACTGATAATGCTCATTTTCACTTGATACGGTACATTTTATTAGTAATTGAGGTAGGTTATTGTTATATTAGGCAGTGATTATAAGTTATCACAGGTGTTTATTATACTTTGGCCATCTAATACTATGTCATGTGTCACTTTCACTTAGTTATATGCTTTGTAAACGTTTTATATACAATTTATTGTGTCTTTTTTCACTTATTTATATATGTTTTCATAATACATGACTTTTTTTATCACAATACATTGTTTTATTTCCACTTGTTGCCTATATACATACATATTGTCAGTCTTTGGTACTTTCACTATGATTATTAGTTAGTACTCCTGCTTGGTGTGGTATTCAGCAAAGCACGGTATAGCACATAGTGACAGCTGGCACTCCACACACTGCATGGTGGTCTTTTTCTGCTTCCTCGGCCTCACCTGGCTGTTCCAGCAGACATGGCACCGCCTTCTGCTAATGGTGACTCCATCTCGTTCCAGAGGCAGGTAACCGAGCTTGTGCACATTTAGATACTGTGCACACTGCATACGGTCCTGAACGGGGCGCCCAGGTTGTGCCACTGCCCTCTGTGGCGTAGCATACCTGTCCAGGAGCTCCACCAACACCTGTTTTTGGAACCTCCGCAGGCTACAGAACTTCCTGGGTGTGCGCGGATTCCGAAGCCTGTAGATATTGTAGGCATTCAGCATTGACATGTCCACCATGTGCAGAAAGAACTTTTTGTACCATCTGCACGAGGTACGCAGACAGTCGATGAAGCCTATCTGCATGTCGGACTTGTCCACCAGCCTCATATTTATGTTGTAGTCCATTACAGCATCGGGCTTGGTCACCCTGACTTGGGTGCGGCGATCCACCTTGCCAGTCTCAACCATTTCCCCCTTGTGGACGGTGCTCAGGAGGTTGACCTTCCAATGGTCGTGCCAGTGAATAGCCAGAATGGGTCCCGACTTCTTCTTGAAGACATCGCCTTTCTTGGTTTTAGGAGGGAAAGTTGGCATGCCCTTCCTTTTCGCTCTAACTGTGCCTACAGTCCCCGTCTTGCGCTGATGGAGGTACTTTGAGAGAGTGGGGGACGTGTAGTAGTTGTCCGTGTAGAGGACGTGATTCTTCTGGAAGTACCGGTTCATCATGGCTTGAACCACTGCTCCGCCAAAGCCAATGAGGGGGTCTATTTCCACGTCCCCTTCCTTCCCGCTGTAGACCAGGAAATCCAGGACATAGCCAGTTTGGCAATCGCACAGCACAAAGAACTTTATACCAAAGCGATGTCTCTTTGAGGGGATGTACTGCCTGAAGCTCAGCTTTCCCCGGAACAGCACAAGAGACTCGTCAATACAGACGTTGCAGAAGGGCGTGAAGTATGACGTGAAACGTTCTCGCATCATCTCGTACAACGTCCTAATCTTCCACAGCTTGTCAGAGAGATGCATGTCGGTGTTGGTGACAAGATGGAGCGCTCCGAGGATGTCGAGGTACCGGTCCCGAGATATGTATTTCCCGAAGGCAGGGGTGGATATCAGATCTTTGGTGATCCAATAGTCAGCCAACCTGTGCTTCTTTACATGAGGCATTAGCATGGTGATTGCCAGGAACACCATGAACTCGGGATGAGTCACTGGGGTCCACCGCTTCATGTGGCCCTTGGTCACCTTGCCAAAAAAAGTTCACCTGGATTTGGTGGTGCTTATTTGTCTCTTCTATGACAAACTCAGTAACCTCCTTATCAAAAAATGCCTCAAAAAGCTCATGTGGTGGAGCATTGGGGCCTGCGGGAAAACTTGGGGTAACTCCTGAACCCTCCTGTACCTCATCAAAAGGGGTTACATCAGGGTCATTCACTTCATCAGCAGCCACATCCTGCCAGTTGAAAATATAAAATGGGTCCTGCTGGCGACGCTGACGAGGAGCTGCAGCTGGGGCAGCACGCCCACGAACTTTGGCGGCGCGCACCCTAGGGCGGCCAGGAGCACGACGGCCCTGGGCAAAGCGTCTGGGTTGAGGGTCGTCGATGTCCATAAAGTCATCGTCGTTGTCGTCAGAGCCGTCATCTTGCCCTGACGGTGGACCCAGGTAATCATGGCCAGAGTCATCTGTGAGGTGCCCTTCATCTTCAGACCCCCCCTCATAATCTCGCGGGGAACGAATGATGCGTGGGCGGCGTGTAGGTCGGCGAGGTGGGGAAGGAGTGGCAGGTGAGGCTCTGTCATCTTCATGCAGAGGTTCGGGGCTCCTTGGCCTACGACGATTCGTAGACAGCACTGGTTCAGTGTCTGTAGGTGCAGGTATGGATGCGAGGTCAAAAACATCGTCAGGAACCTCTGTTGTAGGCTGGAGGTGGGGTGGACCCTGGGGAAACTTGCGGGGGCGTATGGCTGGGACCGGCAGGGGTGGAAGCCGCGGGAGCCTCGAACAAAGAGCGCCTACTTGTAGCTCCTTTTTTCACATATTTTCTCCCTTTTCCCTTTTCTGTAGTAGTATGTCTCCTCTCGGGGGAAATAGGGGGTAAATAGGCCGAAAGTGGGGGGTCCTCAACCCTAGGCAGTGCTGGTGGTGGTGGGGAAGAATGGCGGGCGCCTGGGGCAACTTGGGTGGCGTGGGTAGATAAGGAAGACAATGGCGGGTCAACCTCACCCTCACGCTCAGCCTCACTGGCACCCTCACGCACTGCTCCCTCACCAAGTTTTAGGGCCTCTTTCCTGGCTGCCGCGGCCACCTTTTCAAGAACTTGCTTCTTATAAAAGCGTATCTTGAATGGGGATTTAGCTGGCGAAGGGCTAGGTGTCGTGTCACTCAACCTAAACTTGGCAGTCGACCTAGTGCTGTCCCATTCGCTCACTCTCACTACACTCTCATCACCTTGCACAACTATATCACGTTCAGTACTATCATCACTTTCATCGTCATGCTCAAATCCAACAAATTGCGCGTCTCTTTGATGAATTTCGTCTAGATCGTCTAAATTTTCACTATAGTGAGACTGATAAGACTCGGAGCTATCACTGCCCAAGTCATCAACACTATTTTGTCCTTCACCACGTTCATAACTCCTCAAAGCTATTTCAATACCTCCGGGAGTCAACGCATCTTGTACGTGCCTTTGCGTTAGGGCGCGATGAACATGGGCAGGCGTCGAAGGGAGCATGGAATCGGACACAGGGGAATCACTTTTTGGGCTAGTATCCATGATGGCGGCAGGGTAGAGACTGTTTTGGTGGCGTACATGGTGTCTGGTGGCGTCGCCTAGCGACCACGGAACGAAATGTTTACGCGCGCCATTCGAAAGCACATACGCAAGCAATGGTACAATGTTGTACCACCCGGGTTCCTCGGGTCAAAACATAATGGTACACACGTGTACCACCCGGGGTTGAAGGGTTAACACTGGACTAATAACCTTGAGTTTATAGACTTAAATCTATCTATCAAAGTAGATTAAATGTTGCAAATACAAGCGAAGAGGCTTTTTTGACATCTATCTATCTATATACTCAGGCTGACATACGAACATGTCTTAAAATCGACAAACTAATGAGCCGAACGTCATAAAATCTGAAAACTAATGGGGCTAAACACGAGGAAGAATGGGGACCAGCAAAACGGCCTATCTCCTCTTAAAAAAACAAAACAAAGCTTTTAACTTGTCTCACCTTGTATACTAAGAGCGATGCTATTTTCAATGGCGACCCTGGAGTTCTGCGCCCGACACACGTAGTCTCCCATATCGGAAGGCTCAACGTTGGGCAGGATCAGTATGCGGTTATAGTTCTGCAAGCGTGATCCGCGGGGCAAGTGACCGCCACGCCTGGTCCAGTTGTAGGAGGACACGGGGCTGTCCAGGCACAAGATAGGTGTTTATTGTTTATACTGTACAGTACAACAGAGATAAGGCAGTTGGCCCATATTACAACACTGATTGTAGAAGTCACGTTAAATATGTTATTACATTTCACTAATCTCAACAAAGCAATGGAAAACTAAAATCAATCTAACTATCTATTGCCTGACGCCGTGATCCCCGAAGGGGTGGCCACGAACAAAACGCCTCCATGCACCTCTGTCCCCAGTCAATCGACGCCCCTCCTCTCAACCAGTACTGCCTTCATCCATATACTTCTTCACTCCATCCTTCCACCTCTCTTTCAGTTTACCTCTCCCTCTCTGTTTCCCTTGCTACCTTCCCTAACTTTCTTGACTTCTTTCCAGAAGTTTCTTACACTCCCTCCATTTTACACTCAGATGCCTTCCAAATTCCTCATCTACTCTTCTCTCTTACTTTCCTTCACTACTCTCTTCACCACTCTTTTTCTCCAAACACCTCGCTCGTTTCTGTCTCTCCAAATCTTCATTCCCTCTACTACCCAACCACTCTCTATACGCTTTCTTCTGGTCTTCCACAACTATTTTTACCTCTTCTGTCCACCATGTTGTACCCTTCACTCAATATGAACAGTAAAACCTATTTTCCTACATCCTGCTTCAGACATAAATAATGCAATGAAGACAATGATAAGATCAAAACTAGTGAAATAGAGGGCGGACTGCTGCTGTAGAATTAATAAAAATGGTGAATTGATAAGAGATACAGAAATATAGTCACTGATAACTGAAAATAATGCAATTATTAAGTAAAACTTGCAAAATAAACAAACCAAAGCAGGGACGACACAATGTAAGAATTGAGATAATAAAAGCAAGTAAGAGATAAACAAAAGAGACAATCCAAAATCAACATAGTAATTTAAGGGGGGTGACCTGCCTTTTTTCTCTCCTTTTCTCTCTTTCTCTGGCTTGTATCCCCATCCAGGTGTAGATTTCTTCCTGGCGAGCGACAGCGAGCCAGTATTGTACAGTATGGAGAAATCTGGCTTCGCCGAATAAATTTTTCTATATTTTTTTTTACAAATTTAGCCTGCTGTCAAAAACATTTGGTGGCTCTCTGTAGCTCGCCAGGAAAAAACCGACACCTGGATGGGGGTAAACGTCTTAAAACAGTAGGCTGAATGGGGCCGAATGGATACAACCCAGAGAGAGAGGGAGATACAGTAGAGAAAAAAAAAAAAAAAGATTCGCCCCCCCTAAGGCAATTCAATGAAAACCAAAAGTGGTACTGTGAAGAATACTTACTATCCAAATGCGATACACTCGAGCCTGACGTCCATGCCTCGCACCGGAGCCTCGGGGAAGGCTTTGGGGAAGTTGTTGGCAAACTTCAGCTGCTGGTAATTAGCTGCGGGGAGAAGGTTTATTGCAGTATTTATATTAGGATTTAGAAACCAGATTAACTTACTCATGTAGTAATGTACAGTACACCCTATGATGTGGATTGTGTTCTTTTATTTCATAAATTTTATTTTAGTAAGCGTTATTTCCACATAGCAATTTTGATAAGTTATTTTACCTTTATCTTGTATCGTCCCAGTTTTGGTTTGTTTAGTTTGCAAGCTTTACATCTTAAATTATAATGTAAAACTTGCAAAATAAACAAACCAAAACTTGGACGAACACAGTGAAAAGACAAAACAACTTACCAAAATCGCTATGTGGAAACAACGCTTAAGCAAAATAATCATTCTTTATAAATAAAAGAACACAATCCACCACATAGGGTGTACATTACTACATGAGCAAGTTAATCTGTTCCCCAAGCAAACTATCATTATTTGAAATTCATATAAAATTATTGACCAATTATACATTTTGCTTTGTTGTACTATGTGCAGAGTACTTGTCATTCCTTTCTTTCCCAGCCAAACCTACCTATTACTGCATTGGAAAGCTTCTGATCCCTATTTCTCATTTTCAGAAGTTTAAAGTTGCACAATGAGTATACTGTGCTTATTTTATCAGGCTGAGCAATTGACCACTTGCGAGTTGCAGGCTATAAGGAAGTTGGAGCCATAAACATTGATATTAAACAGAAATACAATAATAATGTAGGTTTCTAGTGGATAACAAGTAGGCCTATGTTGAAATGGGTTTTATGTATTTATATAAGCACCAAAACCGTACTTTAGGTGATAATTCTATTAATTGTCGATATCTACACCTCCAACTTCCTAATAGACCGAAACTAGCAAGTGGTCAATTGTCATACCTCTATCTTTGATTACTGAACTATGACTTGATTCAAATATTACATTGTCAATTATGTCTTACGGTGCGGGGAGACCTGGAGATTGAAGAAAGGTCCATTCTTGCCGATACCCGAGACGGTGGACTGAACGTTGCAGGAGTAGTTGCCCACATCAATAAAGTCCAGGTACGAGAAGTAAAGGTTCCCGTCGAAGGAAACCATCGTCCGCCGGTCCTCCTCCACCAGGTTAGGGAAGAAATTGCGAGCCCAGTAGAAACGCACGTCTGGGAATAATATGGGTGTGTACTTATTTTTCTCTACTACAGTATATTATATTTTTAGATTAGTTTAACCAGAGCACTGAGTACCCCAAAAGAGGGTGTTTATGCTACCCTACTTATTACTATACACTCTCTTTAAAAATTATTATCGACATGAATTGTACAGTCAAAACACACCCTTCCATCTTTACTTCAAGTCTCATTTTGTGACTCGATATACTGTATGTATATACTCAGGCACATACCCAATTGCTGGGGGTGGCCAACACGAGACAGAACCCAAACAGAAACAACATTTCAAGTTCCTATTCTCAGACCGAGGCTGGGCCTTTTTGTGTTATCATTTTGGGTTATAAAATTGTGGTGTATTGGAAAGAAGCATAATATGCTTGTGTGGTATAGTATGAAAGAGAGAGAGTGTTTGTGGGAGCTAGCTGGATTACTCTCGGTGTGAGGCACAAATAAATAAGTAAGAGATGCCAAGCATATGAAACAGGAGTTCCAACAACTCCTTATCATATGCCTATAGCCTCTCCTGGGTCTAGCCCTGTTTGATTGGTGCCTACAATCTCCCCCTGTGAATTGCTTGAATGATGGAAAGTAACTGGGGTATTATAACTTTTTGATCATCCTTGCATGGCCCATTAGGCTATATAAAATTCTTACTGTTTCTACCTGCTGATATTGGAGGGCCTCAATGAGCACCTGTACCTATATTTTCAAGCAATAAAATCAAACAAATTATTTGGACAACATTTCCACAACTGTGACGCACCTGGGAAGTGCTGTGGTGGGTCACAATAGATGGCCTTGCCCCAGTACTGGTTGCCGGGCTCACTGGAACGCTTTAGGTTAAACTCGGCCACATAGGCGAAGGACAGCTGGATACTCTTTGATGTCACCGACCCAAACTCATTGGTGGCGCGACAATGGTACTTCCCACGGTCCTCACCCTGAAAAAATTAATACTTATTAATGTAACAAAGTACTGCACAACAGCCTTTCTTTCACACCACTCAAGGAGACAGGGACAGCCCTAGGACAATTGGCGCCCTGGATGAAACATTATCATGGCGCCCCCATTCCCCTCCTTGATATCAATCCCTAGATATACTAAAGTACATAGTATTAGTCAAGAGGCTAGAACTAAAATTGGAACCATCCAGAGAACTAATAAGCATAATTATAAGCTAGAAGGCATTCTTTTCATTATTTTGGAGATGACATTTTGAAGGGATAACTTCTGTCAAGGAGTAGTTCCCTTCCCAATTTTCCCTTACCCACTCTAAACCACTGTTTGGACACTTGATCCTCGGTGTTTTGGAGGACAAGCAGCATAGATGGGTCACTAGAACTGTTGTTGCTTGATTTCCTTTGTACTTCCTCACTATCTGATGCCCCAATTTACGATATTATTATAGATTTGTAGGGGTTTGGGTTGGGGTTTTGGCTGGTCCCAGAACGCATCCCCATTTACCCCATTAATTTTAGGGTTCGCTGTATTTTTCTATTTAAGATCGGGTTTTTAGGTACGTAACCCAATCGTAATTCGAGGGAGACCTGTACTAGGATGGTTCATATGCTTTCATTAATTTAATTGGGAATTATTGGTGTTAACAACAGTATAAGATAATGTATAGTACAGACCTGCTTGGGGTCGTTGATGATAAGGGTGCCCCCAGACACAGTGAAGCGAGAGTCCTGGAGCGGGTCGATACGGTTGGCCTTCACCGCCTCGTTCTCGTAAGTCTCCTTGAACCACTCGTACGTCGGGTGCGGGTACCCATCAGCTGTACACCAGTCATTAAGAGGCAACGGGTCAATGTCAACATAATTATATAGTAAAGTCACAACATGCACATTAAATTAACAGTTTATCTTTATAAATAAACCCTGCTCAGGACAGCATAGCGCATAGATATCCACAAGAACTGTATTTTTGTACTTAAAGCTTAGATACAGCCATACAGTACAGTACATGCATGACAAACATGTATGCATGTGTGAGCCTTGCTCACCTATAGGTACCAGTAGCACTTTTGGTAGTGGAAAGAGAAAGGGTAAAACCGAATTGTAACGTGGTAGGTAGGTAGGTGTGCGCTCCAGCATCATTTTGCCACCTTTAGAATAAATATGGGAATGTTGGGAACAGTAGGCTACAGTGCTCACAACTACAGGGCCGTATAATCTTACTGGTGCCTTCCTGAAATGATGCTGGAAATGGAAAGTGTACTATAACTGGTCAACGGGCCTGATCAATTACAAAATACACACACATATTATTACAAGCCATAAATAATAATCCATAGAAAATACATTGTAAGGGACAGTACTCACCGAGACACATGATGGAGATATAATTGACGACCTGGCGGCGCACCAAGTCAAAGATGGCGTCTTCAGGTTGGTGTACCATGAAAGGTCCGCGGGGGATCTTGGTGGGGTCCTTGAGAATGAGGCCATACTCGTGGTCTCGTTCAGTACTCACGTCCACCAAGAGGGCCAAGCGGTCACGGGATACTTCACAGATGTACAGTAGTGGGTCATCACCAGACACCATATACAAGCCCCACTCTTTGTATGTCACCGAATAACTGTGGACAAAAATGGGTACCACTTAAACACAATCTTTGGTACTCTACTGTATACCATTTATTATTTCACTCTTTGTATTCCTAGGAGTAATTGGAGAAAAAATATACAGGAGCAGCTTAGCGCAAGCCCCCTAACTATACAATACCGGTACCTCTTATCATTTATGCACTAATTATGTAATTTAGATAACAATACTTGAACCCAATCCTACAATACCAATATTTTCTGGCTAATCTGCCTAACCCCTAGAGCGTATAAAGTTGCAAGGGGGGCATATCAAGTTTCAAAAACTTCCAGTTCATCCTTTATAATGCTACCTTTCTCATACATATAACCAATAACCATATCTGCATAACATATTTTTAAAGTTGTTTTGTCTTTTTACCGTGTTCGTCTAAGTTTTGGTTTGTTTATTTTGCAAGTTTTACATTATACCTGTAATTACATAAGCTGCATCCCACAGAGGCATGGTAGCCATTTAGTTAATCTGTCAGTTACGTTGGCTGACTTATCCATCATCTGTCTTCTCTGAGCGAGTCTTTAACCCCTTTCAGAACAATGACATATTTTTCATTTTATTCTGTTTACCATTACAGTAGATGGGTTTCTTTAGCTTATAATCTACTTCTAGGACTCAAAGGGGGTAACCACGATCTCAATAAACCCACTGAATAACATAGGTCCTTCTTAAACTGCATGAAATCGGCTAATTTAGCCAAAAAAAAAAAAAAAAAAAAAAAAACGTCATCACGCTGAAGGGGTTAACCTGCAACACTTCCGTGGAGTTGGCTCACAACTCAGACACTACAGATGTAGCTAGCCAGCCGGATATACATTCCTCTCGTACATACAGTAATTCCATCAAAACTAATCTAAAACCACATACAGTACTGTACACTTGCTACTTCCAATACTTTTCTCTCATAATTTTAATCTTATTAATCTTATTAATTCAAAGAAAGTTAAGTCCATATTACCAGATGGTTGTAAAGATTTCAAACCATTAATAGTGTATTCATATGAACGACCTGTTGGGTCTATTATTTGTAATTATAATAAAGTTTTAGGAAATCTTTCAGATAATGATATTTTCAATAATAATAAATGCGTGTGTGAAAGAGTCATGGATATGCCAGCTAGCAGACGTGATGCACTAGCAAAGTTCATTTATAGTCCGATATGTCACATATTAACAGGTGATGTAGAACTAGTTAAACATTTTGCAAACGACAAATTAGCGGAGCTATGTCGTAAAGGGTTTAAATTTAGAATAGGGAGTAATAAAGTAACATGGGACATAATTTTAAAAGATATTGTTTTTTCAGTCAATAAATTAAAAGATAAATTTAAAAAAAAAAATTGCGTGCTGCAATGCGAGAGAACTAGAAGCATGGTCTAAATTATTAATTAAGTTAATTAGAAATAAAATTTTCTTGCTTAAAAATGAATTTAATCTTTCAGATTTTATAGACTATAATTATAATAAGCTTAAAGCTGATTTAATAAATTTACATAAACATTTTGTAATCACTACAGTAGATAAAGCCAGCAATAATTATAGCTTCACATGTAAGAAATTTTATCTTGAAAATATGAAAAAAGAATTAGGTATTAAGGTAACATATTACGTAAAAATATTTGCGGTAATTCTGTTTATGAAATTCAAAATAATCTGAATATTGATAACTTAATCGATGAACATACCAAGAAAAATATAATATTTGATATTAAACTTTCTGATAAGAACAAGTGCATTGCAAAATTATACATGTTACCTAAATTTCATAAAAGACCTTATAAATATCGCTTTATTGCCGGAGCAAAATTTGCTACCACTAAAACTCTATCAGAACAAGTAGTAAATTTCTTAAAATACATTAAAAGTACTCATAAAAGATATTGTAATACCATCATGAGAAGAACTGGCATTAACTATTATTGGAGTGTTGACAATTCGTTAGAAGTTATTGATAAAATAAATACCATGCCGAAAGTTACCTCGGTACATAGCTTCGACTTTTCAACTTTGTATACCAATTTGCCTTTAGATTTAGTATATTCAGAGCTTTGCTTTATTATAGATTTGCACTTTGACAGGTTCGTTAGGAATGGTAATTATTTCATAAATGTTTATACATATTTTAATAATGCATCACTTAGCTCTACTCCCACTAGTTCTGTATATTTTGATAGAACTAAACTTAAAGATGCCCTTAAATTCCTCCTTTTCAATACTTATGTTAGATTCGGGCCGTACATTTTCAAACAAATATTAGGAATTCCTATGGGTGGAAATGCTAGCCCTTTAATTGCAGACTTATTCTTGCTTGCTTTAGAATTTAAATATATAAAAGACTTAGTTGACAGTAGCAAGAAAATAAAATTCCAGAAAAATTAGCACTTGCTAAACTGTTAAGTAATAATAGTAGATATATTGATGATATTCTTGTTTGCAATTTGTTAAATTTTAATCAAGTTGCTAAACTTATTTACCCTAATTCTATTCCCCTCACACAATGTAACGTAAATTATAAAGTTGAAAATTTTCTTGATATAAATATAGAGATTGTTAATGAACAGTGCATACATAAAGTATATCACAAAGTTGATGATTTTAATTTTAACGTAATAAACTTTCCTTTCCCTAGTAGTAATATCGATAGTAAAATCACTTATAATTGTTTGTATTCCCAATTAATAAGATTTTGTAAAATCTGCACTAAAGTAGATGACTTTTGGGCTAGAGCTAGGTTACTATACAGACTCTTAGTGGACAGAGGTTTTGAGGAAAGTAAATTGTTCCATAAATTTAATCTTTTTAGGGTCAATTATTGTGACTGTATTCTAAAATTTGACATCAATAATTTTAATCAAGCATTTTTAACTTGAAGTTTCTTGTATAACCTCTGCTTACTTTTTGTCTGTATTTATTGTTTATCTTTTTCTTTTTCTATTATTATTATTATTATTAATATTGATGATTTTTTAAATTTATTGTTCTTGTTAAAAGAGTACTCTTTGTTTAAATCTGTTGTTACTTCATATTTTGCAATTATTTCTCTTTATATTATATGTATTCATTGTCGATAGTATCAATTGCTTACTTTTGCGATTTCCTTAGTTTATTTGTGCTATAAATGTAGGTTATTTGTAGGGTAGTTATTGATAGGGGTCACTTGAGGCATGCTATGCTTACAGGTACCTACCCGATAGCACTATCGTTAGTGAGTGCTGTACTGTATTTTATATATTATTTTGTAATAGTATAGATATCTTATCAATATTTGTATTTTTTACTATTGTTAATGTCTTGTCATGTTGCAAATTTGATTTTAAATAATATTTTGACATTTAACATGTAGTTTCTTTATTCATGCAGAGTTTAGTAAAAATTTGCCAGAACGTCCCGGACTTCCCAAACTTGACTACTTCCTTTAACGTGACGATAGTGCGTTGTTATATGTGCGATTGGTTTGCTTGGGAAACAGATTAACTTGCTCATGTAGTGATGTACACCCTATGTGGTGGATTGTGTTCTTTTATTTAATAATTTTCATTTTAGTAAGCGTTGTTTCCACATAGCGATTTTGATAATTTAATTTGACTTTATATTGTCCTTGTCCCAATTTTGGTTTGTTTAGTTTGCAAGTTTTACATTTTAATACATTCATATGAAATATTTAGTCAATCCCTGAAGCATTTTGGATACTACATAGCTCTGTACTATAATATGTTTGGCTTCAATACAGATTCAAATGAGTGCATACTTATTATGGCTTATATCTATACAGCTCTGCCACTAACTTCTAAAACTTCTACTTATATGCCAGGATATTTATGCATATGCTGGACCCTTGATTAGACAGGAGGGTTTCCATCATATATCTTTCAGTTATCCCTTCATACTGATTCACCTCTCATGTATACAACCATAAATATATACTGTACACACCTTTCAGATATACTAGGCCTAGTCTTCTACTATTTTTTCCCCAACCTATATGTGAAAAAATATGTGGATAAGCTGGAAACGTCTCTTACTTTCCCCATCACACTGCTTCACCTCTCATGTATACAACCATTCATGTTATATATACAGTATACACTCAGGGACACAAATGGTGGTCTTAAATTTTTGAAACTAGCCCAGACAGAATTGAATCTTCTCATTAATAATTGACTTTAAACAATATTTACATATTGGAGGTTCGCTTGTGAGGTTCGAATTAAGCCATGATTTGTGACGAAAGTGTAGGCTACATGTACGGTACTGTATACTTCTTAGATATGAGTGGATTGTGTTCTTTTATTTTTAATTATTATTTTACTTAAGTGTTGTTTCAACATAGCAATTTTGATTAGTTGTTTTGTCTTTTTACTGTGTTCATATAAGTTTTGGTTTGTTTATTTTGCAAGTTTTACATTATAATATATTGCAGTGACACTCATCTTTTATTCCTACCTATAAGCGAGGAAATTTGTACGTGAAGTGGAGCCTTGATTTGGTATGAGTGCTTCCATCATGTCGCCCAGGGAGGTGCCGTCGCCCTGGTTCTCCCAGAAGTTGGGCGTTTTCTGGAAGGCCGAGGTGTACCACTTGCGCTGCAAGGGGTCGTTCTCATGCAGGTGGCGCGTCAGGAATCCGTGCTCCTCTTTACTGCTTACACTCACGAGATCGGTTCCCTCACCGTATGCCTGGTAGGGAGAAAAAGAGGATTATTGTTTACATTGCACTTACCTTCTCCTTTTCTTAAACATATATAATATACCGTACTTTCTTTCTTATGCCTTTTGTTCACTTTTACTTAACCAGACCACTGAGCTCCAATAATCTCTCTTTCTCTCTCTCTCTTTAAAGGTAAATTAATTTGTGGAAACTATGGGACATTCATCTTATGGCGTGTCCTTTGTATCAAATTCACGATTACAGTATTGTGTTTGTTAGCTGAGCTTATTTTGGCCACCTAAAAATGTTATCTACCATTTTTTGTTTACTCTTATTATATATTTTGTTCACCTTACCAGTTCAAAGATCTGTACGGTACCGGTATGTTGTAATCCCTTCCTCTCCCCTATCTGACACTGTGCTGAGCAGGGTGTCAAACAAAATCAAAGGCCTTTCTTCTTAGTCTTTATTATTGTGTATGGAAACGTGAAATTATGGTTTAGTGTAAATTATGCCATTCAAAGTGATAAAATTACCTAAAAAATGCAATTCCATGTTAATTTTCGTGCTTTCCTTCTCATATTCATTCAATTCTTCAAACAAAATTGCTATGGTTTGACACCCTGGTACTCAAGCCTGCTTTCAGGTCTCGTTAGGGAACTTAAGGAAGCCTACCTCGTTTTTTTTCTCTTTCTCTCCCTCTCTCTTTGGCTTGTATCCATTCGACCCCATTCACTGTTTTAAAACGTTTACCCCATCCAGGTGTCAATATTTTCCTGGCGAGCAGCAGCGAGCCAGCATACCTATATTTTTGTTTTGACAGCAAGCTAAATTTGCAATATTTTGATAGAAAAATGTCTCCGGTGAAGCCGGATTTCTCCATACAATGCTGGCTCGTTAT
Source organism: Paralithodes platypus (assembly GCA_032716605.1). Classification (NCBI taxonomy): domain Eukaryota; kingdom Metazoa; phylum Arthropoda; class Malacostraca; order Decapoda; family Lithodidae; genus Paralithodes; species Paralithodes platypus. The sequence goes on from CM064575.1 coordinate 5,822,908, forward strand.
CGCTCTCCAGGATTTTTTTTACACATGGATGGGGATAAACGTCTTAAAACAGTTGGCTGAATGGGGCCGAATGGATACATACCAGAGAAAGAGAAAAAAAAGCCAGTGACCCCCCCCTTAATGAACTTGTAGCAGGATCCCTCGTTGGTCAACCAGTTTGTAGGGGGACCAGAAATGCCCCAAGTGGTTTGGCCCCAAGACACTGATTCATCAAAATGCACTGGACCACGACCACCCACTCTTATTATCAATTTCTGCAACATTCGTGGCCTTGTCTCCAACTCCACCTTTCCTCTGCCAACCCTGATCTTTTCTTTCTTACCAAAACCAAGTTGTCTGGGACTACAGCAAACCCTTCTCTGTACCCTCGAAGGTACTATCTCTATCCTCAGTTTCAAGCCAAAGGTGGATGTTGTGTATACAGTACCGGTATGTGCGCAAAAATCTTACTTGCTCTCGTGTTCCCAACTTCGATTCTTCTGAATTCTCAACTCTCTGGCTAAAGCTTTCTTGTCACTCTCAAACTAAATAATTATGTACTGTTTATCTCTCCCCTAATTCTACTGACTATCCAAAATTCTTTGACTATTTAACTTCTAAAGTGGAACCCATTCAATCCATCTCTCCTTCAGCAGAAATCTCAATCTTAGGAGAGTTCAATGTTCACCACCGCCAATGGCTCTCCTCTCATTTCACTGACCAACCTGGTGAATAAACCTATACTGTATATCTACACATAGAAACAAATTACAGTATACAATTAATGTGTCAAAAATTACTGATTTAAGTCACGTTTTAAATCTTGCCAACCCATCTCTCTCTTACCTGACACTGTGTTCTAGCCTGCTCCCGGGTCTTGACAGGGGACCGGATGAACTTGTAGCAGGACCCCTCACTGGTGAACCAGTTAGTGGGACAATCATCCTGGGGTGCCTCCTCCGTCAGCGGGTCCCCGATTATTGTGTTAGCCAGGAGAGGGTCCCGGTTTCTAAATCGGCTGCCTGGGAGTCGAGACCCCGGCGGGACAATAACACCCGGGAGCCTCTGGTTGTTAAGGAGCTGAATGTTTGTGACCTGCTGCGTGGTGGGGGGTTGGCGTTCATCCTGGGAACCCCCTAGCCTCTGAGTCTCCCCCATCATTACCAATGATAGCCATAGTATCGCTGTTTGTGTCACCCTCGCAGCCGCCATCTTGTCTTGGTCTAGTGAAGAAGGGAGGAACTTTGTTAGAGGGAGATCTTAGAATAAACAATACTCAAAATATCAAGATATTATAGTAGTTTTACTTTGTTCACACCTGGCACTAGCATTCTCAAGTGGTTCATAGCATGGTCATAGAAATATATCAGTGCACTACATGGCATACATACCGGTACTGCATATCAAATAGTTTAACCCCTTCTGTACCGACAACGTCTTATTTACCATACAGTATTTGTATGTTGATTACAAAGTAACTGATATAACACTTCAAACACACTGCACAGTTATATTGCTGGTACTGTAATTTGAATTAAATGAAGATATAGCCTAACAATAAAGAAATTTCAATCAAACATTGCTCACAATGGAAATGCACTACTGTAATATTTCTAAGTTATGCATTGTAGTCAAGAAGAGTGACTTTGATGCAATAGATAGCTACTTTAATATCATATTATATCTCATATGAGAGTAATTTCTTGTATATCAATAGCACTGAATTATTCAATAAATTTCTTCCACATTGTTTCTATTGAACCAGCAGCCACAAGCTATTTTCATTTAACACAGTAGCTTACACAAAAGAACTACTGCAAGTCAGTTTTGTTTGAGTCCCTTAGCAACTGGTTTCTCAATACATTACCCAGTACTTGATGAAAATATATGAATCTACTATGTCTCTGCCTCATATAAATACCAAGTTTTCATAATTAACAACATATATCTCTACCAAATCTTCAAAATAGCTGAGTATTTAAGATGAGAACGTGACAATTTACCGTCAGCTAAGATAAAACGCACTATAGTCCACTTCTCCCACTAACTCTCATATGACCTGTGATAGCGACAGCTTAAGAACTCGATATAGCAGTGAGGTTGGAGGGAGCCGGCAGCATGCGAGACCCATCAACAAGATAGAATGCAAACAAACAGTCTCACTTATAAACAATCCTCTTCTCCCCTCCTTACTCTCTCTCCCTTCCTAACTCTTTTTGTCATTCTTAAAGTGGTGTCCCTTTTCTCTCTATATATACCGGTATATATTCCTTTTTCATCACAATTCTTTATATAGGCTAGCCTCCCTTTTCTTTATTCTTATATTTGTAATTTTTCTTCAAACTATCTCCCATTTCTCTAACTCTCTTCCATAGTCATTCTTTTTTTGTCACTCTTCATCATGTCTCCTTCTTTCTCTTTCTACCTTTAGTCCTAGAGTCTAGACCAAGAGAAAGGCAGAAGGATGGAGTTAAGAAGTATATGCGCAAAAGCGGTGTTGGATGGGAGGAGGGGCGTCAACTGACTGGGGACAGGTGCATGGGGACAATTCATTCATGGCCACCCCTTCTGGGATCTATCTATCTATCTATTGCCTGACGCCGTGATCCCCGAAGGGGTGGCCACGAACGAACCGCCCCCATGCACCTCTGTCCCCAGTCAGTCGACGCCCCTCCCCCCAACCAGCACCGCCTTCGTTCATGTAGTTCCTCACTCCATCCTTCCACCTCATATTCGGTCTGCCTCTCCCCCTCTGTCCCTCCACCTCGCTCTCGTACACCCTCTTAGTCATTCTCTCGCTTTCCATACGTTCCATATGGCCGAACCATCTCAAGTTGTTCCTTTTCACACTTTCCAGCACATCTACCTCCACACCACACCTCCTTCTTACTTCCTCATTAGTCTGTCTATCCCTCCATGTAACTCCGCACGCACTCCTTAAGTAATTCATTTCCACTGCTCTCACTCTTGGTCTGAGTCTCTCAACCAACGTCCATGCTTCGCTTCCGTAAGTCAGTGTCGGGATTACCACACTGTCATGCAAGGACTTCTTCACTTCCATACTGACCACCCTATTTCTTGTTACTGCTTTTAGCGTTCCTACAACCCTCTTCCCCTGTTGTACCCTCTCCCGCACCTCTTCATCCATAGTCCCATCTTTACTCAACACACTGCCCAGATACTTAAAAGAGTTGACGATCTCCATAGCCTGACCGTTCAGCTTCACCTCACACTCTGTGACTTCACCCCTTTCGAAGACCATAACCTTGCTCTTCCCCGTATTTACCTTCAAATTCCGTTTTTTCGCACACTGTTCCAAACTCATTTACCAGACCCTGCAACTCCCATTCATTATCACTCATCAGAACTGTATCATCCGCAAACAGCAGTATAGGTAGCTTCCACTCAATTTCCTCCCTTTTCAGCGATACACCAACATCCACTGCTCTTGATAGTATTTCTTCATAACTCCATCCATATATACAGTAAACAACCATGGGGACATCACACACCCCTGTTTCAAACCAACATTCAGGTCAAAGAACTCGCTCTGCTCACTCTCCACACGTACTGCCGCCTTTGCACCCTCATACATGCTCTTCACTGCTTTCAGCAACTTGCCCTCTACTCCGTATATTCTAAGTACTTTCCACAAACCTTCTCTATCCACTCTGTCATAGGCCTTCTCCAAGTCCATAAAGGCAACATACACCTTTTGTTTCTTCTCCAGATACTTCTCCACAACACAATTCAGGGTAAAAATCTGATCTACACATCCTCTTCCCTTCCTAAAACCTCCCTGCTCGTCGCCTATCCATTTCTCCGTTCTCACTCTCACTCTCTCAATCACTACCCTACTGTATACCTTCCCTACTACGCTTAGAAGACATATTCCTCGGTGGTTACCACACACTCCTCTTTCCCCTTTGCCCTTATATAGGGGGACTATTATGCCAGTCTTCCAGTCATCGGGTGCACTCCCCTTCTCCCATGCTAGTTTGCACATTTTCCATACCCATTCATTCATGGCCACCCCTTCTGGGATCATGTATTTTTTTTTTTTTTTCTATATTCCAACTACTCCCTCTCGGGCATAGGCCTAGACTGAAAGCCTTTACACTACACCGCTGAACACGGTGAGGCCCGTGAGGTCTTGTTCCAGTCTAGGGAGTGAGACATGCGAAACACCCCGGCTCGAAGCAACTCAAGCTTCTGAAGCAGCTTCGCCTCTGCGCTTCACGGTCTCACCCCCCACACTCGGACCCTCACTCTCAGAACGCCACCTATTGAGCAATTAACTCACTAGGCATTGCCCCCCTGTAGCATATTTTTAAATATGGGAATATTCATACAATGCTATTTAATCAGGGAACAATGAGGGTATTTTTTTTGCATTTCGGTGTGGTGTGGTAATGCACTGATAGGTACAGCACAAATTCCATCCCAATAATATCTTCCCATTGACATATTGGGATTCGAACCCGGGTCCATTGGATTACCAGTCCAGTGGCAAGACCACTCTGCCACACCTCCCACACTATCTGGCAATAGATAGATAATATTTTTGTCACATTTCTTCAAACTGTCTTGATATCTCTTATCTTCTTTTTGTCATATTTCTTCAAACTGTCTCCCTAATTCTATCCTTCTCTTCTATCTTCTTCCTTTTCTTTGTCCTTCTTTTTTAGACTCTCTCTCTCTCTCTCTCTCTCTTTTTTTTTCTTTTTCTGGGGGTGGCCGACTCGAGACAGAGCCCGAACATGGACATCACAACACAGCAGAAAAACAAAACAAAAACAAAAATCACACACATCTAGGTCGTCCAGGAAATGGGGCATAATTGCGAGAAAATTTACAAGTACCCGGTAGCATTCACTTAATTAAAATTGTGCAAATTAAAGTCGTTATTGTTCTCCCAGGAACATAACTACCAGTACTACTTTAATTGAAGAATTATTAGTGTAATCATGTCCCAACTTCCCAAGGCCTTGAGAATTATGACATAACACAGGTTATATACAGTATTGTATATACTGTACTGTACTGTACAATATAAGTAACATACAGTACCGGGTAGGATACTGTATAATGGTGGAATAACTCACACTAAAGCAGGGTGTCAATATGGAGCAATTTTGGTTTAAGACTTGAATGAATACAGTATGAGAAGGAATACAAGGAAATCAACATGAAATAGCATTGTTTTGGCTATTTTATCACTTCCAAAGACATGGTTTGAACTATAAACCATCATTTGACTTTTACATATACAATAATAAAGACTGAATGACACCCTGCACTAGAGATTCAAGATCCCACTTGCAATGTTCATAATGCACCCAAAATCAACACTTCAGATGATGATATTGCAGCTGTAATAAAAAAATTGAAAACAATATACGAGATAACGACCAACACTCCCTAGACTTCCTTGATGGTGCTATTGTGCAGTCATGTTCTACTCCAAATAATACAACTTTGGTTAAGGCACTGTGCAGTATCTCTCCAGTTCAGTAAAAAGAAAATATCCTTAAAGCATGTGCACAATGTAGTGTATGTATGTATGTAGGCTACGGTATGTAGATACTCTGGCATCTTCTCCAGTTTTCCTCTTTTTTTTATTATGGGGGTGGCCGACTCGAGACAGAGCCCGAACAAGGACATCAAAGTACAGTACTGTATTTATAATTTTACATTCAAGCTTTGTTTAGTTTTATTGAGGACCTTTTCAAGAGGGAGAGGCAGAGTTAGAGATGAAAAGGTAGGTACATAACTTTTGGGATGGATTATACTACCGGTACTGTACTTGGCCCAACTATAAAACTCCTGTGTTATCTTGTCCTCCACTTGACTTATACTTGACACTTGAGAGTTATAAGAGGGGGTGGAGTGGTGCACGGTTATCATATTGGGCAATTAGATGTCAGGTAGATAGTTTTATGGTTACGGTACAATACAAGTTGATACCATATGTAGTCTATCTATCTATCTATCTATTGCCGGACGCTGTGATCCCCGAAGGGGTGACCATGAACGAAACGCCCCCATGCACCTCTGTCCCCAGTTAGTTGACGCCCTTCCTCCCATCCATTTTCACGTATATACTTCTTAACTGATATTAATTATCAGCATCATCTCCGAAACCTTGCTTCTTTCTGAACACCCCCCGTCAAAATAGACCCGAACTTAACTGCGGCGATCGACCATGTAAACACGACGTCTGCGGCGTCAGACGCTTGCGATAATGTTCCCGTCTATTTTGACTGCCATTGGATACAATAATATGTTGACCCCCCCCCCCCCCCCCATGACATAATGTCATCATCATATATACAGTATTGCCGATAAAATAGCCATAAAAATAGACGCGAACTTAACCGCGGCGATCGATCATGTAACATTGACGACTGTACGCCCGGACACTACATCCATCCCCTGAGAGGATCTGGGGGAGGCAGCCCTCAGCTCAGGTTAGGTTAGGTTAATGACAATATTGTCGTCGTCGGAGGTACCTCGGGTGTGGCCGAGGGGGATTTGTTTACGTCCCCAAGTGAAACTTGTATAATAAACAAACCAAAACAAGGACGACACAATATAAAGGCAAATTAACTCATCAAAATTGCTAGCCTATGTAAATAACAAAATTACGTTACTCTCTTTTTTCCACTCTTAAAACTCGCAAAATCCGAACCAACTTTTGCCAAAACTTGGCTCGGGTTTTCTGGGTTTGTAAATCAAGAAAACCAGAGCCAAATATCGAAATAAAGTCAGTCTTTTTTCTTCTTAAAACAAGCTAAATCCAAGCGAACTTTTGCAAAAACTTGGCTCGGGTTTTCAAAAATTCGGATTTTAACCCTTATTTAGCGGGCTAGGTGGTCTATTTGACCGTAGCGCCCAGCGGGTTTTTGTTTACCCTAAATAGGGTTGTTTCCGTGCTAATTTTCATGCCTAAATAAGACCCAGAGCGTAAAACAAGTATCTATCCCTGAAAGGGCATAAACAGAGCTTTCCAATGACACCCGAACCATCCTTGTACGACCACTGGTTCTCTTGCAACGATCGCGCAACACGAGTGCAAAAACCCTGAAACAAGGCAATTTCCTTACATAATTCCCTGTGCAGTGAGGCAGAAGAGGGGGAGAAGGGTGGGATACAGTTCAGTATGTCCACCGCGGTGGTGGGGACCGGTCATATGGCTACTACGCTCGTCCCACCGCTCAGCTCTCTCTCTCAGCAACATTACGGGCTGAAAATGGTGCTCGACAGATGTCGTGCACTGCCACTTAGTCCAAATTTATTTCACTCGACATATGTCGCGCGCCGCCGATAAGGGGTTAAGGGTTTGTAAATCAAGAAAACCCGAGCCAAGTTTAGCTAAAATGCTAAAACACCCTAGGCTAGCCTATTATCGCCGCTTTACGCATTTAGGTGGCGTGTCTTAAGATCGTTGGAATTTGGATAGCCTAGGCCTAATTGGGAAAACTATTTTTCCGAGGTTTGTAATTAGGCTAAATACAAACACTAGGTTAGGCTAAATATTAATGAAAACTAGCCTAGGTTAGGCCTAACAGATTCCAAAAAAAAAAAAAAATTCAGGGGAAAATTAGTCTAGCCTACCTGTAGTGACATTAAAATCAAGTTTGATAATCTTCAAGGACACTACATCCGCCTTATTAGAAACAATTTATTAGGGAAAATAGGGACCAATAGACTCGCCATATTTTTCTCATTATAGTTCGCATGGAGGAATTTCGTTATCAACACTTGAAAAAACCCGATTTCACAGAAAAATACTGTACACCAAAAATCTGTCAAAGATGTCAAATAGCGGGGGTGTGGGGGCGGCAGCCCCCACCCATAATACTAGGATAGGTTAGGTAAGGTTGTTAGGTTAGGCTAATGTCCTTTCGGACAAACTGGATTTTAGGTCACGTATGGCATATAATGTTCTAAATGTGTACTATAGCTTTGTCATAGAGTATTAGTCACCATAATATATGTCTTTACCGCTGCATATTAAATTATTTGTTCTTAGACTTTGTGGGTTAAATAAGGATGATGGCGGCCATCTTGGATCAGCTGAGAACTAATATTTGTATATTTTTTACCGTAGTTTTAGTATTTTGCCATATTCTAGCCTAAATCTATACTAACCCTGTGGGGGTCTGGGGGCGGCAGCCCCCAGGTTAGATTAGGGTAATGACAAAATATGGTTTTAGGGGGCATGTTTAATATTGCAAAATAGGCCTAAATGGGTAAATATGAATTTCCAGAAGGAAAAACACCTTAACCCTATGGCTGCGGCTATTTCGGGCATATTCAGGCACTCCTGAATGATAAATCAAGTATCTGCATTAAATGAAGTGTATTCTGCCAAAAACTAGACGAAAATATCTTCAAAATGACACCAGAACGGACCGTATACGTGATCTGGTTCACCCGCAGTGGTCCCAGTGAAACGCGGGAACCCCGCTATTATGTAACACTCGCTCGCTTGGCTACACTGGTGAGAGAGACAGAGAGAGACCCGCGCGAGACACAGCATAGCTCAGTGAGCCGCTCGGTGCTCTGAGGGTCGGAGGTGGGCCCCTCACGCTCCCGCCCTCCGATACTCGATTTTTACGTTTTTTACAGGCTTTTAAAGCCTGGAAATTGCTGTAACTTGCCAAAACATTCCAGAACGTCACCCGCAGCGAAAGGGTTAACACACACTAATCAATGAAGAAACTGATGAGAAAAAGGATTATAATACAAAAAACACATACGTGACCTAAAATCCAATTTGACCGTCCTTTCAAAGGGGTATAGGCTAGTAAACACTAGGATAGCCTATACTTGGTCAGAGGTAAGAAGAGTCGGTCAAATTGGATTTTAGGCCACGTACGTGTTTTTTGTATTATAATCCTTTTTCTAATCAGTTTCTTCATTGATTATTGTGTTTTAAGGTGTTTTTCCTTCTGGAAATTCATATTTAGGCCTACCCATTATTTTGCAATATTAAAACATGCCCCCTAAATTCCCTAAAACCATATTTTGTCATTACCCTAACCTAACCTGGGGGCTGCCGCCCCCAGGCCCCCGCAGGGTTAGTATTGATATAGAATATGACAAAATACTAAATATACGGTAAAAAAAGTGAAAAATATTAGTTCTCAGCTGATCCAAGATGGCCGCCATCACCCTTATTTAACCCACAAAGTCTAAGAAAAAATAATTTAATCTGCAGCAATAAAGACATAGGCCTAGGGCCTATATTGACCATATATTGTGGTGACTAATACTCTAATACAAAGGTAGATAAATGTTTACCTATGATCCCGTTAAAATATCCTCAAGTAACCTATTAAAAACTGTTCAGGGGACTGGTTAGAACTTGTAGGATGTTTAATTGAATGTCGGAAACCAGTATTTACTGAGAAATAACAGTCTTAAAATGCGCTATGGGTCACCCAGGGTCCCTGCCCTCTCTTTCCCAGGTAATGTTATGTTATGTCAGGCCTATATTATATTATATTATATTATATTAGGGTTAGGTTAGGTTAGGTTAATCTAATCTAATATAATATTTGTGCATTATGGGCAGTGGGCGGGGCCGCGCGTATGTGGCGGCGTACAGACCCTCCCGTAAAACATAGCGCATTTTAAGACTTTTATTTCTCAGTAAATACTGATTTCCGACCTTCAATTAAACATCCTACAAGTTCTAACCAGTCCCCTGAACAGTTTTTAATACCGGTAGGTTACTTGAAGATATTTTAACGGGACCATAGGTAAATATTTTTTTTAAGAGACAATGAACGGAGGAAGGAAAAACACAGATAAAACAAAAAGGTCCATGTGCCTAAAGGCATCCTCCATTCATAAAATGTTTGTAACAACTGGACTTAAACATTTGTAGATTGTAAGTTTGTGGAAAACAATTCGAGGGAAGTGAATTCCAAAGAGTAGTAGCTCTGGGGATAAATGAATTCTGATAAGCAGAAGTTCTGCATTGTGGAGGAGAAGGTGTAAATTCATGGGCGCTCTCAGCTGCCCTAGTTCTACGGGGAAAGATGTGGAGAGGCGGCACAATTGAAGCAAGTTCCTCGGAACAATTGCTGTGAAAATATCTGTAGAATAATGCAAGGGATGCAACGTTTCTTCGTATGGATAATGTAGGAAGGTCCTGTGTGATTGCAGGGTTATTGATTAATCTAATAGCTTTATTTTGAATTTTGTCCAACTGCCTCAATGCAACCACTCCACTTCCACCCCACAGAGGTGAACAGTAATCCATCTGAGAACGCACATGACTTTTATATATCACGGCCAACTGCTCGTCAGTGAAGAATTCTCGAACTCTGTACAGGAGTCCCAGTTTTTTAGGCATTCTTAGCAATGCTTCTAACATAATGTGTCCAGCTCAAGTTAGTAGTTAATGTTACACCGAGAATGTCAATACTAGGGGAAGTGGGAATATTTACATCATTAAAAAATATATGGGAGTCACTGAGATTCTGTCGGTTAGAAAATTGAATGTACTTGGTTTTCTGTGCATTAAAGGAAACTAGATTCTTTTGTCCCCATCCATTAATTCTAGAAAGGTCCTGGTTCAGAGAAATTGCAGTGTTTATTTTTGAATTTATAAGATCGGGTTGGGTGAAAGAAGAGTCCTGCTGTAGTCTCCTTGAATGTTACCTTAAGTTTTTCCGGTATCATTGACCGAAGAGCTAATAGGCTTAGGCTATAGACCTAGACTAACTGCCTATGTTAGGCTAACCTTCTTGAACTAGCCTAGGTACTCAGAATCATGGTATGCACCTATTTAAAAATTCATTTTGCAAGCCAAATTACGGTAAGATTAGGAGTAGTGGGCGTACCACTACCATCATACAGCATAACTCATCTATAAAACATTAACCTAACCAAACAACCTAACCTAACCTAACCTAGTATTCATGTAGTAGGCTACTAGGTTAGGTTAGGTTAATGTTTGGTAACATTCAAGACAGCTAGAGCCGCCTTATTTACCAAGTTTCTTTAGGCCTATATTTTTTCCAGGGAATATAGTGTTTAATTGTTGTTTATCATGGTTTGAGTGGAGGATTTACATTAACTTACCCATTATTCATTAATCTGAAGATACTCCGTCAAATGGCGCCATTTATTGGGTGAATCGCGCTTTTACAGTAGGTAAGGAAAATTGTGGGGAGGCCATGCACGCTTCCAAAATGTACAAATATTATATTAGATTAGATTAGATTAGATTAACCGGTAAACCTGACTTTTTGGACCGACAGCGATTTCATTAAGTTTGATTTTGTTTTTTGTAATTTTTCCTTCAGATATAGTGTGGTTTTATACTGAAGAGGAGCGGAAATGAGTATTTACCCATTATCCAACAATCTAAAAAAAAAAAAAAAAACCCCACTAGTGGCGAGGGCTATGAAGTTCAGGGAAAATGAGGGGTTAAAAGCGTAAAAATACAATAATATAGCATTTTGTATCAAAACTTGGCTCGGGTTTTCCCAAATTGCAAACCCATAAAACCCAATTTTGTGAATACCCGAGCCAACTTTTGACGAAAGCTGGCTCTGATTTCACGGGGTGGAGTGGGTAGCCTAATATCTCCTGTTATAAAAATAGTCAACTTTGGGAAGACATTAGCCTACCAAACAACCTTACCTAACCTATCCTAGTATTATGGGTGGGGGCTGCCACCCCCACACCCCCGCTGGTTGGGTTAGATTTTTTTTTTTTTTTTTAATGATCTAGGTTATTAGCCTAACCTAACAACCTTACCTAACCTTACCTAGTATATGGGTGGGGGCTACCACCCCCACACCCCCGCTGGTTGGGTTATTGTTTTTTTTTTTTTTTTTTTTTTTTGTAGGCTATGTGCTATTAGCCTAACTTAACAACCTAACCTAACCTAACCTAACCTAACCTAGTATATGGGTGGGGGCTGCCACCCCCACACCCCCGCTGGTTGGGTACTGGCTGAAAAACTTATTGTTTTACAGTATAGGCCTATAAGTATTTTAGCATTTTTTCTTTTTTCTCCCTTATAATACATTTCAGCTCTTAATGACATAGGCTATATAGCAATGATGTATATGCTCTACCGGACCTATTAGGCCTAAAAAGATCAATGGGTTAACTGTCGGTCCAAAACATCAGTATAACCGACTAACCCCGACTAACCTAACCTAACCTAACCCTAATATAATATAATATAATATAATTTTTGTGAGTAACTTTCAAGCCATTTATTGGGTGAATCGCACTCACCGCATCTTTCAAAACAAGAAGAGGATCCAGGTCGAAGGATTCATTGGGTGCAATGCTTTGTTTACGTTCGGGGCATTATTTTGTGCTATTTTTCGGTGTAGGCCTAATCGGGTTTTTTCAAGTGTCGATAACGAAATTCCTCCATGCGGACTATAATGAGAAAAATATGGCGAGTCTATTGGTCCCTATTTTTCCTAATAAATTATTTCTAATAAGGCGGCGAAAGATGTCTTGAATGTTATCTAGCCTAGCCTAATGTTTTATAGATGATTTATGCTGTAGGCTATGTCGGTAGTGGTACGCCCACTACTCCTAATCTTACCCAAATTACTTAACCTAGGCCAACTAATACCAACAAATTACAACAATGACTCATTCATAAATTCTTTAACTAGGCTAGGCTATTTGTCCATTTCGGCCAACACTATTATTACACACAAACCAAACCTACATCAAGCTATTTCCTCTCCTTAAACTACTGCATTAACTAGAGGACATGTCTAAGTACTGTGACCGATGACATAACTTACTATAACATTAATTTTGGGTACAATTTCCAGCTCTACCTCGCCACACCCAGCCTTCCTGGCGTTGTTTGAAAACAAGTGGTGTCCGATACCTTTGTTTCCTTGTATCGGTATCCTATTTTACCCACACAGAACGCACATTTCATACATACACTATCGTTTTCATAATCTGGACAACTTACAACTAACTAAGGTTTACAAACAATACTGCTGTAATATTTTAGAAACTTTATATCATAAAATATTTTCGAGGACACTGGTTAAAAGTGGAGGTTTCGGACACAGCTTTACCTGGGCAGGTGAGCTCTTAAGCACGGAAGGTGAATTTTAACACCTGTAAATATCAACCCATATAAAATGTACGAAATGTTGTCCTTTGAAGATAAACACTAAATTACTAATTCTAGTTTAACAGTTATAAGTGTTTAAGTAATTACAATATTTCGAAAAACTATCATAATTGTTATAGGTTCGTATCTCTTACGCATCGGATTTGGATTGGAGATTTCAATAACGTTTTACCCAAACCTGCGTAGAAGAAAGTCAGTGAATGGTACGAATTGTTTGTGTTGTTCATAATGATGAAACTAGGGTTGAGGGGTTATTTTGTTCTATTGTGAAGAAATAGGCTATGCCAGACGCCTTGATCCCGAGGAGGTGACCACGTATGAACCGCCTCCAAATACGTGATCTATTAATAATGTGATAATGATGGATTAATATTACAGGTTTCTTATATTGATCTTATGCACACAATCAGTGTCATAGGGATTTTGATAAAGTAATAAGACCATTATTATTGTACAATAGAGAAAATCGGCCATGGAATTTTCTACATAAACGACAATTACATCTAGAAAGGTTAACTTTTTACCTAATGTCAATTAATTATATCTAATTCTAACCCTTAATCCTATATCTTAGTCCGTTTCATAAAACAGTCAGAGATAGATTTCACCCTTTTTATTCGTACAAGTCCTCGGCCCTCAAGCTGATCAATATCGAATTTTGTTGAATACAATGAAACTATCGCTATTGTACAGAAGGGGTTAAATAATCACTTTATATGGACATAGCTCCGAGCTATAATTTAGCACTAGATGATTCGATGCTTTAACGGGTTATTGTGATATACTGTACTGTACTGTATATATATACTGTGCACACCGAAATGCCAAAAAAATACCCTCATTGTTCCCTGATTAAATAGCATTGTATGAATATTCCCATATTCAAAATATGTTACAGGGGGGCTATGCCTAGTGAGTTAATTGCTCAATAGGTGGCGTTCTGAGAGTGAGGGTCCGAGTGTGGGGGATAAGACGGTGAAGCGCAGAGGCGAAGCAGCTTCAGAGATGGAGTTGCTTCGAGCCGGGGTGCTTCGCATGTCTCACTCCCTAGACTGGAACAAGACCTCACGGGCCTCACCGTGTTCAGCGGTGTAGTGTACAGGCTCTCAGCCTATGCCCGAGAGGGAGTAGTTGGAATATAAAAGACAAAAAATATATATATACATATATAGTGTGTATACATATTATATATATATATATATATATATATATATATATATATATATATAGAGAGAGAGAGAGAGAGAGAGAGAGAGAGAGAGAGATCATTAATACAAATATAGAGTAGATAGCCTACACAAGATATAACGAACAGGAAACCAACAAGTCAGAAGGAGAAGCTAATTGCCAGAATAAAGGGTCACCAAGACTTATTAAGGGGACAGTGGTGATTTTTGGGGTCTATTTATTTATATATTCATTTATTTTTTAGTTTCCTCGCTAGACCTCCATCAAGATTAAAAACCACATCCATTAGATCCCGCTTCTAGATTAATTTGTACATTTTTCGGTAAAAAAATGTCACGGCCGAAGGCTGGTTCCTCCACAATTTCTGGCTCGCTATCGCTCGCCAGAAAAAAAATCGACACCTAAAGGGCACGATACGCCTTAATATTGACAAAGAAATGGGGCAAAAGGTCTTAAAATCGACAAACTAATGGGGCAAACGTCTTAAACTCTCAAAACTAACGGGGATAAGCATGAAGAAGAAAGGGGAGCAGAAAAACTGTCCATCTCCCCCTAATACAAGATAAAAGGTAGGAAGGAAGAAACAGCATAAGAACTGCAACACACACAACATGTTCACCATAAAGAACAAAACAACAAGATATAAAGAACACGATAAAGAACAAAATAACGAGGGAGGTAATTCCTGGAAACAGAAGAATAACGACCTGGAAGAAGAAGAAGAAGAATCATATAAACAAAACGCATAGCACAAAGAAACACTGTAAAGATACATTATTTGAAGGGGGGGATGGGCGTATGTATGTCCAAAGGCCGGTTCCTCGTAAACTACAGTCTCGCTAACGCTTGCCAGTAAAAAATGATGCCCTAGCACTTTAACCCAGAGTTACAAAGAGCCGCCATGGTCTCCCAACTCTGAGCAGTGCATTAAGGGGGGTCACCGTCTGTTTTTATCTTTCTCTGCTTTTCTTTCTTTCCCTGGCTTGTATCCATTCGGCCCCATTCAGCCAACTGTTTTAAGACTTTTATCCCCATCCAGGTGTTGATTTCTTCCTGGCGAGCGATAGCGAACCAGCATTGTATGGAGAAATCCAGTTTCGCCGGAGAATTTTTTCTATCGAAAAATTTACAAATTTAGCTTGCTGTCAAAAACAAAAAAATATATATATGGTGGCTCGCTACCGCTCGCCAGGAAAATGTTGACACCTGGATGGGGGTAAACGTCTTAAAACAGTAGGCTGAATGGGGCCGAATGAATACAAGCCAAAGAGAGGGAATGACAGAAAAAAAAGCGAGGTGGCCTCCCTTAATGTATTGTATATTCTATTGTAGTGTGCTGTATTGGTTGACCACGAACTATTGTAGTGTGCTGTATTGGTTGACCACGAACTATTGTAGTGTGTTGTATTGGTTGACCACGAACTATTGTAGTGTGCTGTATTGGTTGACCACGAACTATTGTAGTGTGCTGTATTGGTTGACCACGAACTATTGTAGTGTGTTGTATTGGTTGACCACGAACTATTGTAGTGTGCTGTATTGGTTGACCACGAACTATTGTAGTGTGCTGTATTGGTTGACCACGAACTATTGTAGTGTGTTGTATTGGTTGACCACGAACTATTGTAGTGTGCTGTATTGGTTGACCACGAACTATTGTAGTGTGCTGTATTGGTTGACCACGAACTATTGTAGTGTGCTGTATTGGTTGACCACGAACTATTGTAGTGTGTTGTATTGGTTTACCACGAACTATTGTAGTGTGTTGTATTGGTTGACCACGAACTATTGTAGTGTGTTGTATTGGTTGACCACGAACTATTGTAGTGTGTTGTATTGGTTGACCACGAACTATTGTAGTGTGTTGTATTGGTTGACCACGAACTATTGTAGTGTGCTGTATTGGTTGACCACGAACTATTGTAGTGTGCTGTATTGGTTGACCACGAACAATTGTAGTGTGCTGTATTGGTTGACCACGAACTATTGTAGTGTGCTGTATTGGTTGACCACGAACTATTGTAGTGTGCTGTATTGGTTGACCACGAACAATTGTAGTGTGCTGTATTGGTTGACCACGAACTATTGTAGTGTGCTGTATTGGTTGACCACGAACTATTGTAGTGTGTTGTATTGGTTGACCACGAACTATTGTAGTGTGCTGTATTGGTTGACCACGAACTATTGTAGTGTGCTGTATTGGTTGACCACGAACTATTGTAGTGTGTTGTATGGTTGACCACGAACTATTGTAGTGTGTTGTATTGGTTGACCACGAACTATTGTAGTGTGCTGTATTGGTTGACCACGAACTATTGTAGTGTGTTGTATTGGTTGACCACGAACTATTGTAGTGTGCTGTATTGGTTGACCACGAACTATTGTAGTGTGCTGTATTGGTTGACCACGAACAATTGTAGTGTGCTGTATTGGTTGACCACGAACTATTGTAGTGTGCTGTATTGGTTGACCACGAACTATTGTAGTGTGCTGTATTGGTTGACCACGAACAATTGTAGTGTGCTGTATTGGTTGACCACGAACTATTGTAGTGTGCTGTATTGGTTGACCACGAACTATTGTAGTGTGTTGTATTGGTTGACCACAAACTATTGTAGTGTGCTGTATTGGTTGACCACGAACTATTGTAGTGTGCTGTATTGGTTGACCACGAACTATTGTAGTGTGTTGTATTGGTTGACCACAAACTATTGTAGTGTGTTGTATTGGTTGACCACGAACTATTGTAGTGTGCTGTATTGGTTGACCACGAACTATTGTAGTGTGCTGTATTGGTTGACCACGAACAATTGTAGTGTGCTGTATTGGTTGACCACGAACTATTGTAGTGTGCTGTATTGGTTGACCACGAACTATTGTAGTGTGTTGTATTGGTTGACCACGAACTATTGTAGTGTGCTGTATTGGTTGACCACGAACTATTGTAGTGTGCTGTATTGGTTGACCACGAACAATTGTAGTGTGCTGTATTGGTTGACCACGAACTATTGTAGTGTGCTGTATTGGTTGACCACGAACTATTGTAGTGTTGTATTGGTTGACCACGAACTATTGTAGTGTGCTGTATTGGTTGACCACGAACTATTGTAGTGTGTTGTATTGGTTGACCACGAACTATTGTAGTGTGTTGTATTGGTTGACCACGAACTATTGTAGTGTGTTGTATTGGTTGACCACGAACTATTGTAGTGTGCTGTATTGGTTGATCACGAACTATTGTAGTGTGTTGTATTGGTTGACCACGAACTATTGTAGTGTGCTGTATTGGTTGACCACGAACTATTGTAGTGTGCTGTATTGGTTGACCACGAACAATTGTAGTGTGCTGTATTGGTTGACCACGAACTATTGTAGTGTGCTGTATTGGTTGACCACGAACTATTGTAGTGTGCTGTATTGGTTGACCACGAACAATTGTAGTGTGCTGTATTGGTTGACCACGAACTATTGTAGTGTGCTGTATTGGTTGACCACGAACTATTGTAGTGTGTTGTATTGGTTGACCACGAACTATTGTAGTGTGCTGTATTGGTTGACCACGAACTATTGTAGTGTGCTGTATTGGTTGACCACGAACAATTGTAGTGTGCTGTATTGGTTGACCACGAACTATTGTAGTGTGCTGTATTGGTTGACCACGAACTATTGTAGTGTGCTGTATTGGTTGACCACGAACTCTGGTATTATACGTGTGTGTGTCTCTTCTGTATAAAGAAATATAGTTCATGTTCTTCATTTATATTGGCTTTGCTTTCCCAGTTAAGGGGAGATTTCCACTTGAGGGATTTTTTTCTGGACCCCTTTTCTCTCTCATGTTTAGCTTAATTGCTTTTCAGATTTTAAGACGCTCGCCCCTTTAGTTTGGCGATTTTAAGAACTTTCGCCCCATTTCTGTCAATTTTAAGAACTTTCCTGCCATTTAGGTGTCGATATTTTCCTGGCGAGCGAAAGCGAGCCTGTAACGTAAGAGGAACCGGCCTTTGGCCGGGAAATTTTTCTACCGAAAAATTTACAAATTTATCTTGAAAGAGGGGTCTAGGGGGTGTAATTTTAAGCTTGATGGAGGTCTAGGGAACAAACTAAACACCTCCCCTTAAAGACCCCCACATTGTATTCTAGCCTTAGTAATACAGGCACTTCAACTCTCTATAATAACTGTTTTTTCTTTCTTTTTTACAGTGTGTTAAAAGCTTTCCAATCTTTATCTTTCAAATGGTGTTAATTTTTCCTCTCTCCAGCCGAGGAAGACTGGTATTTGCATATGTATGTCGCTAATGAAGGGAAGGGGGGGGGGGGGGGGGCTCACTGAATAACTACCATCCCATTCCCATCATATAATTTTTTTTTTTTCCCAGTATTTGAGGACACATTTCCAGTATTTGAGGACACATTTCCAGTATTCGAGGACACATTTCCAGTTTTCGAGGACACATTTCCAGTATTCGAGGACACATTTCCAGTATTCGAGGACACATTTCCAGTATTTAAGGACACATTTCCAGTATTTGAGGACACATTTCCAGTATTCGAGGACACATTTCCAGTATTTGAGGACACATTTCCAGTATTTGAGGACACATTTCCAGTATTTGAGGACACATTTCCAGTATTCGAGGACACATTTCCAGTATTTGAGGACACATTTCCAGTATTTGAGGACACATTTCCAGTATTCGAGGACACATTTCCAGTATTCGAGGACACATTTCCTGTATTTGAGGACACATTTCCAGTATTTGAGGACACATTTCCAGTATTTGAGGACACATTTCCAGTATTCGAGGACACATTTCCAGTATTCGAGGACACATTTCCAGTATTCGAGGACACATTTCCAGTATTTGAGGACACATTTCCAGTATTTGAGGACACATTTCCAGTATTTGAGGACACATTTCCAGTATTCGAGGACACATTTCCAGTATTCGAGGACACATTTCTAGTATTTGAGGACACATTTCCAGTATTTGAGGACACATTTCCAGTATTTGAGGACACATTTCCAGTATTAGAGGACACATTTCCAGTATTCGAGGACACATTTCCAGTATTCGAGGACACATTTCCAGTATTTGAGGACACATTTCCAGTATTTGAGGACACATTTCCAGTATTTGAGGACACATTTCCAGTATTTGAGGACACATTTCCAGTATTTGAGGACACATTTCCAGTGTTTGAGGACACATTTCCAGTGTTTGAGGACACATTTCCAGTATTTGAGGACACATTTCCAGCATTCGAGGACACATTTCCAGTATTCGAGGACACATTTCCAGTATTCGAGGACACATTTCCAGTATTCGAGGACACATTTCCAGTATTCGAGGACACATTTCCAGTATTCGAGGACACATTTCCAGTATTCGAGGACACATTTCCAGTATTTGAGGACACATTTCCAGTATTCGAGGACACATTTCCAGTATTCGAGGACACATTTCCAGTATTCGAGGACACATTTCCAGTATTCGAGGACACATTTCCAGTATTTGAGGACACATTTCCAGTATTAGAGGACACATTTCCAGTATTCGAGGACACATTTCCAGTATTTGAGGACACATTTCCAGTATTTGAGGACACATTTCCAGTATTTGAGGACACATTTCCAGTGTTTGAGGACACATTTCCAGTATTTGAGGACACATTTCCAGTATTTGAGGACACATTTCCAGTATTTGAGGACACATTTCCAGTATTTGAGGACACATTTCCAGTATTTGAAGACACATTTCCAGTATTTGAGGACACATTTCCAGTATTTGAGGACACATTTCCAGTATTTGAAGACACATTTCCAGTATTTGAGGACACATTTCCAGTATTTGAAGACACATTTCCAGTATTTGAGGGCACATTTCCAGTATTTAAGGACACATTTCCAGTATTTGAGGACACATTTCCAGTATTTGAGGACACATTTCTATGCTTTATTCTGGTTATCAATGGACGATTTTATGCAAATTAGGAAGGACCCTTGAATGTTGTTTCTGTTCGGGCTCTGTCTCGAGTCGGCCACCCCCAGCAATGGGGTATGTGCCTGAGTATATACACACATACATACAACTAGTAGTTTAAGGGGGTTGGGGGGGGGGGGGGGGCTAGTTTGTTCCCTAGATCTCCATCAAGCTGTAACAAAATACCCCAACACCCCACTTCGAGATAAATGTCCCGGCCGAAGACCAGTTCCTCTTAAAATATAGGCTCGCTATCGCTCGCCAGGAAAACAAAAAATCACCTAAATGGCACGAAAGGATTTAATATGGACAAATAAATGGGGCGAAAGATCTTGAAATCACCAAACTAATGGGTCAAACTTCTTAAAATCGAAAAAAAGGCTAATCATGAGGGAGAAAGAGGTCCAGAAAAAACAAACCTTCCCTTAAAGCCCGTTTTATTTAACCTAGCTATATCTGGCAAGTAACGTGCTATGAAAGTCTAAAGTACCGCCCACCAATTCCATAATACAAAACACTTAATCCGTTCAGTACCTTCTTCTTCTTCTTTCAAGCTAGGCCGCAGACCGTGTAGATCCACAGCGCTGACCTTTGTATCGGTACTGGCTCAGAAACGTTAGTAAGAGGGAACGTTTAGAGTAGAAGGATAGTACTAGGGACAGTATTTTTTGCCCCCCCCCCCCCCCTCCCCCCCCACCTACCCATTTCTCTTTCTCCATATCCTCTCTAGCGTCCTCTTCATCATCTCCATGTCTTGCGTTTCCATATCGTTTGTTAGCCCCAGTAATGCCCCTACCCCTCTATCGTCTCACTGCTTTATTTCCTCCCACCTTAGTTCCCCAACTATATTCCTCATGTATCTCTCCAACTCGTTTCTCTCATCATATTTTGTCCATTCTGCTACTATGTGTTCTATGCCCTCGACTATTGGGTCTCCTCCTAGTTCACATTGGTTACAGTGCGGTTCTACCCCGTTCCACCCCTTGTTCTTTCATTTGTCTCTATACAAAAGTTCTCTAGCTCGTTTTTCTTTCTCTCTGTAATACGACAGCGTGGCTTTGTTTTCTACCCCCTTCCCTCCATTTCCTTCTTCCCTCCTCTTTTATCCCTTTCTCTATCTCTCTGATACATCCTCTCCCATTTTCAATTATTACCCAATCATCCCTCCCATTTCGTTTTCTAAATTCCCCTCCCACATGGTCAATGACGTCGTCTTAATTATAGTTCTCCTAACTATTAGACGATTTTATTCAGCTGAGTAAGGACTTCTACCCATTAAAAGGCTACAGACTTCCACAGATCCTTCCCAAACTTCATAAAATCGTCTAAATACAGCTGAATTAAAACGAAAATTTAGCTTTCAATAAAGAGAATAATAGGTAATTTAGTAACTTGGTTACTAGAAGGCTGTTTTCGTAACTTGGTCGGGGGCAACTTGTTTTTGAAAGCGCGCGTAACTTTTTCTATTTTCGAATTTCTCCGATGTAAACAAAGTGGAGTGCGGGAAACGGGCCTAAAAGTTTCACCCCTGCCAGAAATGTTATTAAAAAGTTATACGTCACTGTCCAGAATATACCCACTTTTTATTTTATTTTATTTTTTATTTATTTATTTATTTTAGGCCGGATCTAATTGAAGAGACCGGCTGGAAAACTAAATTAGGTGTGTGCTTTGTAAATTACGCTGCAGTTTGTAATAAAGGCCGTGTGCAAGAGCGCAGGTCGAGTTTAACCCCTTCTGTACCGGTGACGTATTTTATAAGTTTATTCTAGCTATATTAAGACTATTGTGTGCAGGTTAAGAGGGATCTGTGGTAGTAAAAGGGGTTAAGTGAAATAGTACGAAGCCCGTTAATTGTTGAAGGCCTTCTTGAAACTGAGTACAATCGTCTAATAGTAGCAGTACAATCGTCTAATAGTAGCCACAATAAAGTTAAAAGGATGGCACCGGTACTGAAAGGGTTACGAGGATTTTGTGCAGTGTAAGA